>CM077506.1:8503401-9038084 GCA_039654745.1 Houttuynia cordata
GTTCCAAGCTTCAAACAAAGGAGCCATTGAAAGTGAGCAAGAGTGTTCTCTTGTTGATGAAATTGATGATCTTATGGAAGAGACACTTTTGAATGAGCTCATGCCTGATGCTCAAGATCCTACTCTATTCTCTTTATGGATAGATGATTCTAACTTAGAGCCACACATTGAAGAAACCCATGCTATGTCAACCTCTCCTCCATATCATGACTCTTTTCCTTATAGAAATAGAGTAGAGCCTTTACCAATATCTCGCAGTCCATCACTCTAACCTTCCATTGAGTCTCCTCCTCAACTTGAGTTAAAGCCACTTCCAAGTTCCATCAAGTACGCTTTTCTAGGTCCTAATGATACTCTTCCCATCATCATTTCATCTAGCTTGTCTAGCGGCCAGGAGAGTCAACTGCTTAGGATTCTAGTTGAGCATAGGAGAGCTATAGGGTGGACTGTTGTTGATTTAAGAGGCATTGATCCTTCGATCTGTATGCATCGAATTTATTTAGAGGATGATGCCAAACCTTCAAGAGAGAATCAGCGGAGATTGAATCCCAACATGAGGGATGTAGTCAAGAAAGATATTGTGAAACTGCTAGATGCGGGTATCATATACCCCATCTCTGATAATGATTGGGTCAGCCCTGTACAAGTTGTGCCTAAAAAGTCTGGCATCACAGTGAAGCAGAATTCTGATGGAGAGTTAGTCCCAACCCGTGAAACCACTGGGTGGAGAGTGTGTATTGATTATAGAAAATTGAACACAAAAACTAGAAAAGACCACTTTCCATTACCCTTTATTCAGGAAATCTTAGAGAAACTAGCAGGTCAACAATTTTATTGTTTTCTTGATGGTTACTCTGGATATAACCAAGTCCCAGTGTTTCTGGCAAATCAAGAGAAGACTACTTTTACTTGTCCCTTCGGTACTTTTGCTTACCGAAGAATGCCTTTTGGGCTATGTAATGCACCTGCCACCTTTCAACGGTGCATGCTAGCCATCTTGTCTGATATGGTAGACAAATTTCTATAAGTGTTCATGAAAATTTCTTTGTATTTGGTCCATCATTTGATGAATGTCTACAAAATCCATCGTTAGTTCTCAAGCATTGTGAAGAGAAAAATCTTGTCTTGAGCTGGGAAAAAAGCCATTTCATGGTTCAAGTGGGAATTATTTTGGGACATGTAGTCTCAAAAAGGGGAATTGAAGTCGACAAAGCCAAGGTTGATCTTATTACTCATCTACCACCACCATCTTCGGTGAAGCATGTTAGATTGTTCCTTGGTCACGCAGGCTTTTATAGGCGGTTCATTAAAGACTTTAGTAAGATTGATCGCCCCTTAAGTAATTTACTAGCCCACGATGTGCCTTTTATGTTTGATGATGCATGTAGGCAAGCTTTTGACACTCTTCATACTTTATTGTCTACTGCACCTATCATTCAACCCCCTGACTACTCTCTTCCCTTTGAAATCATGTGTGATGCTTCAGACTATGCCATTGGGGCTGTCCTAGGTCAGAGAGTGAATAAGGTTCCTCATGTCATATATTATGCTAGTAAGACCCTCTCTGATGCTCAATTGAATTACACCACTACAGAGAATGAACTTCTAGCAGTAGTTTATGTCTTGGATAAATTTAGATCCTACCTTTTAGGTTCTAAGATCATCATTTTCTCTGACCATGCTGCATTAAAACATCTCTTTTCTAAGAAAGACACCAAACCTCGATTGATTAGATGGATTTTGCTTTTACAAGAATTTAATTATAAAATCCGAGATAGGAAAGGTGTTGAAAATATGGTGGCCGATCATCTCTCTCGAATCCTTGTTGAAACATCTAAAGATGAAGAGCCGCTACATGATTCTTTTCCTGATGAACAATTATTTTTTATTTCCCAAATTAAAACACATTGGTTTGCCAACATTGTGAACTACCTTGCCATAGGTCAGATTCCATCCCATTGGACCAAACATGACAAAGATCTATTTTTTTTAAGGTAAAATCTTACTTTTGGGATGATCCGTACCTATTTAAAATATGTTCGGACCAGGTGATTCGACGGTGTGTGCCTGAGAATGAGATTCATAGCATTTTACATTCTTGTCATTCTCAAGCATGCGGGGGACATTTTGGGGGAAAGAAAACTGTTGCCAAAATTTTGCAGAGTGGATTTTATTGGCCAACCTTATTTAAGGATGCTCATGAGTTCTGTAAATCTTGTGATAGATGTCAAAGATTAGGATCTATCTCTCGACGAGATATGATGCCTCTCCAACCCATTCTGGTAGTAGAATTGTTTGATGTTTGGGGAATTAACTTCATGGAACCCTTTCCACAATCCTTTGGACACCTTTACATTTTGGTTGCAGTAGACTATGTTTCTAAATGGATTGAAACAATTGCAACTAAGACAAATGATCATAAGGTTGTGGTAAAATTTCTGAAAGATAAGATATTTTGTCATTTTGGGACCCCACGAGCTATTATCAGTGATGGAGACACTCACTTTTGTAATAGATCTTTTGAAGCCCTTCTTCGGAAGTACTCTGTTACACATAAGGTTGCTACGCCATATCATCCCCAAACAAGTGGTCAAGTTGAATTGTCTAATCGGGAGATTAAAAAGATTCTTGAAAAAATTGTTAGACCCAATAGGAAAGATTGCTCCTTATGCTTAAATGATGCTTTGTGGGCTTACAGGACTGCGTACAAAACTCCCATTGGTATGTCGCCTTATCGACTCATTTTTGGGAAAGTTTGTCACTTACCAGTGGAGTTAGAGCACCGTGCATACTGTAACACCCAGAAAATTAGTAAGTATTTTAAAACCCAAATTTGACCCTCTTAATGTATGTTTTGGTCATGTTTTGCCTTATGGAAATTAAAGTTGGTGAGAAGAGCTTTCCAACGCCACCTATTATGCGCGATTTGGAGTGCGGAGTAAAAAGTTATGAGAAATTGAATTTTATTGAACGTGACTGCGATCGATCGCCATAAGAACTGATCGATCGGCAAGCTGAATCGATCGACGCCTTATCAAAACGATCGATCATAGTTACTGTGATTTTTGAATGTTTTGTTTCGTGTAAAGCGATCGATCGGCAATAATTACGATCGATCGGTTGAAACGCAGTAGTGTAAAACAACGTATACGACGATCGATGACCGTATAGCCGATCGATCGCTGGTTGCGGTTTTGCGATTTCTAGCTTATCTTTGGGGTGGATTTGCTTGGGAAAGATACCAAATCCCATTGGGACTTGATTTGCACGTCTCTAAAGGGAACTTGAGGCCTTCCCATTAGTTGGAAGTGTCTATGATTTGCAAGATTAGTTTAAGAATGGATTCTCCCCCAACTCTATATGAACACTAGAGAATTGGCTTGTGCTAACCCTAGAACGTCCGGAGACCTTTCCCTTTCTCCTTCCCACGTTCACCCATTTTCCTTTAAGGCTTCTTCTTGAGGGAGTTTGCAAGAGCTTGGAGCGGGAGCTTGGGAGAAAGCGGAGGAGACGAGCAACGCGTAAAAAGGCGGAATCTTTGGTGAATTAAGTAGGATGGTTTTTTCCCTCTTCTCTCTTCTGATTATATATGTTTTTGACAAGTGTTTTGTTTCAGCACCTTAGTGTATTGTGTGGATTCTTGTGAGATGAATGAATTGTGTCATTATTTCTATGCGTAGTGCATCATAATCATATGTGCATTCATGTTTCGATTCTAGATGGGAATTCACACCTAAAGTCTAATGCTTTATTAATTTTCCAGAGACTAGAAGGTCTGATATTGATTGGTTAATCATGATCCACGTTGAGTTTATGCCTTCAAGGTGTGTCTTGCATTAATTGTCTTATTTTGGATGTATTAATGTTTAAAGACTGTGTTATATGTAAAAGAACATAAGAAAGGAGTGAACTTTAGTAATTCCAGATAATCCTAGGTTCTGTAATTGGTCTAGGAGGGGAGTATATGGTCTGTTAATGATATATTATCATCTATAATGTGATATTAAGTAAGATAATCAAGTTTAATTAAGAGTCTTAATCTCGGCCAGAACTATTTTTTTGCTAACCGTCGGTAGTAAATAATTCATAACTAATTCAAATAAAATAAGAAAAATATAAAATCAGTGACGTTAGAAACTAGACTCACGAGGGTATTATTAATAAAAATTTCAGATATTAAACATTACTGTACATAGCACAGTAGCCGTTGGAATAAGACTGTTGTGCAGGAGGTAGTGAGCTGAATCTGAGAGAAAATACTAAGTATACAAATAACATCATGAAATATGATATGATAATGTCTAACGTGTCAATACCAGTAATTGGACTATATACTTATGAAATATCACAGTAAGAATTGGGTTAGAAGTAATCTAATTAGGAGGGATAGTTTCTTTGAACAAGTGATTCATAACTATCTATCTTAAAGGCATTGATGTCGGTTTGATATTCCACTTAGAATTCAAATCATCTAATATTCTTTGATTTTCTTATCTCTGATATTTGTATTGTAAAATCCCAATATGTATAAGGAATTCCTATCTAGGGTGGAGCATGAAAGGTATGTATTGATTGTATGGTACTCCTTGGGTGAGTTATTATTATTCGAAGTGTTTGGGTTGTCTTGTTATTCTATCCATACTCCATGAGATAGTCTATTCTGGTAAGAAATACCTTATGATCTTAGAGTGTTGTGACCTCTATTCCTTTGAGATATTGCTCATATTGATTACATGATTGTTTCTTCCACTGGAGACCTTGCGAGACTCTCCCCATGGTAGATTCATAGTATGCTCAATTAAGCCATTGCTAGATCTTGTGAGGTCACTTATATTTATGAAATTACGATTCCATACTGCCCGAAGGGAGGCACTATACGTGCGTTAGATTATGGACATTACGGAAGGTCCTCAGTCTCCGCCCATCGTGTCCATAAGCACTGGTGGGGCCAGCATCCTAGACGCATGGCAGGGTTCCAAAAAGAGGACCCCTAGGGTGGTTCTGGTATATTATTATTAGTCACTTGCGAGCGACTAGGTTAGCGAGCAAAAATTGTAACTCCTTTCACTTTAGATGTCTAGAGCCTTTGATATGATTGTTATTCTCTCCTTACACATATGTTTGTTCGGAGCCTTATTGATGTTTTCCTATACTTGCGAGTTGGAATGGTTGTTGACTAACCTTGTAGGTGTATAGACCTCGGTTCAGTTTAGATGTTGTGGGATGTTCACAATCTTTTGTTATTCTTATTCTCTTCATACTGCTTGTTTTAATTCAGTGGGTTTTTACATCCTACTGAGTGTTTCTATGAAATACTCATGCATCCTCTGATACAGGCGTAAGTGACAATTGAGATCAGGAAGTGCAGTAGTGGAAAGGCGGATTGCAGGCGCCGAGAAGAGTTTAAAGATTATTTAATTATTTACTTTGCTTTTATTGATGCTTATGACATTATTGGCAATTGTGTGCCAGAAACTTTTAGGTTTATTTTATTTGACTTTCTTAAATGGATTATTATTAAGACAATTCATGGATGTCTGTTATTGTGTTACACTAATTGCGGGCATAATCGGTTACACGTGCTTTTGAGATGATTGTAATCGGTTGGAAAATCGACTGTTCGGTCCCGTGCCCGGGATCTCTACCTCGAATTGCATTCCATTGATTGGCTTCCGCACTCCGATCGAGGTATGGGATTTCGGGGCGTGACACATACTCGGCAATCAAGGCTTTGAATTTTGATATGCATAAAGCAGGATGTAAATGCGACTCGATGCTTATGAGAGTGCAAAACTTTATAAAGAACGGACTAAACTAATTCACGATAAAATCCATTCTTCGAAAGACCTTTCAGCCTGCTCAAAAGGTTTTGCTTTATAATTCAAGATTGCATCTTTTTCCTTGCAAACTGCACTCTAAATGGTCTGGCCCTTTTACTGTGACTAAGGTATTTCCTCATAGTGCCGTTGACATTCACAACCCTAAAATCGGTAATACATTCATGGTAAATGGCCAGCGATTAAAACCGTATTTAGAGGGAGTTGCAGATTCTGATGGCACCACTGATTATCTTAACGATCCTGTCTACCCTGAGTGAATCGAAGGACTATGTCTAGCTGAAGACGTAAAACTTAGCGCTCTTGGGAGGCAGCCCAAGTTTTTATTTTTGTTGCTTGTTTTCTATTTTATTTTTATTTTTCTTGTAGGTTATTTATTACCTATGTGGGGATGCTACAGTCGAGGTTTGGGGGTGTATTTAATTTTTCCATATTTATATTATCTCCTCATTCTTCGCTTATGTGTTTTATGCTTTACATCTACCATGAGGCTCTCCATTCAGGTGACTTCTTTCCTCACTTCTTTTCTTTTACTATTCATTGTAGTATTAATTTGGTAAACATTGAGGGCAATGTTTAGTTTAGGTTTGGGGGTGTAGAAAAGAAGTATTATTTTATTTTATTATCATCTATTTTCGTTTAAAAAAATGAGAAAAAAAATAGTTTTTAGGTTGTTTGTTAGTATTATTCCTAGGATTTGATAGTTTATCCCGTGATGATGCATGCTTGAATTCTTAAGAGATTAATTTACATTGGAGGTGTGAGTAAGTATACTGGAGGATAGAGAACTTAACTGAGCAGTATCTTTCTATTACAGTCCTCTTAGATCAGGTACTTGAACTAATAAAACTCACTCCACACACTAGTTACATAAAGTAATACCCTCTAGAGATTTGTTGAATACTAATCTTCAGGGGGATATCTTTTGTCAGAGTCATTGGATGATGTGTGGTTGTCTTTTGAGCTTAAAAGATCATGATAGACCATTTACTTGGCTATGGCAAGGGCTTGGAACCGGAAATAAGTTGAGAGTATAATACAACCTGGACGGAATAAGATGTGCTGAAAATATGAATGAAAAAAAAACAAAACAAAACAAAAAATGAAAGCAAAAAGAAAGAAATGGGCTGGTTGACTTTATAGGATTAACTTAGGCTTATGCTCAGGCCCGAAGAGGTCCATACTTAAAACCTAATGCCCTAAGCCAACTGGTTGGGAGTCATTGGTCTGAGTCATTGCTAAACCTAAGCATCTTGAAGTCGGGCATTGCACAGTCCCAGTAAAAAAAAAGTCTGTGGTGTATTATCCTCTCAAATCTAGAATGTTGAACCCGAATGAGGCGCGCAGGCATTTGTGCTATCATGAACCTAAAGATTGGGATGACTATATAGATTCTGATGTTCTTTGGTTAATGGGTAACACTGGATCTGTGTAAAACAGAAATTTAGAATGCATTGCTACAATGTTCTACACTTTTACTATCTATATTATCAAGATATATCATATTGAGCAGAAATTTTCAAGATGAAAGTGTGGAATAAAACCACTTACTTGAGGGCTTCTATATTCCTGTTGATTATGAACCAAGTACATGTGGTTGATTTTCTTAAGTATTATAGTTTGCATTTGAAGGGATAATAGGTTTGTTTGTTTTGCAGTGTTTTGATTTATTTTTATATTTAGGTTAATTAGGTTGATTGTAAAAATACATGTTTGTGGGTAGCATGGCTGCAAACCCTCACGAGACAACACTCGTCCTACTAGGGACACCTAGAGGTTTAACGGCTTTTTGCATACGCTCAATGCAATCGTGTTCCCTACGAAAGTGGCATTTACTTTTCTAGTTTAGTCATTTTAGTTATTTTTTGTTTTCCTTGCTTGATTTTGTTTTGCTCAAGGACGAGCAAAATATAGGTTTGGGGGTATTTGATATCTACGAAATATACACATTTTTATATGCCTTTCTGCCTATATTTTAGTCGTAATTTTAGTTGAAGTAAGGATTATTAACAGTTAATCATGATTAGGTGAGTAATTAGGAGTTTAATGAATAAATGCGTTTACTTGATTAATTTAGATGCGTTAAGTGGATTTAATGGATTTACATTTAATTATGCGTCTAAGTTATATTTAACTTTATTTATGCAGGTTTTAAAAGTCCAAATGTAGATCGTCAAAAGTGAATGCGCGTTAAGCAGTTTATGTGACAAGATTAGATCCGGCGATGGAGGTCGCTACAATGGGTTTTGATCCAATGGAAAGGGTACAAATCGGTTCAGTATTTGGTTCAGCCGTTGGTTCGGTCTAAAGAAGAAAAAAAATAAAATAAAAGAGAACCGAGCTTGAGCTCGAGCTCGGGTGTTTACCAACCGAACAGAACAGAGCCCGAGCTCTCTTCTGAGCGATGGGCAGCCATGGGTGGATCTGAGGTCATGGGTCAGATGGCGGCGAGAGACAGCGATGGTGACGATCAACGGGTGGGTTCGGGAGCAAAGACTGCGACGGTAATGGCGGCAATGGAGAAGACGATGGCAGCCTGAGTTCCATGGCTAAGGTCGACAGAGACAGACGAGCTCCACGGCAAGAATGAGGTGGCAACGGAGATGATCAACGCCGACAGCGGAAAAAAAGGATAAAGCAAAGAACTTGGGCTCGTGCCCAGAGGACTTCGCTTCGGCTCAGGATTGGCAGGGGATTTGGCCTCAATTAGGAAGCTGCGCACAGATTCGTCCCGGATTTGGAGTAGTGCTAGGAATGGGAACCTTCAACAGAATTGTGCTTAACTCGGAAACCTGATTTCGAACTCGATTTGGAAACAAAAGAGGCGTGTTCGATTGGGGTTGGAATCGCCTATAAAAACAAAGCTGGCCGAAAGAGAAGAAGAGAGAGCTTTTACAGGAAAAAAAATCGGAGCTTTTAGAGCGTAAAACCAGAGCTTTTCCGACTATTCTTTGCCGGATTCACGGGGGGCCTTTGGCCGGAAGTAGAGAAGGAAAAAGAAGGCCGGAGCAGAAGGAGAAAAGCCAGATTTTGGGCAAAAATTGCAACTGCTACAGTGTCATTCCAAATGCTACAATGTGCGGGTTCATTGAGGAAGACGGTGAACAGTAGCATCCATGAACAGTAAATTTGAACAGTACCATGAATAGTGATTTTGTGAGCAGTGTTTCGATCAATCCGACAAATCAGGCTATTTCTTCTTTCTCCTATTATATGTCTGACTAATTTTCTTATCAAGGCTAGATGAAGCCCTAAATTTGTATTTGCTACTCTTATTTGTTTAATTTAGTGAAATTTGATATGAATATACTTAATGCAATTTTATTATTGTTTCTCTTAAGTGCTTTGACCGAGACTTAATGAATGATTAATGGAATTTGATCTTGATATTTCCTGTGTCTAGATAATAACAGGATTATGATTAATTCTATGCCCGGCCAAGGATAGAGTTAATTGTATTAATTTATAGTGGATGAATTTTTCGTATCTGGATAAGAACGTGTAGTTCATTCATTGGTAATTTGTGTGTCCGGCCAAGAACATAAATTACTGTATCATATCAATTTGTGGAAATAATAATTCAGAGTAGTAATTGCATGTTTAGTGGTGGATTTGACGCTTTGATATTCTCGTTCATCTAATTTCTTATTAAAGTTTGCTTCTTTAGTTAATTAAAATCATAAAAATTCAATCTTTCATTAGAATTAGATTAATCAACTAAGTCCTTTGGGTTCGACCTCGTTTTCACTAGACTATACGTAGTCTCGTGCGATTGCGAGTAAAAAGAGTTAAAAAAATCAATCAATCACACAACTTATCACCCGTAGACGGACGGCCTTACAGAGGTAGTAAACAGGTGGTTGAAGCAATACTTACATTGTTTCGTGGGAGATTAACCTCGTCGTTGGCTCCAGCTGCTACCATGGGCCAAGTGGTCGTATAACACAGCATACCACACTCGTGCCGGCTTCACTCCGTTTGAGGTCATGTATGGTCGCCCTCCTCCTACGGTGTTCTTCTATGTTCCTCATCGATCTTCTATTGCCGATTTTGACTACATGCTGTAGACTAGGGACGAGGTTCTTTAGCAACTTAAGATCAACCTGGCTTTTGCATAAAACCGTATGAAGTAGGTCTATGATACGAAGTGCACCGATCGGGTTTTCCAGGTGGGGGAGTTGGTTTATGTTTCTGCCAGACTTCATTATTTCGGGTGGAGCATCCCAAACTCGTGCCCCGTTACCATGGACCTTATAGTGTTGTTGAGCGAATTAGCCAAGTGGTGTATCAGTTAGCCTTACCACCAGGATCATTGGTGCACCCTGTATTCCATGTCTCGTGTCTCCGCCGTTTCGTGGGGAACCCAAATCTGGTTGCTGACAGTGCACCTCCTCCCCTCATGGGGGCTGCGGATTCTGAGGAGCCTACTCCTGCGTCTATTCTTGACAAACGCCGCGTACGTCGCTCTGGCCGAATTGTGATCGAGGTATTGGTCGCTTAGTGTGGTCAGCCGTTGGAGGATGCAACGTGGATGTTGGAAGACGATTTCCTGACCGTTTTTCGTTTTGGACGCATTGAGGACAAAGCGACAGCGGAGCGTGGTGGAGTGTTGTGTACGTCAGCACAACTTTGAGGTAGAACCTAAATTAGGCAGGATAGGTTTACTTTCCTTATCAGGGCTAGTTTTCTTTTTCATTGATATGTAATAAGGCCTGATTGGAAATCGTATCATGTAACAGGCTGATTGGAAATCGTATCATGTAATGTGCTGGACTGTCTTAATTTACGACCCATCAGCTGGGCCACTAGCTAGTGCGCCTCCCTAGGAGGCGCCCCCTTTTTGTTATAAGGGGATCTTCTCCCTCTTTTGGAGTTATACAATTTAACAAGTTTCTCTATCTTCCGTCGTTCTTCCTCTATTCTTCTCCTTCGTTGATCCGATACCTTGTGATCTGGCCGGGTCACAACACTATAACAAAGATCTAAAGGAAAATATGTATATCCTAGTCACCTGGGCAGGCCGTTGCCCAGGCTTAAGGTAGGGCCCACAAGTTTGATTGGTTCTGATATGTGGACCCTGCCATCAGATATGTAGGCCCAACCACTAAAGCCTGGGCAGCCACTTGCCCAAGCTACCGATGACCCAAATTGAATATTTTTTGTCCGTAAGATATCCTCCACTAGGTGAGATCCCGAGAAGCGATGTAACATAAGGTAAAATATATGCCTTTCGAGTGTGTGTATCGTCGATCCTCATGATCGATGGCTCCCGTAAATGGAACGTTGACCATCTTCCAGGAAGTGAGAAAGTTTTCCTGCTGGATGGAAGTGGTTGGTCCACTTTACGAGGGTGGTACTTGTTCCAGAGTCGTTCTATTAATGAAGCAGCGACAATGGAGATAGAGACCCATTTCCTCCTTTGAACATGATCCCAGTTAATGTCTTGTTTATCGCCCCAAATAATAGAACGCTCACCTTTATGTGCTGATGTCAACAACTTAAAATGAAGCAATTTGTGTCCCACTTTTCTTCTAGACTTGCCACCACATAGAACACCTACCGCCTTGTCTTACGACCTTTTTCTCCAACTTGAATCATTGTCACCCATCGGACACCGCCGCCGACTATGCCGGCGGCCCCAATGGACTATGTAGGAAACCACACCCACTAGACCTATCATAACAGTGGTTGTCGTACCGGCTGGCCTTTGCCTCATTTAGGTAAATGTGGTAGTGGCTAGACATTGCCACATTTTTTGTTGAAACAATGTACAATCTTGATGTGTTGTAACAGTGGCTGGCTATTGCCAAATTTAGGCTAATATGGCCGCATTTATGACCGAGACAATGTATAATCTGGAAATGTTGTGGTAGTGTCTGGCCACTGGTGGCAACGTTTGCTAATGTGGTAGTGGCCAACTGCTGCCACCATTTTGGCTGACAGGACTTAAAATCTGTGTCGAGGGATTGGTTTTCTAGTTTTTATCTCTTAGGGGTGAGCCTTCTAATGGGGCAGGCTTTCTAAATTTTGGGGTGGAAATCAGCCAAAAACGAACTTGTAAAAGAGATGGTTCTTATGAACTAATTTCAGCAAAAAAAGGTTCAGTGAAAAAAGTTAAGAAAAAGTAAAACTACAATCTCATTTACTTCGAGAATTATCACTAAAATTTTCAATTTGCATAGAGGGGACGATTGTTTTTGGATATTATTCGCACTGCTTTATGGACATTTCAATGTTGGATGAGGAGTTCACCACCCCACACCCCCTATAAATAGACTATGGATGTCCACCGTCTGAAAATACATAGATGGTAGCACCAACTGTGTAAGGGGGTGGGCTCCCTAAACCGTCTAAAACTACATTGATGGTAGCACACTAGTCATCGTTCAATGTTTAGAACACGGATGTAGTAGCCCAAATAATTTCTAATTTAAAATAATTCAAAAAATAAGTAAAAATATTAAAATACTCAAGGATGAGTGTTAAAGGGCTTAAGAATGCAAGAGTTGAATGAAGGAGTGTAAGATAAGCGTCGGTGAAAGCATAAAGGTTATGTTGGCCCTACTAAGGGTAAAGTTAATAAACTATAAACCTATTGGATATAGTTGGACAATTCTTGTCACTAGCTTTCTAACTCTAAATATTGCATAAATCGGAGTGGAGAGAAAGATATGAATGTTTGAAGATTAGAAAATAATACTATCAGCAAGCTCGTCGACTAGCTGATGGATACACCGGCAGTATATTGTTTGGTGAGCAAAGAGGTCACCGACAAAGTGTGAAACTTGAGGGGGTTTGGGGTTACTATATAAGCCTTGTTCCGACTCCTAACCTCAATTCGAAAGCTCCAGTGGTTAGCGAGATTTAAGGAGAAGGAAATCTATGAGGGTTTTTCAAGAGGGCTAAGGATACTTAGCCGAAATGTTTGAATCTCATAATGATGGAATTGGAATGAGAAGAAAGTTGGAATCAAATTGGATCAAATTCTTTGTATAGCTCCAGAGTTTTAAAATATTAAAACAAGATTGAATTCATACTTTAGATGTGGAATTAAGTGGATTTGGTTTGAAATTATGAAGAGATACATGGTGTATGTGTGTATATGTGGTTTTGAAAAGAAAGAGAGGAGAATTATGCATAATAGTGGGTTTGTGATATTGATATGAATTGTATGCGTTATTGTAATGGTCATCGTACTAGTTAGAGTGAATTGTAGCAAAATGAACATGCTTAAAACCAAACTCACGATTACGTCAGTGAGCAGATTAGTTGGATTCTCAGCTTTGAGGTTACAATCCAATGGGCCAACAACCCAAGGGGTTCTAAGAAATATGTATCATGTATCATAAATAGTCTATTGGTTAGCCAATGGCTTAACGGCTAGGGTAATAAATATGTATCATGTGGATTTAATTGCTCGTTGAAGCACATCATGCTATGAAGGCGAGGAGATACCCAACCTGCTCTTGAGTTTATTTAATATTTTAATAGAGGGATGCACCAGCCTAGCATGCCATAGCTCTGAAGGCACGTTTTTATTTGCAGCAAGTCCTACACTCCTACTAGCGAGCGACCTCCATCTTTTGTAATAATGGGATAAAGGCAGTTATGACAAGACCCTTCAAGCAGTGTTACCCCATTTAGGCGAGAAGTTATTAGGTGCGCCGCTCATGAGAACAGTGTGCTCATCACCCATAAAAGGAGGCAGAGATAAAGAAAGACCATCACGACCAACACATAAATCACCAATGTGCGAGATGGGCAGTCCAACCATGGAATTCCGTATCGGATAGGTATCGTATCGGTCGGCTTAAGAGACAAAATATCGGTAGTTAAAAACTAATTTTTACCATATAATTTCATAATCTAGCTTCTAAAATTAGTTATACTAATTTAGACAAAGCATAGATTTTAAAATATGCATATTAGGATAGGAAACAAGTGGGAAAGTTATTTTTTTCCCTTTTTTTTAAAAAAAAAAATTTTTTTTCGAATTTTTTTTCCGAAAATATTATTTTATTATAAAATAGCGATATATCGGTATCGGCGATATTTGAAAAAGAAATAAAAATTGATATTTATCTATCTCATTTTATCGGGTGGGGCCCGATATCGACATATCGGCGAGAATTAAGAGGAGAAAGATCTGCAGTCATATGATTGCTTGCACCTGTTGGGTACTAGGTAGAGAACAGGTGCCGGGTAGAGTCATCAGGATCACTCACTTGCATGAGTGAATTGGAGGAGAAGTGTCATTTCCGGAGCCTCACATCGGTCCTCCCTGTGGTTTGGAAAACCACACACAAGAAAATGATCCGCGAGGGAGTGTTGCTATGATTAGTACCCTGGCCACGGTTGGAGTGGTGACCACCGCGAGAAATCGCCATCGGAACGTGCGTCTTGGTGGGTAGTACAGCCACCTCCCTGATTGTCCCGGCACACGAATTATTATTGCCGACACGACTCGAAAGAGGGCTCCGGCTCCGGTTTCCAGTTTTTAAAACCATGCTCAAGGTCTGCAACTCCGCCTTCAACTAATGAAGACATACCCGAAAATGCTTAGCGAATAGTTGCTCCAATGTATCCCAAACTTAGCGAGTCGATGTCACCCTAATGACTTTCGGAAGAACTGCCTCTGACAGTGAGGCATTCAGCCAAGCCAACGCCGAGGGCCCCCCTCTGGCTCGATGGTCGGGCGCTTTGATGGGGGATCCCGACAGGCACCCCTTCGTCGAGTGGGAAGGGGGGGCAACCGGCCCGACTTGAAAGAGGGGCCAGTTCCTGTCTAACCGGCCGGGCCGATTTTTAGAACCATGCTCAAGGTCTACAACTCTGCCTTGATCTGATGAAGACATACCCGAGAATGCTTAGCGAAAACAGTTGCTCTAGCATATCCGAGACTGGGGGGGCTCTGGCCGGCCGACTCGACTCGAAAGAGGGGCTAGGTATAGTCGAATCTGTCGGGCCGAGCCGGGTTTTAAAACCATGATCAGGGTCTGCAACTCCGCCTTGATCTGATGAGGACATACCCGAGAATGATTAGTGAACAGTTGCTCCAGTGTATCCTAGACTTACCGAGCCGATGTCACCATAATGACTTTAGGAAGAACTGCCTATGACAGTGAGGCATTCAACTAAGCCAGTGCCAAGGGCCCCTCTCTTGCTCGATGGCGGGGTGCCTCGACGGGGGACCATGGCGGATGCCCCGTCGTCGAGCGGGGGGGGGGGGACAAAATGGTTGGAGGGGGGCTTGATGGGCCTCCCAGCGGGTGCTCCGTCGTCGAGCGGGGAGGGAACAAAAGAGGGGGGGCGCTGGGGCCCCCCTCTGGCTCGACGGTTGGGGGGGGATCGATTGGCCGGTCCAGTTTTTGAAGCCATGCTTAGGGTCTGCAACTCTGTCTCGATCTGATGAAGACATACCCAAGAATGATTAGTGAACAGTTGCTCCAGCGTATCCCAGACTTAGCGAGCCGATGTCACCCTAATCAGTTTAGGAAGAACTGCCTCTGGCAGTGAGGCATTCAGCCAAGCCAGCACATTTTGATCCAAGCGAATCCAACTAGAAATCTCTAGATTAAGTGCAGGATTACCGTCAGGTGTTTGCTAGGAGAAGTTTTTTGGTGCAGATATATGTAACACCATGCTGGTATGCTAGTCTCCAATCAATATGACACACACAACCCCCTTATGAGCCCCTGTTAAACTCGTTAAAACGGTCTCAGTGACGTTAAGCTTGTGACGTTCTGATTTCAGTTGTTAGCCGGGGCCATGCTCATGTTGTGTGTCTTTGTTCGATTGGTGATCGACACCACGTGTGCACCATCGATCATGGATTTCAACAGCCCATGGTAACCTGGAGGAGTGCGCCAGTTGTACCCATTATTTTCTGGTCGGCCGCCTCTTCGATTTTGAAGAGGCACACACTTGATTGTTCACTCACCTTTGCTCTTTTTTGCCAAACGGCTGGTTCACCAGTTGATGCTGGAGATGGACGCTATATGGCGCCCTAGCAAAAATTGGCATGACCTTGGCGTGGCATTAAAGGTGACGTGGTCTGCCCAATAATTTCCCGTACTACGTTTATATCGTATAAACAACCCACTTTTCTCTGCTTCTTTTTCGTTAAAACCCCCACTTTTAATAAGAGTTGTTTTTTTATAAATAAGTTTTTCATAATTATAATAAATTATACTTAACCCTAAAATTTATTAAATAATGAGCTTCTAGATATTAGAGGAAGCCCAACAATTATGAGCCAAGGAATTCTGTATCAGCGATATATCTTCGATATACATAACTCATTTTAGAAGTTAGATTGTGAAAATATATGGTAAAAATTAGTTTTTGCCCACCGATATTTTTTTACAAATATCTCCGATATTTTGTCTCTTAAGCCGACCAATACGATACCGATATCCGATACGGAATTCCTTGTCGATATGTCGATATCTGGTCCCACCTGATAAAATAATACAATATAATATTATTTTTTTAAATTTTTTATAATATCGCCGATATATCGGTTTTGGTATATCACCATTTTTTAAAAAAATATTTTTGATTTTTTTTAAAGAAAAAATACAATTTTTTCATTTGTTTCCCATCCTAATATGCATTTTATGCATATTTTGAAATTTATATTTTGTCTAAATTAGTATAACTTATTTTAGAAGCTAGATTATAAAAATATATGGTAAAAACTAGTTGTCGAACATCGATATTTTTTACAAATATCTCTGATATATTTCTAATATTTTGTCTCTTTGATCCACTGATATTTTAACGGAATTCTTTGCCATGAGCCTCACGTTATGAAGAAAAAATCTAACCGGTTATACCCAATAATTCCTCGTGGACCTTGGAAGAGGCACAAACTTTCTGTGTCCACTCAGCTCTTGCTCTTTGTTGGCAAACAGCTGGTTCACCCGCTGATGCACAAAACTGGCATGGCCATTCCGTGGCATTAAAGGTGCTGGCCGTTCCACCCGATAATTTCTCGTACTACGTATGTAGCGTGTACAAACTAAACATGTGGTCATCACTCACCAATAAGTTCAATCCCTTTCTACGTACCATCATTGATCCTGCAATATTCCAGTCATTTGCTCACATTTGCATCTTTACCACTCAAAAAGAACCACCATGTCCGGCACCGGCGCCGCCCACATCTTGGTCGTGCTCTACCCCGCACAAGGCCACCTCATCCCGCTCCTCGACCTCACCCACCACCTCTCCCTCCACGGCCTCTCCATCACCATCGTCACCACCCCCAAGAACCTCCCCCTCCTCTCCCCCTTGCTCTCCCTTCACCCCTCCCTCCGCCCCCTTGTCCTCCCCTTCCCCTCCCACCCTTCCATCCCCCCCGGCGTCGAGAACGTCAAAGATCTTCCCGCCCGCATCCCCAACCCGGTCGTCATACAGGCCCTTGCCGGCCTCCGTGACCCCCTCACCGCCTGGTTCCGTGCCCACCCATCTCCCCCAGTCGCCATCATCTCTGACTTCTTCGCCGGATGGACCGAATACCTCGCTGCCGACATCGGCATTCCCCGTATCGTCTTTTACTCCTCCGGCGCGTTCGGCGTCGCCGCCATCGACTGGCTCTGGGACCGCATACTCAGTGAGCTGCCGACGGATTCTGTAGTGAAGATGTCGGAGCTTCCCGGCTCGCCGGAGTTTTTGTACCGGCAGCTCCCGGCTGTCTTCCGGCGGTATCTCGCCGGAGGAGTGGAGAAGATGGCGGCCGTCAAGGATGGCATGGTCGCAAATAGATCAAGTTGGGGGGCAGTTTTCAACACCTTCGCCGCTTTTGAGTCCAAGTACTTGGACTACTACGGCAAGGAAACCGGCCATTCTCGGATCTGGGCCGTCGGTCCACTCTTGCCGGAGAATGACGGGCCATCCGGTCCGGTTCAGCGCGGTGGGTCGAGCTCCACCGACGTTCTGAAGTGGCTCGACTCGTGCCCGGACGGCTCCGTGGTATACGTGTGCTTCGGGAGCCAGGCGATCCTATCGGCGGAGCAGATGGCGGCTCTCGGGGCTGGGTTGGAAAAGAGCAGGGCCCGGTTCGTGTGGACGGTCAAGGAGACGTCTGGCCCGGTTCCGGTCGGGTTCGAGGAGCGGGTCGAGGGAAGAGGGGTGGTGATCCGGGGGTGGGTCCCGCAGGTGCCGATACTGCGCCACGTGGCAGTGGGAGCCTTCATGACACACTGTGGGTGGAACTCGGTGCTGGAAGGGGTGGCGGCCGGCGGCGGGGTGTGCCTGCTGGCATGGCCGATGGCGGCCGAGCAGCACGTGAACGCGAGGCTGCTTGTGGAGGACTTGGGGGTGGCAGTCAGGGTGTGCGAGGGTGAAGACTCGGTGCCCGACTCGGATGAGCTCGCTAAGGCGGTGGCGGACTCGGTGAGTGGAGATAGTGCGGAGAGGAGGCGGGCGTTGCAGCTGACTGAGGCGTCGGCGGCAGCGGTGGTGGAGGGGGGAAGCTCGTGGGGGGATTTGATGGGGCTGGTGAAGGAGCTCCAGTCACTTGGTGTGGCCGCATAGACTGATAGATGGTGTACATGTATATATTGTACACCATATTTTTCTGGTGTTGTATTGTATTACTCCCTCGGTCCAAATGTACTTGTCTCGAATCTCGATAAGAAAACCAAAACTGAACGGATTTTTGTTCGCTTTGCTTTTTTGATCCAGATAGGTAACAGTGGACGGAAGGACTATTACACTCGGTCTTTTCTGCTCTCGTTCCATTCCACCAGATTTCTGGTAATCTAAGACTCATGGTCATGGAGAACTTTTATTTTGATTTCATATGTACAAAAAAAAAAGAAATGCATACCATTAGAAAAACATCATCTCACACCTCCCTTTCGAAGGACAGTGACATACACATATGATGATGCAGGAAAACTGATGTATAAATATCATTTTTCCTTTCGAAAACCTTTGTAAAATTCTACCCAATTATAGTGCTTAGGTGATGTATGTGAGTTGTCTGTCATGATGAGTGCGGACTTATAATAACGAAGAAGATTCTAGCCGATTGGCAATCTTGAATTTTATGGTATTGCTATAATAATGATTGTATGACAGCTTAGAATTATGACATTGTATTATCAAAATGTAAGATTTGTTTTATCCTCTACCTTATTTGTATGTTTCACACACACTCTACCCGATACCCAAATGCCCTAAAACAAAATTACAAACGACCACAAAGAGTTTTAGTTTTCGCCACAAAACGACCACAATTGTATCTACTGTACGCAACCACACAAAAGGAAACACGTACAAAAAATCAAGCTTTTCAAGATCGGTCATAATTGTGCATCGCTACATGGATTTTTTATGGTGACTCCACCACATGATAATCCAATCATACTACTGTCAACATATGTATTCAATAATTAATGAGAATCCACGGATCATTAATTGCAAAGTAAATGGTATGTCTTAGTTTAATCCATATTACCTAGTCAATGAGCCGGGAATTCCATACTACTTAAAATTTCTTTTTAAATACCATATTACCTGAAAATACCACATATTCTTCCCAAAGTGCCCTCCTAACCACCCTTTACAGTTTTACATGCCCGGAGACGTATCATACGCTGAAAGGTTGTGACCTCCTGGGGAAGAAGTCCTTGAAACAACTACCCATTAGTGCTCATACCACGCGTGGCCCTCAGAGGAGATGAGAAAAAGTACTGGAGCCGTTAAATTCTCGTGGCCAAGCTATAAAGTACTCTTTGTAAATTTGTCATCTCTACTAGTAAGTGTTTCAAAAAATTTAGTATCCTCATAGGGATAAGGAAGAGAAAAAATAAAAGAAAAAAGGGGCAAACATGGCTAAAAATAAATGAGATAAAGCATTTTGAATTTTGTCATATAAGCGTTTATTTATATACACGATTTCACTGTTAAATCATGTCATTGTGCACTGACATGAATTTGCAGTGAAATCATGCATTTAAATACGAACTTCTACGGCAAAATTCAAAATGTTATGTCTCGCTTATTTTTTATCTGTTTTCGCCCTTTTGAGGATATCCCAAGTTTTTTGAGATACCTACTAGTGGGGATGGTGAAGGTACAAAGAAGGAGCATGTCGTGAAACTACTATTATTCTGCTTTATTTCTCATTCTTTTTTCCTCATCTTATATCTTTTTCTTTAGAAAGATTTATTGGAATAGATCCATCGCATAGTGAGTTGCTCCTCTTTTCAAAATGGTCATCCACTAGATAGTGTCACAAGATCTTTAAGTTATCTTGATGAAATGAAAGAGAAGAAAAAATTGAGAAGAAATAAAAAAGAATGGACGAAAATAGATAAAAAATATGCGAGATATGATATTTTGAATTTTGTTCTAAAAAGTGTACTTATATACATTGTTTCACTGCAAAATCGTGTATATAACATACACGCTTATATAGCAAAATTTACTCGCTTATTTTTTACCTATTTTTCCATTCTTTTACGTTCTTTTTTATTTTTTTCCCATTTATGAGCATTCAACAATTTTTTTAGACACCTACTAATAGGATGATGAATTTACAAAAGGTACTTCGAAGCTCGGGCACGAGTACTTTGAAGCTCTGCTACTCTTTTCTCCTTTCCTCAAACGGCCACAAGCGGTTTGAGCATCAATGGGTGGTTGTTACAAGCATTTCTTCACTCGGAGGTCATAACCTTTTGGCGTGGGGCACTTCTAAGGGTGGTTAGGAGGGCATTTTTGGAAAAATAAGTGGCATTTTGGACGATATGGTATTTCAAAGAAAACTACAGGTAATATAGAATTCCTTACTCATTGAACAAGTAATATAGAAAAACTCGGGTTGTCTTGAGGTCTTCAGCTAGCTGCATTCTTAGGAGACTGCTATTCTGATTCAGATTCTTCAACCAAAAAAAGCTTTGACCATGGCAATATAAGACACTCATTCAACGTATTTCCCAGTTATCGCATGCAGTTTTTAGCTGCGTGCATATGCAAAATGCTTACCAACAAGCAAAAATTGCTAAACTACTTGCGAATTTTGCTATTGACCAATTTTAATATTGCTTGATGAAGAATGGTAAACTTTCCGACACAATTGTTAAATGCACACTTCGATGCACTTAAGCTGTTAGGAAATGAAGATTTTTATTATATATGCTATATTCTAATAATGCCCCTCAAGTACAAGCGTCCACCAAGTGCGGCACATGGAACATAACTAGAGTATAAATGCCTCCAACAAGACTAGAACCCAGGACCACCCATAACTTCGTGCTTCGATAACATGCAAGTTATCCCAAAAGCTCGAGCTGTTAGGAAATGAAATTTTTTATTAATGAACATTCATGCAAGTTAAACAAGTGTCCCAAAATATTGAAATGTAAGGAAACGAAAATCTTTATTACATATTTTATACAGCAACCGCAACAAAAAAAACATTCATGTAAGTTAAGCAAGTTTCCCAAAAGCTTGCCTGTTAGGAAGCGCAAATGTTTATTATATATTTTATATTCTAACAGCACTCCCTAACAAAAAAACAATCCTATAAGATGAATATTCATGTAAGTTAACCAAGTTTCCAAAAGCTCGAGTTGTTAAAGAAACGAAAATCTTTATTATATATTTTATATTCTAATAGCACCCCTGCCCGCCCCAACCAAAAAGAAAGAAAACAATTTTATGGATCTAGACTTAGGTAATTGTCACGCCCTAAAATCCCACACCTCGATCGAAGTGCGGAAGCCAACAAAAGAAGTATATTTCGAGGTAGAGATCCCGGCACGCGAACCGAACAGTCGATCTCACCACCGATTATAATCTTCTCAAAAGGACGTGTAACCAGTTATGCCAGTAGTCAATGTAACACAATAGTAGACATCATTAAATAATATGAAATAAATTTCTTAACTTTTTAATATAGCAATAATCCTTTAAGGAAAATAAATAAAATAAACTTATGAGTCTATAGCATACAACGGCCAACAATGTCAAAAGTATCAAAATAAACAAAGCAAATAACTAAGTAAACTTCCAATCTCTTCACGGCTCCTCCAACCGCCTTTCCTTTATAGCAACTTCCTGAACTCAACTTTCTTTTGCGCCTACATCAGAGGATGCATGAGTATTTCATAGAAACACTCAGTAAGATATAAAAACCCACTGATAGGGAAACAAGCAATATGAAGAAAATAAAGACAATCAAAGGATTATGGATATACAATAACATCTGGACTGAACCAAAGGTCTAAACACCTGAAAAGAAAGGTCAGTCAACACAAAAGGATTTCTGGCTCTCAAGTATAGAGAAAGGATAGTAACATATACCACTCCAAATATGTCAACGGTGTAAGGAGAAGAATCAACAATAATAATACCTCTCAACATCGAAAGTGCAAAGAGATTCAATTTCTGCTCACTATTTACCAACCATATGGATACTTACCAGAACATCGTAGAGGTTCTCCCTTCGGAACCCGGCCACGCGTCTAGGCATGCTGGCCCCATCTGTGCTTACGGGCACAATGAGTGGAGACTGCAGACCTTTTGTAATGTCATATAGCCTAAACGTACGTATTTACCTCCCTTCGGGCAATAAGGAATCAAAATTCCATAAATATCAGAGGTCACGCTGGACCTAGCAATGGCTCATGAGCATACTATGATTCCACCAAACAAGTAGTGGAGAAATAGGTCAATGTCATTCGGACAATGATATAACCAATCACATGGGTCTCAACTTTCTGAGAATAAAGTAACTCTTACCATAATGACTCACTCATGGAGTACAAATAGAACATCAAGGTCTTGAACCACATGCGACTCACTTACTGGAGTAAAATAGGACAACAAAGCTTTTCAAGACATATAACTCTCTCCTTGGGATGACAAGGAAACTCAACCACCTTGGATAGTGACAACTCATCATGAGAATATAAATACAATCAATGCATACCTTCATGCTTAGCCCTAGATAGGAATTCTTCATAAACATTAGAACTTATAATACAAATATCAAAGACAAGAATACTAATGAGTCTTAGATGATTTGAATTCCTAGTGGAACCTCAAACCGACATCAATGCTTTAAAATAGATAGTTACGATTCTCTTGATCAAAGGATTATCCCTCCTAATTGGATTAACTCTAACCCAACCTTACTGTGATATTCCATAAACATATAGTTCAATTACTGATGTTGACACGTTAATTATCCTCATACTATATTACATAGTGTTATTTGGATACTTAGTATTTTCTCTCATATTCGACTCACTATTTTTTGCACAATAGTTCTCTTCCGACGGCTGCCGGACTATGTACAGTAAGACTTAACCTCTGAAATTTTTACTAATAGTACCCTTACAAGTCTAGTTTCTAACCCCACTGATTTTATATTTTCTGATTTGTCTTGAATTAGTTATGATGTAATACCCTTACATGTCTAGTTTCTAACCCCACTGATTTTATATTTTTCTAATTTGACTTGAATTAGTTATGATGTAATTACTACAGACTGTTAGCACAGAAATAGTTCTAGCCGAAATTAAGATTCTTAATTAAACTTGATTATCTCACTTAATAACACATTGTAGGTGATAATATATCATTAACAGACAATAATACTCCCCTCCTAGATCAATTACAGACTCTAGGATTTGTCTGGAATTACTAAAGTACCCCCTTTTATGGTGTTACATACTATATAACCCAATCTTAGATATTAATACATCACAAATAGGACAATTAATAAAAGACACTCAATATGACACAAGAATCAACGTGGATTTAGGTGAACAATATGAGATTAGGACTTCTGGACTCTGAATCATGAATAAAACAACCAACTTTGGACATGAATCCCATCTAAACACTTAGCATGAAATTATATATGATCATATGACAAGATGAATGGAAAATAGAGTCATAAATCAAATAGGTACTGGATAAGAACACTTATAAATATCACATAGGTGAAGAAAAGAAAAGGGAAAAACCATCCTACTCTTATCTTACGAAAATCCTCCTTCTTCACGTGTCGTAAGACTTCCTCGCTTGCTCCAAGCTCTCGCGAATCTCCCACCAAGAATAAGCCTTTAGGAGAAGGATGAACGTGGGAAGGAGAAGAACAAGGCTCTGGACGTTCTAAGGCTAGGGTTTTTCAATAGCACAAGCCAACTCCTCAAGGGTTTATATAGAGTTTGGGAAGATCTCTTCTTAAAATACTCCTCCCATATCATGGAATCTTTCCACCAATAAGAAGGCTCCAAGATCCCTCTAGGAACGTGCAATCCAAGTTTAGTTAGGATCTGGCATCTTTCCCAAACAAATTCAAGCCAAAAACGCCAATAAAAATGCAAAACCGCACTAGGCTATCGATCGGCGATACGGCGATCGATAGTCGCATGCCTTTCTCAAGCTACCGCGTTACACCCGATCAATCGCAAATATTGCCGATCGATTGGTTGCTCCGAATACAAAACAGTCACAATTATAGTAATTATGATCGATCATTTCGGGAGACGATCAATCGATTCAATTTGCCGATCGATCGTAAGTCCTGGCGATTGATTGCAACCACGACAATTCAAAATTCAATTTCTTATATCTTTTTACTCCGAACTCCAAATCGCGCACAGTCGGTGGCGTTGGAAAGCTCTCTTCACCGACTTTGTCCATGAAGCAAAACAGAATAAAAACAAGCATCAAGAAGGTCTAATTTTGGTTTTAATAAACTTACTAATTTTTTAGGTGTTACATCCTCCCTTCCTAAAAAGAACATTTCGTCCTCGAAATGCCACTACTCATACTTCAAAAAGGTCAGGTTAGGATTTCCTCATTTCTCTTTCCTTCTCCCAAGTCATTTCCTCAGCTAGCTGGTTTTGCTACAAAACTTTCACCAAAGTAATAGTCTTTCGTCTAAGTACTTGATCATTTCTGTCCAATATCTTAACAGGTTTTACCAGAAATGTCAAGTCTGCCTCTAACTCCAACGTTGTGAAATCCAAAACATGTGATGAATCTGGCACATACTTTCTTAGTATGGAAATGTGGAAAGTATTATGTACCTCAGCCAACTGTGGCTGTAAGGACAACCGATAAGCTACTGGCCGAACTCGTTCCAAAATTTCGAATGGTCCAATGTACCTCGGACTCAGCTTTCCTTTTTTACCGAACCTCATAATTCTTTTTGAAGGCGAGACCTTCAAGAATACATGATCTCCTTTTTGAAATTCCAACTCTCTCCGCCGACTGTCTGTATAACTCTTTTGGCGACTCTGAGCCGTTTGTAGTCTCTGTCTGATTTGTCTTACCTTCTCTGCGTAGTATTGCACTAAATCTGATCTCACCACTTGATTCTCTCCAACGTCCATCCAACATATAGGAGATCTACATGGTCTCCCAATAAGTGCTTCAAACGGTGCCATTCCGATACTAGAATGATAACTGTTATTATATGCAAACTCTATCAATGGTAAATGATCATCCCAATTACCTTTCCAGTCAATCGCACAAGCTCTTAGCATGTCTTCCAAAGTTTGAATTGTGCGTTCTGATTGTCCGTTACTCTAAGGATGAAATGCTGTACTAAAATTCAGCTTGGTTCCTAAAGCCTCCTGTATACTCTTCCAAGTTCTTGATGTAAACCGAGGGTCTCAATCTGACACAATAGATAACGGTGTACCATAAAGTCTGACAATTTCTCTGATATATAACTCCGCCAAACTTTTTGGGTTTTGTTTCCATCTAAAAGAGAGAAAGTGTGCTGACTTCGTGAGTCAATCCACTATAACCCAAATCGCATCTCGCTGTCTTTGAGTTTTCGGCAATGCCACAACAAAATCCATCGTGACGTGCTCCCATTTCCACTGTGGAATCTCCAGCGGTTGCAACATTCCAGCTGGTCTTTGATGTCCATCTTTTACCTGTTGACAAGTCAAGCATCTAGATACAAACTTGCCAATATCTCTTTTCATCCTATTCCACCAAACTGTCCTCTTCAAATCTTGATACATCTTCATACCTCCAGGATGGATGTTGTACTGAGAGTGATGTGTTTCTCGTAGAATTTCCTGTCTTAATTCTATGTCTTTAGGTACTACCAATCTTCCTCGGAATCGAATACTTCCATCTGCTCCTTTTCTAAAATCCGTCTTGTCCAATTATTTATGCATCTGAGAGTTCTTCTTTTGTGCTTCTAGGATTTTATCAAACACCACTGATCTTATAGAAAGATTCCGAAGAAATGATATCCTCTTTGAAGTCGGCCATTCTAGGCTTCTCCTGATCCGGTCCTTCTATATCAATCTTGAAGGGTTCTTCTATATCAATTTTATAAGGTTCTTCCTTTGTTCCTTCACTGACATCACCTAACTTCTACTATGTCCACCACCTCTTAGCTTCTTATTGCTTTTCACTTCCATACACCCAACTACTTCTAGTCTTGCTGTCATACCTAGTCATAGAGATTCGCTAGTGCACTAAATTTTTCACTCCCACATGGATAAGTCTCTACTAGCTTTATCTATTTTCCAACTAGACTCATCATCTGGATTCTGTTAAGCCTTCTTTATCTCAACTAAGTTCCTCTAGGTTATCCTGAGTCTTCCACTAATTTCACTCAAGTTCTACTACATTATTTCTTACATTACAGTGTTCCTTTAAGACTGATGATTCTAGAGTTCCGATGTTCTGAGGCTTCGGTCTTCTTCTCACAATGAGGGCAATAAGTAGAGATATGCCCAACCTCATTGTACGAGTAGCACCTCCGTGTATCCTGAGGACATGGCTTTCCTGCATGCATATTCTGCCCACAAATTCTGCAACAACCTCCAGCCCCATTACCGTTGCCATTGCCTCGAAACTGCTGACGATGTGCACCATTCACCCGGTTCTACTGCTGCTGCCTTTGCTGTTTAAAAGGGCACTGATTCCCACGATTGTTGTAGTTGAAACGCTTATCTCCCGGTCGTTTCAGCTTGTTCTCTGGAGTCTTGACCTGATTGCTCTTTCTTTCTAAAGTCCTTTTAAAATCGTGCTCCAAAATGGAAGCTAACTCGACCGCTTTCGCTACCGTCGCTGGTTGAGAAGCTAACACCTTCGACCTTAAGCCGTCCTTCAGTCCATCCACAAAACATTGCGCCTTGATCAAGTCGTTAGGGCAAGCATTCGTAGTAAACCTTTGAAGTTGTTCGAACTTCGTCTCATACTGAAGCATAGTCATTGATCCCTGCACCAACTCCAAAAATTCTTTCTCCTTGCATCGTTGAAGATGAGGGGGAAAGTACTTATTATTAAACACCTCCCTGAATTCTTCCCAAGTAATCTCCTGATCAGCGGTAAATCAAGTTGTTGAACTTGTTCACCCATAATTTTGAAGACCTTTGTTAAATCAGAGTGTAAGCAGAAAAAATAGAGGATTATTCCTCTATTCGATATAACTGGGTCACAAGTATAGATACAAAACTATATATAAATACAATATTACAAATACAAAGTTGATTAAACCAATGCAAGTTCTCCAAGTGGAAGTCTATCATCCATCTCAAAATACACTAGAAAATAAAGGAGACTGATGCATACTCTAAAGCTATCAACTCGTCCTCACTCTCAATCGTCTACCACCATGTGCGACGTGAAGTCAATATTCTACTAAAGAACCTGCATCACAAGCAAATGTTGAGTATAAAAATATTCAGTGAGATATCGTAACAAAACTATCAAAATCAATAATTGCATTAACATTTTATGCAGCCTATTACAGAATTTTGCTTGATTCTTATATTAATCTTTCAAGGAAAGTCTTTTATTGCTTTCCAAGTTTATGTTCAATGATTAAATCTTTTTCCCATATAGACAGACTCACTGAATGTCATTCTTACATGACAGATAACATGAAAACATCGTGACTATCACTCTGGTTATTACCGATGCCCTGAATCCTCTAGGGTGAATGCCTAGCTCATTCCTTACCTCAAAAGGTATGGCCGTTAGAAGGTTTGACCCAGATCAATTCCTAAACTAGATGTGGACCTGGAGAACGCAACCTTCTAGGATGATAACGCCTCCAATATGCACAGTAAAACCACTAGCATAAATAGATTTAAGGTGGGTGCAGAGCTTCTACTATACAGAAGATGCAAAAGCTCTCTCTAAAATCCATAAAGAAGATGCATACAACATAAGCCTGGCCAATAGAAGGTGGTCCTCATCAGGTACTACTAATACAGAGCTTCCTCCATAGGGAGGATGTAGAACAGTAGTGCAAAGCTTCCACCAAAGGGGAGATGCAACACAGCCTAGGCCCAACCAATGACAGACAATACCAATCACTAGTGCTCATATTCCTGTGATCTCCAGTAGTCTCGGTAAAGCCAAGGAAATCCAATCAGAGCAAAAGCCAAGGAAATCTACCAAGGTATATATAATAGTCATATAGGAACCACTAGGCATAATAGTCGTATAAGTCAAACCAATCAAATCTCATCAACTCCCTCTACAGTGTAATAGCGAACCTCTAGGCATAAATAGCCATATAGGTCTAGTGAACCACTAGGCATATTAGTCGTATAAGTCAAATCAATTAAATCTCATCAACTCACTCTACAGTGTAATAGTTGATCCAAATATGATCATCATAGCCATGTCACATGGTTTCTAATGTCGGGGCTAAGTGGTAATCAAACCCCAAAAGAGGTTGACAAATTGTAATATATACTCGGTAAGTCCAAGGTCGAACCACAGGGAATGATGTAGAATTAATCTATTCCAAACTAATTTAAAACTACTTAACTCAGCAAATTAATGTTCTTATAAGGAAATTTTGTAGAGAGATTGTAATTTAATTAACTACTAAAATGACGACTAAAGATTCAATTAAAACTAACTAAAGATAGCAAAGACAATCGATGAGAGATATCAAAGCTTCAAGGATCAATTATTTAATCAATACCTCTATGTCTATTTAATTCCTCAATTAGATTCAAATAATGATTTGACCTAATCGGATGATATTTCATTCACGTTCATCATAACCATTGACATAAAGATTTCGATTGAATATTTATCATTAACAAGCTCAGTCAAATAATCACAAGGAATTATAAGCATTCGCCATACCTTACGTTAATGACAAATCAAATAATTATATAGATTATGACTTTATCAAAAACATCTCATTCAACCAAATAAGTAATAAGCGCACTTCTTTCATAGACATAAAAATACTAATCAAATAATGTCACCTCTAGCTTTGACAAAAGATTTAGCTATTCATATTCATAAGAAAAGAAATCAAATTCGGAAGAAATTGCATCAGATAAATCACTGTAGCAAGAACACTATTCACGGCTACTGAAGCAGGAACACTTTAGCAATTCACTGTTCACCGCGAGCACTGTTCATCATCTTCCCCAACCCGATGGTTATTGTAGCAATTACCCAGCACTGTAGCAACACTGTTCACCGCCAAAAATCAGTCCAAAAACTGTGCTTTTTCCTCTATATCTCTTCCCTTTCTCTCCCCCGTCGATTCCTCTTCTATACTTCTTGTTTTCCGGCCAAAATCCCACCGAAAACACTAAAAACCAGTTCCGCCAAACCTCTGTGTTTTTCAAAACAGAACACCCAGTTCGTCCCCTGTTTCAGCCAAAACGAAGCTCTCCTCCCCCGTCTGCCTTTATAAGCAATTCCCGAGAGTCCTAATTCGACTCCAGATTCTAAATTCGAGTTGATTTCTCTAAATAACCACATTGAGCATGATCTCCTTCAAATTCGAGATCCAAGAGACCCATACGAGAACCTTCCAAATCCACGCTTCTTTCAGTAGCTTTCCATGCTCAGTACGACTCGTTGAGTTTCCAATTTGAAGACGATTCTGATACCCCTGTAATTCTTCAGGCCAAGCTTCACGAGCGTAACTCTGTTTCTTCTTCCAGTCCACCCACCATCGTCCAGCAGTAAACCCATGTCCATCCATCATCCCTTGAACAGAGCTGCTTAAACACCCGTTGTAGGAATCCCAAGCCTCACGGCCGTCATCGCTGGAAAACCTTCAGGTGGCCGCCATAGCCCTTCTTCATTAGCGCTCGAGCAGAGAGCTTGAGCACTCTGCTTCTCATCCAAAACACCCGAGCTCCAGCTCATGTTGGTTTTTTTTTATTTTCTTTTCTTTCCACTGAACTGGTTCATTGAACCGGCTCTTTTCTATTTTTTCTTTTGCTTTCAATTAAATAAAGCCCATCCAAGCAATCTCAACCGCTGGATTAAATCTGCACGTCCGTATTTTAATTTTGCGCCCGTCTTCTCTTAAGTGACTCATCAACGGTTTAGATCTTCAATGCGCGTGATATCAGCTCTTGGGTCACTTTGGTACTTTAAAACACGTCTAATGCACTCTTCTGCTATCGATCTACAATCTGCATTTTTAAACCTGTAATAATAAATCCAAACCAAAATTAGATGCATAATAAAAATATGATTCCTTAAATTCTTTAATGCATCTAAAATAGTTAATTAGAGTAAATTAATTATTAATCCTTATTTACTATCCTAATCACAAATAACCCATTTTATTTATATTTTATCATTAAAACTACACTAGCATATAGGTAAATAAAGCATATAAATGTGTATATTTTATGCATATCAAGTGGTCCCAACTGCATTTACGATAACCACCACACCCCTTCTCGTCACATTGAAAAAAAAACTCTATGGACGTGGGAATATGCTCATGTGGCCACCCACTCTCACACCCATGCCGAAGCAAGGTAGCTTACCCTTTTTGCCTTAAGACCCAACGTGCTCTGACTATGGGTGCGTTTGGAAAGCTGAAAAACTAATATTTCAGCCCTGAAAGGTGAAAATTTTCACCTTTCAGGGTGAAAAGCGTTTGGAAGCTGAAAGGTGAAAATTTTCACCTTTCACCTGATTTATGTTTGTTTAGCTGAAAGGGTGAATAGTTCGTCCTAACGGTGAAAGGTGATAAATTTTCACCTTTCACCCCTGAAAGGCTGATTCAGCCTGACAAAAAATGCACGGGCTGCCCCTCCCTCTCGTTTTTTAGGGTTTTTTTCCTTTCTCCTTCCTTTCTCATCCCAGCCGCCATCACTCCCGTCCTCGAAAATCTTCCTTCGACCGATTTTCACGCGACTCCCCCACCCCCCAATAAATCATTTTTCCCTCCCTCTTGCAACTCCTGCCGCCGCACCGTCGTCGAAGACCGTCCCTTTTCATTGACGTCGCGGTAAGCACACGGCCCTGATTGTTTGATTTTTGAATTTGAATCTGTCGTTGGCGTATGCCTGTCTCCCTGTAATTTTTCCCATAACATTTATTACTCTGAATGAGCATTTGTGCGAGCTAATTGGATATTGATGCATATTCGCATAAGATTAGAGGAATGAATATGATGCGGGTCATTGCATATGTACTGCCTCTGCGTTCAACGATTTTCGGTCGATCTGCTTACTTTAGGCCAATTTTAACAGTTTTTACTTTCATCTGTTTTCACCTCTTCCACGATCTCCTTATTTATTAATCAAATACTTACTTTTCGAGCCGATCGGACTCTCCCGATAAGCCACCGGGGGAATCGAGTTTTCGAGTAATAGAGTACTCGATAGATCCATGGACTGTGTACCCGATTACGCGAACGTGATCCATGGCTCGAGATCTGTAATCGGGGTCATGGTACACACAGAAATCAAATTATCGAGGACCCGATTACTCGATATATGTGTCTATCGTGTACCCGATGACTCGATTATTCGAATACTCTGTGGTTATCGTGAGGTGTATGACGATCGAGTAATCGGGTCCACGGTACATGGAAGGATCAAGTACTCGATTACTCGATCTGTGTCTTCCGTATACCCGATTACTCGATTACTCGAATTCCATGTGGTTATCGTGAATAGACGTCGTAGAAATAAGTTATCGAGTTATCGGGTTCACTGTACACACATAAAGCGAGTAATCGATTACTCGATATATGTGTCTATCGTGTACCCAATGACTCGATTATTCGATTTCCATGTCATTATCGTGAGGTGTATGACGATCGAGTAATCGGGTCCACGGTACATGTATAGATCAAGTACTCGATTACTCGATCTGTGTCTTCCGTATACCCAATTACTCGATTACTCGAATTCCATGTGGTTATCGTGAATAGACGTCGTAGAAATAAGTTATCGAGTTATCGGGTTCACTGTACACACATAAAGAGAGTAATCGATTACTCGATATATGTGTATATCATGTACCCGATGACTCGATTATTCGATTTCCATGTCATTATCGTGAGGTGTATGACGATCGAGTAATCGGGTCCACGGTACATGTACAGATCAAGTACTCGATTACTCGATCTGTGTCTTCCGTATACCCGATTACTCGATTACTCGAATTCCATGTGGTTATCGTGAATAGACGTCGTAGAAATAAGTTATCGAGTTATCGGGTTCACTGTACACACATAAAGCGAGTAATCGATTACTCGATATATGTGTCTATCGTGTACCCGATGACTCGATTATTCGATTTCCATGTCATTATCGTGAGGTGTATGACGATCGAGTAATCGGGTCCACGGTACATGTATAGATCAAGTACTCGATTACTCGATGTGTCTTCCGTCTACCCGGTTACTCGATAACTCGAATTCCATGTGGTTAACGCGCTTATATGACGTAGCTGGCTCGAGAAGTCGTAATCGGATAGACGGTAGACACATAAATCGAGTACTTGATTACGTCAACATCTCTCTTCTCATATGCTTCTTCTTGTGTGGTATAGATGGCAAGCCCAGCCAAGAAATCAAAGTATGTCAAACAGGTTGAGTGGAACAAGGAAGAGCACTATGCATTTATCGCATCATATGCCGAAGCACTTATGGCGGGATTTCGTAAGGGTAAGGGTCTTCAACCCGGAGGATACGACTATGTAAGCCAAGAGTTGGCGAAGAAGTGTATAATTGTGAATGAAGAAAAAATACGCAGTCACTATGACAAGACTAGGTACCTCTACAATGCCTGGAAGTGGATGTCAGATTACACTGGTTGTGGGTATAACGAAGTAACCCAAACATATACCTCCGAAAATCCTAATTTTTGGAACATTTTTAGACAGGTGCGTATCGTCTGACATTTTATTCCGTAAATTGTTTCCTTGCCATTCCAACTCTCATCTCCTTCTGCCGCAGAGACACCCGAAGGCCATGAGATTGAAGTCTTGGGGATACTCGAGAGAGATGGAGGGTCTATTATCGATAATATTCGATGGCAACCATGCTACTGGAAGTCAGGCTTATAATGGAAGGCCAAAAAAGGTGGTGCCCCCCAGTGCACAGCTGCCACTGGATAGTTCACACTGGTACCGATGAGGATCACCCTAGGATGCTTCCCAATGAATTTGATCAGTACTTGGGAGAGGATATGGGAGATAACACATACCCTCGTTCATTCTCGCACCTCCTTGATAGTGATATCCTAGCAAGCCCGATCGGCCCTGGCCCCTCCGTACGTCCTACTTGCAACCTATCTCAGGTGCACAAACATGAAACCTCGATACTGTTATCCCATCATCCGCTTGTATCTTGTCATCGATATGTATTTGTATCTGGCTTACATTTTTTTGTGATAATAACATTATCCATGTTCTGGTTTGTAGGAGCCTCCGAATGCCGACTCTCCTGCTTCCCAAACTCCCCTACAGATGCCTCCACACGGCACCAGTGATCCCCTCAGCCTACCCTCCTACCCCTGGTGTCCAGTGTAAGACTTCGAAGAGGAAGACTTACTCCTCTTCCGAAATATCTACCGGCTTCCAGTCGCTGTCTGACGCTATGATGGCAAGAAATGCGCTTGCCGAGAAGCACGATCGTATGCTGGCGGAGGCGAAGGTCACAGATAAGCAAGTACAGATTGATGAAATCAACAAATATGTTCGTTTACTACGCCGCGTCCCTGGATATGACCCATCGAACCCAATGTACAGTTTTGCAATAACATTATTCTCGACGGAGACAAATAGACAGCTGTGGCTGGCTCTAGAAGACGATGAATTTTTTGCTGAGCAGTGGTTGAAGAACCTTTGGAATGGGAAGACACGCCCATCTAGATTTCAAGAAACTTGTGATTTTATTACTGTTGCATAAGATGGTATCCACTTTATGCATTTGTGGACTTCGTGTGGGTTGAACAACATTTTTTTTTTCCTGCCAACTATTCTCCATGTGATTATTGTCCTTTATGATACTGTATGCATGTGACTCCTCTGACCTATATGTAGGCCATGAGTGTGTGGTGAATGAGTTTCTCCATGTCATTATTGCCTTATCTGGTACTGTTTGCATGTGAGTACGGGAATGCTTATATATACATCTTCTAGGTGCACCTCGTTAGTTACTTATATGTCTTCTACCTTTCCTCCGCCGACCACGGTAATGGAGGCTATCGTGTACTCGCATTGACGATAGACACCTGAAGGCTGTCGTGTACTCGCATTTACATTTGATTACACGAGTATCGTTTGATACTTCCTGGTTAGGGAACCCATGGACCCTATGGTAAGCAAAGGTTTAATGTTCATTTCAGCAGTTTTAACATTTATTATTTGTCAATCAGTAGTTTGTTCATTTCGTGATTCTCACTTTCTAGAGGTGGAGGTATTTTGGTGACGACGATGAGGATGCTGCAATAGTTAATCAGTGTGCCATTGCTATGGAATATTTATCAAATCATCCATCTCGTAATGTTGTTCACCCACATCGCCACAGGGGAGAGGAGTTGGTACGTGACATGTTATATACTGTCACGAATGATCGAATGTGCAGGGACGTCTGTCGTATGACCAAACAGACGTTCGTTGAATTATGTAGATAGGCTAGAGCATCCGGTCTGGAAGATAGTCGAGGCGCATCTGTTGAACAACAACTCATGATATTTTGTCAGCTCATGGGTCACGGTACATCTGTTCGTAAGTTGGGGCATGAATTTTCCCACTCAGAAGAGACCATACATCGGTATGTGTATAAGGTGTTCACCACGTTAGAGCAATGGTTCCATGCTAGAATCTCCACCATGGTTCCACTCGAGCACATGCCATCTTACATTCGGAATAATAGAAAATTTTATCCATATTTCAAAGATTGCGTTGGTGCAATAGATGGCACGCATGTTATGGCGAAGGTGAAGTCGGATGTGTCAAACGCATATAGGGGTAAACAAAAGGTTACTACACAAAATGTCATGTGTGTGTGCGATTTCAGCATGCGTTTCACTTATGTCGTCACAGGGTGGGAGGGGTCCGCCCATGATCAGCGAATTCTCGACTCAGTATTAGAAGACGACAATTCTGCTTTCCCACGACCACCGGCGGGCAAGTACTACGCGGTTGACGCAGGATATGCGAACAAGCTAGGTTTCCTCGGTCCTTACAAGGGGCAAGGTCACAGGTATCATGTTGCTTCTTTCCAACAACGACGGCCAACTGGAAGGCATGAGATGTACAACTACATACATGCGTCTCTCCGGAATATAATTGAGCGTGCGTTTGGGGCATTCAAAAAACGTTGGCACATTATGGAAAACATGCCCCCTTATCTAATCGAGATGCAAGCAAAGTTTGTGTATGCTTGTGCCGCGTTGCACAACTTTATTCACGAGCAACACAATAGTGCCACTGATTCTGACATGAGAGATTGGTTGCTGCCCACGTACGAAACAGATGAAGCTTTCCGAGTGATAGAAGAACCATCTGACAATCATCCTTCTAGTAGTCATGCCGGGGAATGGTCGGGGCCAGATGATGGAGTAATGGTTCGGCTGCGAGATCGAATCCGGGATGAGATCGGGAACTCCCTAGATAACCCCCCTGATCCACCGGCGAGTCAGCCACGTCGTCGACGGTAAATGAGTGCAATTTACTTCTCCTTGCCATGCATATCGAGCAATCGAGGTGAAGATAAGCAAATCAGTCGAGTCATATACGGCACGAAGTGGTCCTGCCCAAGCAAGTCGAGCAATCGAGGTAACGCTAAGCTCTTCAGTCGAGTCATCGACGTGATGATCGTGGTCCCTGCCTGGATCCAGATCGAGCAATCGAGATCACGATAAGCTCTTTATTCGAGTCATCGCCGGCACGAAGTGGTCCTGCCCAAGCAAGTCGAGCAATCGAGGTAACGCTAAGCTCTTCAGTCGAGTCATCGACATGATGATCGCGGTCCTTGCCTGGATCCAGATCGAGCAATCGAGATCACGATAAGCTCTTTATTCGAGTCATCGCAGGCACGACAGTGGTACTTCCCTTGCATATCGAGCAATCGTGTTCACGATAAGCTAATCTGTCGAGTCATCCATTGGTCGATATATTTGAAGGAATTGCAAATCATGTAAGGGCAAGTATTAATACATGAATCTATCATTATATACATGAATCTCTGAGTAGGTACATGGCAATGTCTATATATGTCAAGTAATGAACATATCCTTAGGGAATTTAGTATCATTAGTTACAGTAGTTTTGCTTTTTCTAGTACACTACTATCTTTTAGCGGCCAATGCGATGTCCTGTAAACCTTCTGCTGCTACGTCGTCAAATTCCCTCTCGATACTTCCCCTTAACAGGACTGCCGCAATCATCGGCCGATAGAGCATTGTTATGGCCGTCTGATCAAAAACTGGTTTGACGACCCCCGACGCCAACTGTGCTGCGTACATCATTACGTAAATTCCGCAGTCTGGAGAATTACGTTGGAAGGGTGCATCCCTTATTTGGGACATAAACCAGCCGTCAGCTCCCTTCATCTTGAAGTGGGTTGAGAGGATCTTACCCAGGCAGGCAACTACACAATCGGCAGCCAGCTTATGGTGTGGATGCGTCGCTGGATGGCCGGTAAGAGGATTGTAGAAGCGCCACCGTAGGGTGGGGAAGTGTAGAATCAGCAAGCAGTAATGGGTACGTATGTGCATTGGGAAGAAGGCATACGTCATTTTCCTGTCGATTCCCTTCAGCAGGCTATTGACCAACTTATCTATAAGCTGTTTATTATCAGCTTTGGGCATGAACTCCTACATAAGAATGAAATATGAGATGAGAAGTATATATATTAGATGATTGCTGACAGAACCATGTAAAAATAAGTTGCGGTCACACACTTACGAGTTCAATATATTTAGTAGCCATAATTCCTCCAAAGACGCAGTATGGATACATCAATACATCACCGTTCATCTGTTGCCTCTTCCGGAGCAGTTCAAAGAACGCATCAATGACCTGCATGTATTTGATTAAAACAACCATCAAGTATAACGATCAACGAAATACCATCGATTAAATTAGCATAATGTGCATGTACCGTATAGTTTATTTCCTCGATCCGCAGCAAACTTAAGTAGTCGTAATCGTATAATGAATCACTCGGATACTTCTGCCTTGGGTGCCTCATCCAATGCATAATCGTCTTTCGATCTTTAGGCGACAACACATCCATTTCGAAGCATATCTCAGTTCCAACGTAGTCGGTGGGTACGTCGGTCGTAGGACGAACTTCTGCTGTTTCAGCCTCCATTACTTGCTCCTTTCCCTTTCTGCCAAGGTGCGTATCGTCACCCTTCTCTTCAGACTGCCGGGTCTCATCAGGTCGCACCGCTGCTGGAGGGGTCGGTAGATCGGGGAATGCCTTAACTAATCGCCTTCGTTTACCTTTCGGCACTGGAGGACCGGGTGGGAAGGCAGAAGTGGGGGCAGGTTCGTCTTCAACCTCAGCGCGTAACTGTTGGAGGAACCTATGTACAAGTTGAGCATTCCCGCGCGTAAAATTTGGCATAACCGACGGTGGCGCTGCCTCCGCGCAAGTCCTTTGTGCCCTACTTGGTACAAAGATGCAAAAGGCAAATGACGGACATGAGGATTAACAGTTATAGGAATGTATAACGTTTCACTACGATAGACATGCCATCGTGCAATCGAATACACGAAGGGCACCTCTATCGTACAAGCGATTACACGATTGACAGATCTATCGTGTCATCAATTATACGATGGAGACATATATCGAGTAATTGAGTACTTGATTGGCATATATATGAGGAATTATATATCGGGCTGGTGATAGGGAAATTACCTGATTTTGTTGTCTTGTGGGCGGCCACCTTGTGGCGGGTAGGAATGGCCGGAGATATAGGCGATTCGGTTGGAGGCCGCTCTGCCTCAGGCCGGGGTGACACATCCGGCTGGTCCATTTCGGGCGACTCGGCCGGCATCGCAGGGGGGGACTGACGAACATGTGCTGGCAGCGTCGTTGTTGTTGACGGCATTCGAATCGACTCACCGCGTACGGGGTGTGGCCGCTTTCGGCCGACAAGCCCATGCGGATGAACCTTCTGGGGTGGTTGGCGGGGAGCTTCTGGTACGGCATCTCCCAGTTTGTCAACTAGGCTTCTAACTGTGTGATTCCACTTCTGTATTGTTTGAATACCCTCAATAATCTGAGGGACTCTGAAGCCTCGACTTTCCATCATATCGCTCTGTTCGAGGGCGACATTAAGGAGGGAATTAATCCCCTCCAGAACACCCTGCAGGGAAGTGACATGATGGTGGATAGTTGACGACTGTGTCGACCTCGGTGACATCGGAGGTTGAGGTTGGTGGAGGGGGATGAGAGATGACTCTTCCGGTAATGGGGATATGACATCAACGACGTCGGTTTGGACATCCAACGTCTCCAATATGTGAACGTAATACGGTCGAAACCGGTGATGGATTTGGATTCCCTTATTTGCTTCATCCACCAGCACCCCAGCTCCCAGCCACCTTCTCACTCTTGGACTACATGGACCCATAGTGGATTGAAACAGATTGGTGTGCTCGAAGAACCATATCTGCAGAATGAGAACAGAAATCAGCAAATCACTAAATGTATATATATACAATGATACCGAGTCATCGAGGACGCGATAGTGAACACTATCGAGTAATTGAGTACACGATAGAGGAACCTACCGCGTAATTGACTACACGATATCCAGAAAGGTCGAGTAATCGATTATACGGCATCGAGTAATCGATTACAAGGTATAGATGCATATGGTCCCATGTCATGATACAGAAGCATCGAGTAATCGATTACACGGTAGAGATGCATATCGAGTAATCGAGGGGACGATATCCACTACCATCAAGTACTCGATGTGACGAAATCTACGTGAATCGAGTTATCAATTACAATATAAGCTGAATATAAGGACTCACCTGTAAGACATACGCGGCTCCTGCCAGAGTCCCGCCACTACTCGTCTCTCCGGAAGATCTAGAGTGCAAACATCTAGATGAATGTGACATTTTTGAGACAAGCATTTTATGGATGGCTGCCGGCCAATTATACTTGGACAGTTGGGAGAGGTCGTCCAGATAGTCGCATAGTTTTGTAGGGACTGATCTTGACGATTGTGTGAAGAGCGTGGTTGAAAACATGTGGAGGACGATAATACGAACCATGTCATCATCTGAAAGATCTGCTACCCCCCGTAGACATTTATCAAGTAGTTCTTCAATGGATTGCCTATCCGGTCTCCGTGTGGAGAAGTACTTACGGTAGAATGAGCCTTCCGGGGCCAGCAGTTTACCATTAGGGGATTTCCAATTAATAATCTCACCAGATGCCCGTAACCCAGTGATGAGGGCAACATCCTGCTCAGTGAAGGATAACCTTCTACCCTTTATGTTGAACACCATCAGACGCTCATCCCAACAGTCCAACAACACATCAAGCAAATTTCTAGCCACAACTACATGACGGCCTTCGAATAACAAATGAAAAGCCGTCTCTTTCAATAGGTCCATGCAGTGTGGGTAACGCTCTGCAACTTGTAGAGACTTGGTGAGAGCGCCGGGTGTACACTGGGTTCGAAGGCCTGGCCTCGCGTTATACTTTCTCGGGGACTGCGAAGTTCGCTTCTCTTGGGTGGGATTTGGCGGTGGATTCATCTAGTCTGGGAATGCACCCAGTAGGATTTGAAATCAGGTTACGATAATGAAAGCATCGGGATCCAGTGACACGATATGCGAGCGCAATCGTGCCATCGGACACACGAAAAAAAAAAGGTCGGATTTTTGAATCTTACTGGTGGGTGGATGTGTCTTAGGAGGAACCGATTACACGACGATAACCTGACACCCTGAGGAGGGATACCCTGCAGATCGACCGGCTTTAAATCGATTGGAGGCCTAACTCCGCCGCTGGCTATATGGAACCCCGCTGCCGCCGAAAAGTGGAATCGCGAAAACCTAACCGAGTAGTCGCAGTTGCGCAGTGGCGATGAAGCTCCAGAAACGGGTATTAATAATTGGGTGAAGGGCGATCGCAATTTGGGAAAGTAGGAGTCGGGGGTGACGGGTCCGGCATGCACTCTGACACGTGCGTTGAGTTACTCGGCACCCTTGCATAATGACACGATGAAGGGAACACGGCACTCAGCCAATATGAGACGTTTGACGTGGCGGTCGCGAAAGCGAATAATCGATTACACATTTACCTCTGATAACGAGTAATCGATTACTCGATCAGCACCAAGATCGAGTAATCGAAACCACGATAGATGCCCACGCGATGAGGTGGAGACCGAGTAACCGATTACACATTGACCAAGTACTTCGACATCACGATTACACGATAGAGATGGGTTTTCAAGAGCTGACTAGACGATGGGCACATAAATCGAGTAATCGATTACTCACTGAGAAACGCAATCGAGTAATTGGGGTCACGATAGATGCCCACAGCGTGATGTGGATAACGAATATTCGATTACACGATGAGCAAGGCTCCCATCCGGCGTCTCTAGCCACAGAACCCTACCGCATTGGGGATATGGGTAGGCAAATGATATATTAGCAAGGGATATTTTTGGTATATTTATGCCCTGACATGGTGTTTCTCACAGTGCTTCCCAAACGTAAAGCAGTCTGATTTATTTTCATGCTCCCAAACAGAAATCAGCAAATCTTAAAACAGAGTGAAACTTGTCACCTGTCACTTATGTTAATTTTCAACTTCCAAACATATGTCAACTATCAGCCTTGAAAATTTTCACCCAAGAAAATTTTCACCCCATTTTATTTTCTGCTTCCAAACGCACCCTATGTATGAAACTCATGGTCATAGTTTCTGCGTCACCTTCACTCAAGAACTGACTCGCAATCTTAATGACATTTTAGTCATTATCTTGATCAGGTTATTTGTCAACCCTTAAGTTTAACCTTAAATATCATCATTTTATTATCTTCACAAAATAATTAAGTCTCTAAACCCATAGGTTTATTAATCAGGTTTCCTTATCATTAAGGACCTCAACAATTAGTCATATAATTAGGGACAAAAGCCTATAAATACATTGACATAAAGCTCTTAACCATACTACATCAATTTAGGTTTCAAATCATTTATCAAAAAACCTAAAATAATAAAACTGAGCATATGTATCATCCTGGCTCTGAATATAACCAACATCACAACAATACATAGACGGTCAGGAGCTACTGTTCGTTGTAAATATTATTACGGTCGGTGGATGTCTACCGACTGTTTTAATCTTACACAATTTGTGAACCGGGTATGGTTCATTGTTCATGTCCGGTTCACAATTCGTGTCAGCTTCATTGCCCAGTTCAATTGTCTGTTAGTGGATTAGGTCTCGTCTGGGTGTTGGACTGGCACGTCTAGTTCGCTGCCCAACCTGAGCATCGGGTCGGCCCTTCTGGGACATCCGAGCTACCCAGGTGGTCGTAGGCTCAGCCTGACGCTACCGGGCTGGCTTCTTTGGCAAAGGGGTCACCATTTCGGCGAACACCGATAGGCCCGCCTTTGCCTCCTCTCTTTCCCATTTTTTCAAAGTACAGGGCAGCTTGACTTTTGGCTTGCCGCTGGGACTGCGTCCTTGCGGGGTGGCGGCCTCGAGCTGCCCAGGCGACCACAGGCACGCCCTGCTACTGTCGGGCTGGCTTCTCCAGCAAAGGGGTCGCCGTTGCGATGGACACCGTCGTTGTGCACTGCCCCCCTCCGCCTCCTCCCTTTCCCATTTCATCGGAGTCTAGGGTGGCTTGAGCTTCTGCTTGCCATCGGGACTGCTTCCTCACTGGGCAGCGACTACCGCCGCAGCTATCGTCCTTTGGCATGCGGTATGTAGTCCCTCTCTTCTTCGGTCTCTTTCTCGCCTTCTTCCAATCTACCCAACATATGGGCAGATTTGGTAGAGAAGGGAAGTCGCAGTGACAACAACCTTCCAATTGCTGTTGCGGCCTTCTCAACCTCAACCACTCCTTGTGCCTCCTCACGAGGTTCTGACATTGCTGCTTCTACCCCCTCGCCATCACCATCTCCTTCTCCCTTTTTATTTTTCTTCTTGACTGATCTGTATGATCCCCCTATCCTCTGCCTGAGGTCTGGACAGATCGAGGAGGAAGATGGCAGTAGCAAGGTCGAGCCTTTTGACCGCTAGCTCCCACTGGCTCGTCGGTCACTCTCGAATGGTGGGGACCTAGCGAAGGTCTCACCCCATCCCACCACCATCTCCCTATCTCTCTCTCCGCGGCTGGTGCAGGAGCGAGTTGGTTGAGCTCCGCCTGCCACTGTCGCTGTAGCTCACCGCTGAGCTTGACTCCGACGGTTTCTTTTATGTCGGAGTTCCTCTTTGCTTCCTTCAACTTTCCCACCATCTGCCCAAGTTCTAGGCAGATCTGGAAAGGAGAATGGGCAGTGTTGCTTTGTCGTGGCGTAGCTGGTCGGCCAATGCCATGGGGAATTGATCGGCAGTACCGTCGTGCCCTCTCCTTGCTACTGCAGCGCCGGTAGTCAATTGGCGTCATATTTTGGACAGCACCGGCGGAATAAAAATTAAAATATAAATAAATTAGAAAATCGATGAAGCGGGTACGAGATCCGATCTTTAGCGTGTATGGAGATGATCTTCTGTTCGCCGAAAAAACTGGTGTCGTCGGACTTCTCCTCGCCGCCTGGGTTCAGACTGCTTCTGTTGTGGCCTTCTTGTAGCAATCCCAGTTCAGTATCCTTGGAAACGTATCCCTGACTCGGCATCAGCATGAGTTGCTCAATGCAGGTGTTTTTTCCATAGCTCAAATCTACAATAATAATTAGGTAAAATACATGATACACTTATAATCCAACACATTTACGATTGGGTACAAGCAGATTAGAAATCAAGACTAGTTACCATAATTACAGCTGTAACCCACATACACTGTAGTTCTTCACATGCACACTCCCAGACATACTCCAAATATGCAAACGCATCCCAATAACACATGCTTCCCCAAGGAAAATTATCAAAATCATCTTCACAGTCGGCCAACATTAACCATCTCCTATCAACGTTGTGCCTCCAAACCCTTCCAACTAGCATGCTTTCAAAACAAGTAGAGGAGCTAGTTTTGTCGCATCCCTGTCGCCCTCGCACGCTTCACTTTTGGGTAACACCTCCTCCTTGGTTATCACAGTTTTGCAAATTCCAAGCATCCTCACTAGGAGAGAATTTTGTAGCTCAGGTAGGGTTGGTGCATCTTCAGCAAATTTAAGGCCTGTCAGCATACAAAACTCCAGAGGTGTCGGTTTCATGGTTTTATGTTCATTGATTTTGAAAGCTTTGCCTCCTTGGTGTATCTTCAAATATGTAAGACATTGATATGGGTTTGTTCCATATTAGTTGTCACATTTTGAGAGGAGTCGGCCCTCCCTTGTGTGTGTGAACTTGAGGAGATGGTTAGGCTTCCATAGGCCCAGGTGGGCCCACACCTAGATGGAAGAGACACTTTTGTTGTTTGTAATTGTTTTGGAAGAATGGTCATAAAAAAGAAAATTATTTGGAATGTATCACCCGAATTGGAAATACCCAAATTGGAAATGACCAATTTGGAAATTGCCAAATTGGAAACTGCGTGATGGGTTGTAACCCCCAATTATGGGGATCCGTGATGAGGAAATAAAGGGGGACGTTATTGTTCACGTCCCCCTACCTTTTGGGTATTCTCCTTCTTCTTCCTTAGACCATCTTCTCCATCTTCTTGAAGGAAGTGCTTTTGCTTTATGTGAGATTTGATCTTGGAGATCATAGTAAAAGAAAAGCTTCGGAGAATCGCAAGGAAGTGATATTGCTAACTCGTGGAGTATAGCAAGTCACATATTCACACACGAACGGTTGCAAATAGAGTGATCTCTGACATATTATAATTCTCTACGAATAACGGAGGAACTTGGGCACAAAGGTCGCAGGTTAGTAGTATGTGTTCCTGTATTTTTTGTAGATTGTTCATGATATAAATAATCGTTCGTTTATATTGCTAAATTACTTATACTCTATTGTGTATTTGTGTTTGTGAGTGCAAGGTTATTCATCGTGCAAACATAAATTGGGAGAATTTGACACATACACAACGAAAGATCCGCTTCCGCTGCAGCTTGATCACCCTTCAGTGGTATCGGAGCCTCGGTTCGTGTATGGTGTGAGAATTCTCAAAAATATGTGAGGAATTCTGAGCAATCAAAATATTAAAAATCGCATTTTTTGATTTGGCGATCGATCGGCTAATAGACACGATCGATCGCTAAAGGTTTTCTAACGAAGAAGACGACTGGTAATGGTCGATCGGCGCAGTTCGCGATCGATCGTAGTTACTAGAAGCGTCGCTTCAAAGAGGGAAACGATCGATCGGCAGTAATTACGATCGATCGTATCTACTGTTAAAAGCCCATATCGAAATTGCCTTAGAAACGATCGATCGGCAGTATTTGCGATCGATCGTATCTACTGGAAAATTTATTTTTATACAACAATCGAAGCGATCGATCGGCTTGTAAACGCGTTCGATCGGGCTTACGATTGAATATATCATTACAAGCAGAGCGATCGATCGGCTGAATACACGATCGATCATATCTATTGTAAGTTGTGCAAAGTCACCTTTGGCTGGCGGCGATCGATCGGTGAGATTGACGAGATCGATTGGGTAAGCGATCGATCGGGTATTTAAACATGATGGATCGACGGAAAAAGATTTGAAAAACTATTTATTTTGAAGCAGTATTTTTGTGCCACTTAATTATCTGATTATTGATAGTTATTTAGTGATTCAAACTGTGTTGTTTAACACTTATTGTCTAATTCCATTGATTGTAGATATTTATCTTCAATTTGATTGCGACACTTGCTGATTTCATAAAAGTTGTTATGGCTTCCCGTATGGTCTCCAGTGAGTTGGCAAAGACTGAAAAGTTGAATGCCAACAATTTTGTTACCTGGAAGAGGCGCATTCGTCACATTCTGTTCCTAGATGACTTGGGTCATTTGTTGAACCAAGTTGTTGAACCTTCAGGTGAACATAGTACTGCTGCTCAAAAGAGAGAGTACGAGAAGTTCCGGATGGAGGATGCACGAGCAAAGACCACAATGCTTACCTTTATGGAGCCTACTATGGAGTTGCTTTTTGAGAAGCACAAAACGGCCATAGAAATGTATGAGGCCATTGAGAGGAGGTATGGAGAGCATACTGAGGCACACATCAGGTTGCTCCACACTCGCTATACGAACATGAGGATGGAGGAGGGCAAGAATGTGCTTGAGCACATAAATGCCATGACCATTATAGCTAGTGAGTTGGAGATGCTTGGAGATCCAATTTCATTGGGGGTCCAAGTGTCTACGATATTCACTAGCCTCCCTCCATCATGGGAAGCAGTTGTGGTGGCGTTGAACCTGAGTGACAAGAAATTCACTCTCGATGACCTTACTGCCAATCTGGGCTTGGAGCAGGAAAGGAGAGAGCATATAAGGGCCTCTAATGTATCTGCCAACCTTGCTCACCATGTTGGCTCTAAGAAAGGTGGGTCCTATGCAGACACCTCAAAGAAGAACTTCAAGAGGAAAGGAAAGAAGCCTCAATTCTAGGGTGGAGAAAAGGCCAAAAACAAGAAGAAGGGAGCCTACTTTACTTGAGGCCAGATGGGTTACTTTAGCAAGAACTGTCCTAATGACTCCCAGGGCAACGAGAAAAAGAAACAGCAGGGTGGAGGAAAGGACATAGTGTGTATGATTTCTAAGGCACTGATTGTGAACATTAACACTAGAGGTTGGTGGCTTGACTCGGCTGCAAACCATCATGTGGCTATGGCAAAGGAGTCTTTTGCTGAGATGAAAGAGATTAGTCCCGGAGAGCACAAGATCTACATGGGGAATAACACCTATTGTGACGTGCTGGGGATTGGCTCTATTCGTGTTCCTCTTTTAGGGGAAACACTTTGATTCTCACAGATGTCTTGTTTGTACCTACTATTCGTAGGAATCTGATTTCAATTCCTTTGTTGACTCAAAAGGGATTCGAAGTTCGGTTCAAAGGTGGCAAGGGAACTGTAGGACAGAAGAATAATGTTTTATTTACTGCTTCACTTGTTGATGGTTTATTCAAACTTGATGTTTCCAATGACTTTGCTAATATTAATGAAATAGCTGATTCTGAGTATATTGTTGCTTGTTATGTGGATAATGCGATGTTGTGGCATTTACGCCTGTGTCATGTGAATGCGACAAAATTACACCGAATGTCAATGTCAGGTAGTGGGTTACTACCCAGAATAAGTGATAATTTGCGTGTGTGTGAAGATTGTTTATCTGGCAAAATGACTAGGCAACCCTTTCCAAAAGGGCAGCGAGCAACTGAGATTTTAGAGGTCATTCACTCAAATATTTGTGGCCCTATAAACGTTAAGACTCAAAGGAGAATGATGTATTTTATTACGTTCATAGATGACTATTCGAGATATGGTTATGTGTACTATTCAAGGTATTTAAGGCTGAGGTTGAGAACTAATTAGGACGGAAGATTAAAGTTCTGAGAACAGACAGAGGTGGTGAGTACACATCTGATTTGTTCAAGGACTATTGTACAAACCAAGGAATAGTGCATCAATATACTTTACCATATACCCCTCAGCAGAATGGAGTCACTGAAAGATGTAATAGGACATTGATGGACATGGTAAAGTCCATGTTAAACCACTATGAACTAGGAATGCAGTTTTGGGGCGAAGCACTAGACACCCCTATCTATGTACTAAATCGAATACCTTCTAAGTCGATCAAATTGACCCCATATGAGTTATGGACGGGAAGACGTCCAAACTTTTCAAACTTGAGAGTGTGGGGGTCAAATGCCCATGTGAGGGTACCTGATCAACTAAGAACTGCCCAAGACCATAAAATGTAATTTTATAGGTTATTGTGACCATTCGAAAGAGTATCGATTTGTAGTACATCATGATGATAGGACAGTGGGGGTTATAGAGTCTATAGATGCTTTTTTTTTCTTAAGGAAGATATAGACCTTAAAACTCCTAGTCATAAAGTGGAACTCTTTGAGATAGAAAAAGAGAAAGTTACTATCACTAGTAATGAACAAGTGATAGGTATCATATCCAATGAGGATGTTGAAACTCAAGCATCAAGAGAGCGTAGACCTTCAGTTTTATTGAAGGATTACTATGCCATGCTTGGTGAAGATGAGGTATCGGTAGATGAACCTGTACTCAGTGATCCAGTCACGTTTGAGCACACAATGTGTAGTCTAGATTCCAAGGAATGGCGAAAGGCTGTTCAAGACGAAATGGATTTGATCTTGAAGAACAAAGTCTGGGAGATTATTGACTTACCAGACGAACGGAAACCCATAGGGTGTAAGTGGATCTTCAAGAAGAAGCTCAAAGCTGATGGATCAATAGAGAAGTACAAAGCTAGACTTGTGGGGAAAAGTTTCACACAAGTAGAGGACATAGATTTCAAGGAGACATATTCTCCTGTGTCTAGGTTCATCTCGATCCGATGTTTGTTGGTAATTGTGTCATACTTAGATTTAGAGTTACACCAGATGGATGTAAAGACTGCCTTCCTAAATGGTGATTTAGAGGAGGAGATTTACATGGAACAATCCGAGGGGTTTGTTGTTTTCGGAGAGAAAACAAAGGTGTGCAAGCTTATTAAATCATTGTTTGGACTGAAACAATCGCTGAGACAATAGTATTTCACTTTTCACAAGGTGATAATTGAATATGGCTTTGTGGCCAATGACTATGACCATTGTATATACTCCTTTAGAGATGGGAGTAGATTTATGATATTGTCACTATATGTAGATGACATATTATTGATGGGGAATGACACTAATATAATTCTCAATCTTAAATAATAGCTCAAGACCCAATTTGAAATGAAAGATATGGGTGAAGCATCTTACATCCTCGGGATGAAGATTGTGAGAGATAGAAAAGCGAGGAGGCTAAGTATATCTCAGGAATCGTACATTGAGAGTGTATTGAAATGCTTTGGTGTGAGTGGTTGGAAGGCCATAGATTCGCCCATCTATAAAGGGACAGTTTTGTCCGAGAGAATGGCACCTGCATCAGACGAGGAACGTCTGAAGATGCAATCCGTGCGATATGCGCAGGCTATTGGCAGCTTGATGTATGCCATGAACTGCACTCGACCTGATTTGGCTTTTGTAGTAAGCCTTGTGAGTTGATATCAGGCTAACCTAGGTATGCAACACTGGCAGGCTATTAAGTGGGTGTTCAGATATCTGTTGGGTACCAAGGATATGAAACTCACATATTAGGCCGAGAACCTGTCATTGGAAGGCTATAGTGATTCGGACTATGTCGGGTGTAAGGATGATAGGAAATCCACTGCCAGTTATGTTTTTATGCTTGGTGGCGCCACCGTAGCATGGACTAGAAAGAAGCAGAAATGCTTTACTAAGTCCACGATGGAAGCTGAGTTTGTTGCATGCAGTTTGGCAGCTTCCTAGGCAGTTTGGATTAAAGAATTTCTAGCTGGGTTACAGCTAGATCAGTGGACTGATGCTCCTGTCCAAATTTATTGTGATAATTTGGCAACTGTGTCGACACTCCGTAATGGAGAGATCAATTCCAGAGCTAAGCACATAGAGGTGCATTACTTTTATGTGTTTGACATGCTACAACGGGGAAAGTTGACAGTGAGTCATCTTCCTACGGTTGAGATGTTAGCTGATCCGTTAACAAAGGCCTTAACAACGGATCTATTTGGAAAACATGTTTATAGTTTTGGTTTACGGCAGGACTGGTGCACGAGTCACTGTTTGATCGCAAATATGAGCACAGAACCCATAGTGGGGGATGTAAGACATTGATATGGGTTTGTCCCATATTAGTTGTCACATTTTGAGAGGAGTCGGCCCTCCCTTGTGTGTGTGAACTTGAGGAGATGGTTAGGCTTCTATGGGCCCGGGTGGGCCCACACCTAGATGGAAGAGACACTTTTGTTGTTTGTAACTGTTTTGGAAGAATGGTCATAAAAAGGAAATTATTTGGAATGTATCACCCGAATTGGAAATACCCAAATTGGAAATGACCAATTTGGAAATTGCCAAATTGGAAACTGCGTGATGGGTTGTAACCCCCCAATTATGGGGATCCATGATGAGGAAATAAAGGGGGATGTTACTGTTCACGTCCCCCTACCTTTTGGGTATTCTTCTTCTTCTTCTTCCTTAGACCATCTTGTCCATCTTCTTGAAGGACGTGCTTTTGCTTTATGTGATATTTGATCTTGGAGATCATACTAAAAGAAAAGCTTCGGAAAATCGCAAGGAAGTGATATTGCTAACTCGTGGAGTATAGCAAGTCACATATTCACACACGAATGGTTGCAAATTGAGTGATCTCTGACATATTATATTCTCTACGAAGAACGGAGAAACTTGGGCACAAAGGTCACAGGTTAGTAGTATGTGTTCCTGTATTTTTTGTAGATTGCTCATGATATAAATAATCTTTTATTTATATTGCTAAATTTCTTGTTCTCTATTGTGTATTTGTGTTTGTGAGTGCAAGGTTATTCCTCGTGCAAACAGAAATTGGGAGAATTTGACACATACACGATGAAAGATCCGCTTCCACTACGGCTCGATCACCCTTCAAAATATTGATGGAAACCCCACAGCGAGACCATTTCCTTGCTGACATTTATTTTCAAGAAATGACCGAATCATGATCTCATCAATAACTTCTTCCTAATTTGGGTTAACTGCTAAATGTTGTTGAAGCATGTCAAGGTAGTGGTATGTTGCCTTCACCTGTGGAACCGCGTGCACTATCCCACTCCATTGCAATTTGGGTGGATCTAAACTTTTTGTTTCCCTGTTTGTTGTGTTTTCCTTCTCCATCCAGCCTCTGCCTGAAAATTTCATGCATCACATTAGTCAAGATAATAGGATGGTTTCGTTATCCATTAGACACCGTTTGCATCAAACACTTCAAGTTTCTACACCATCATAAGATTATATGCATACACAATTTACCTTATCAAGGGAAGGGATTTGGATAGGACTCAACATCCCTGTCACTTCCGGCTGACTCCCTGTTCCATGCCATTCAGCCTTCGCCTATGATCATCTTCTTACTGAGGCAAGAAAAAAAAGATTTCAAGTGGTACGTACAAGGCAGCTAGAGAGACTATTGAAACAATAATAACATACAAAGACAAGTGTCAATCTTCGATTGGTAGTCAATACCATAATCTTTCCAAACAAAAGCAACACATTTTTCCTAGGCGACTTCCTATGCCACCGTAGCTACTATCCTAAAACATCAAGCAATATATTTAGAATTTCACTCTAATGCTCTATCCCCTTCATTGTTCCTTATATACACACTTTTATATGCCTTTCTACCTATATGTTAGTAATATTTTTTATAAAATAGGAGTAAATCTAGTTTAATAATGTTAGGCTAGCAATTAGGAGTTTAATAATTAATCTACTATAATTGATTAATTTAGATGTGTTAATTGGTTTAATAGAACTTCTTCTTATTGAGTGTGTAATTTGAATTAATTATTTTTATGTAGGTTTCAAAAGTGCACGTTGTGGAATGGTCGGAAACAAGTTTTAAAGCTCTAAATTATATAAAAGCTCTAGACCACTGATTTTCCTAGAGAAAAGACGGATACTTATTTTTAAGTAAATAGCCGCATAGATGAGATATGATGGATAATAATGAGAAGATGAGTTTTGATTTAAAGTAAAAAGTCTTATAGATTAGATATGATGGATGAAAGAGCTACAGTGTGTTGTAAGAAACAAAAAAGGAACAAGCATCTCTGCTGCTCGAGCAGAAGAGAAAGGGGTGCTTGAGAATTTCATAGGCGTGTGCGGATTGGTAGAAGAAGCACACTCAGATTTGGATTGGCTTGGAATTGCAGGTTGAGAAGGGAGCAGAAACCTGCCGAACAAAGGATAGACTTTGATTTGAATCTAGATTTGCAGAATCTGGATTTTCAGAGATGGGATTTGAATTCAAACTGATTGGGGATTGGCTCAAATCATCTAAGATTGGTAATCAATTTGATTTAGGGCGTTGGACTGGAGTTGGCAATAAAAGGAGAACGAGAAAAACAAAACGGGCCGGGGTCGTTCCTAGAGGGAGTCGGCTGTTTCTGGAGAAAATAGGGAGAAAGGGACTGTTTCATGGGATGCCAAACTCACATGTTACAATAAAAACTGCAGAGAGACGAGTCGAGAGACTATCTAGTGTTTGATTTTTACATGCCGCTGACTCCTCCAAAAATAAAATAGGCTTTCTCTTTTCTTTCTTCTATGTCTAGCTAAATTTTATACACAGTGGCTAAGATAAAACTCTGATTGATTTGATTCATCTTTGCTATTTTACTCTCAATTTTATTTGATGTATCTTTATTTTCTATGCTTAATGTAATTTTACTCTCTATTTTATTTGTCGAGAGAGAATAGAGAGGATTTATAGTAAAGTTAGACTAAGGGATTGCTAATGTTCGAGAGATCTTAGTATATACTGCGCTACTATTCAAGGAAGTAGAATTGAACCCAATTTTTGATTGGATTTTTTTAATTATTGTTTGTAATTGCTTGTGGCTTCTCTTGAATCTGTAGAACTGCATGCTCTAGTTAGACAGCACTTGTCTTAGGAAATTTAATTTTTAAGAACAATAAAGAAAAAAGGGGAAATTATTTTAAAATTAATTTACATCTTTATTTGCATGATATTGTTTACTTTAAATAGTTTCTTTAGTTGTTCTTATTAGTTTATGCTTGGTTGTCGGTCAATGGGTGGAAGACTTGTACCTCTTGACCCTGATTTGAAAGAATATTAAAGGAGAGACTAAGACATAAAATGGCCACATAAAATAATCAAAACATGGTTAATGAAGGTACGAGGAAAACTTTAAAAGATTATCCATCTCCTATTCAATTTATGTAATACCCAAAAAATTGGATAAGAAAATGTGGATTTATGGATCAATGAGGAGACGGGAGTTGATATTAAAATTCACGAAGAAAGCTTTCCAATGCCAGCGAATGTTCGCAATTCGGAGATCTGAGCAAAAAGTTATGATTGTTCGAAATTGTGTATGCGATCGATCAGGCCAGATTCAAAACCGAGAGCAAGACAGACGCGATCGATCACCTATGGAGGCGATCGATCAAAAATACTGGAAGGTTCAATATTTGAGCAGCGATCATTCGCCTTTGAAAATGATCGATCGATCGAAAGTACTGGAATGTTAGGAAAGGGAGCAGGGATCAATCGCTTTTGAAAACGATCAATCAAAAGTACTGGAATACTGCGAAAGGGAGCAGTGATCGATCGCTTTTGTAAACGATCAATCGAAATTACTGGAAAAACACGAAAAGTTGTAGCAATCGATTGCACCGGCCAAAACCAAATCCGGTAGTTGCTGATTTTGTTAAAAATTATTTTAATGAAGGATGACAAATCCTAACCAAATAGAGAGGATTAGGCCTAGGGCGTCCATCTTAAGAATGTGGAAGATTCTTATTGGAGTATTGAGATTATGATAAGGAAAGAAATTCAGAGGAGGAAATATGCTAGTTGGAGTAGGATTTAGGTATTTAAACCCAAGAGAGGGACCACCTTGTGCATATGCATGCCAAACCCTAATTGTGTGAAGACTTGTGCTTCTTCTCCTTCCTCCTACACCCATTCAACTCTGCTCCAAGCCCTATTTGCAACTTAAATCCTTCCCATAGCTTTGACCGGAGGCGTCATTGTGAAAAGGAGGATACGAGCTACGCGTAGAAGGGTGAGACACTCGTAACGAAAGTGGTAGGATGGTTTTTCCTTACCTGATTGCTTTAATTTCTTTCAATCCATTATCATGAGAATTATGTGACGAATTATATGGTCTTATCTCAGTAAGTAGAGTTGTGTAAAATACTTGGATTAATGAGAGATTCCACTATGTTATGAGTACAAATATGCTTATTGATAATAATTGATTGTATATGTTGCTTGCATGCTAGTTCTTAGATGGGAACGTCATTGGGTAATGCATCTTTTGATCGTCTGGAAGTCAGAAAGTTCTATAGTTGCTTTGTAAAAGTTCTGATTTAATTGTTCCATGTGATCATTGTTGAGTTCCTAGCATTAAGACTTCCATTATAAAAAGGGAATATCTTAAACTGGTTTGTGTAATGAGAGGTACATAAAAGTATGGGTTAACTAAATTCCAGAACCTTTAAGGGATGGAAATAACCCTAGGAAGGGTGTACCTAAGGCCAAAGACCCTAGTATCATGATTAAGGGTTAATAAAACGTGATGACTAAGTATGATCAAGATTATTAGGGATCTCGGCCAGTACTGTTTCTGTGCCGATGGAGTGTAATGCACAAATCACAACTAATTATAGAAAAATCAGAAAAATAGGCTGTCAGTGAGTTTGGAAGCTAGACTCATAGGGCTATCTATAGTAGAATGTTTGGAGTTAAATTCCAACTGTGCTGACTGTGGGGACAGTAGGAAGTGGGCTATTATGAACTTAAACAGGTTACTGTAATTAGGGTTTAAGTTACCAGTACCTACTAATACTCATTGATATGGTCTAATATGATTAAGGTATCACTAGTACACAGTATTTAAAACACGTGTAATGGCTTCAGTTTGGCTATTCTGCAGTCAGAGGATTTGAACCTAAAGAAAGTAAAATATGTCCCAAATTGGACACACCAAATATTTATAAAATTACAGAACATATCTAAATTGAGCCATTTAGAGCACATTAATTAATAAATTCCTAATTATTAAACTAATTACTAAAATTCACTTTATTCCTTATTTTAACTAGAAATTAAGACTAACACATAGGTAAAAAGGCATATAAAAATGTGTATATTTCATGCATAACAAATACCCCCAAACCTAGATTTTGCTAGTCCTCGAGCAAAACACCAAATAAAAATAAAAATAATAAAACTACTGAAAAATAAATGTCATGGTCGTGGGGAATCACGATTGCATTTAGCATATGCAACAAGCCTTTTAAACCCCCAAGTGTCCCTGGCTGGACAAATGAAGTCTCGTGAAGGTTTGAAGCCATGCTACCCACAAACATGTATTTATAAAACTAACATTATTTAATCTAAATGAGAAAGAAATCAACTAAACACCTCAAAACACAGAACCTTTTATCCCTTCAAATATACACTGCAATCTTAAGAAAACTAACCACACGTACTTGCATTTATAATCAACTGGAATATAGAAGCACTCAAACAAGTAGTTTTATTCTACACCTTCATCTTGGAAATTTCTGCTCAATAGGATATAGCAATGTAATATAAATAATAGAAAGTGTAGAACATGGTAGCAATACATTCTAAATCTTTGTTTTACACATATCTAGTGTTACCAATTAACCAAAGAACATCATAATCTACATAGTCATCGTAATCTTTAGGTTTATGATAGCACAAATGCCTGCACGCCTCCTTCGGGTCCAACATTCTAGACTTGAGAGGATAATACACCATAGATTTTTTTTCAATAGGACTGTGTAAGGCCTGACTTCAAGATGTTTAGATTTAGCAATGACTCAGGCCAATGACTCCCAGCACACTTGGCTTAGGGCATTAGGTTTTAAGTATAGACCGCTTCGGGCCCGAGCATCAACCTAAGTTAATCCTATAATAGTCAAGCAACCCCTTTCTTTCTTTTTGTTTTCTCATTTTTTTGTTTTTTTTAGCATATATATTTTCAAGCATATTATTTTGTCCAGACTGTATTATACTCTCAACCTATTTCCGGTTCCAAGCCCTTGCCATTGCCAAGTAAATGGTCTATCGTGATCTTTTAAGCTCAACAGACAACCACATATCAACTAATGACTCTGACTAAAGACATCCTATTGAAGATTAGTATTCAACAAATCTCTAGAAGGTATTACTTTATGTAACTGGTGTGTGTGAGTGAGTTTTATTAACTCAAGCACTTGATCCAAGAGGAATGTAGCAGAATGCTATTTCTCAGTTAAGTGTCTCTATCCTCCAGTATACTTACTCACACTTCCAATGTAAATTAATCTCTTAAAAATTAAAGTATGCATCATGAAGGGATAAACTACCAATACCTATAAAAATACTAACAAACAACCTAAAAATATTTTTTAAAAATTTTTAATTATTTTTTGAAAAAAAATTCAAAATAAGTACAAAAATAACTAAGCATCCTAAGCAAATATATTCATACACCCCCAAACCTGCATGAAACATTGTCCTCAATGTAAAACAATATGAAATAAATACTGAGAAAAATAAATAGAAGATGTAAGGAAAGATAATACATGCACTCCACTGAAACGCGGTATTATATATCAAAATAAAAAGAACAAATGAAGCACAATAATAGAAAAATAAGTAATAAATACAAAATTAAAAATTTGGGTTATCTCCCAGCAGCACTAAGTTTAACGTCTTCAGCCAGACACAGCTATTAATTCACTCATTAGCGGATTTTGATGGTTATGCCAAGGATTTAACGTGAGACCACGTAGAACAAAAATATGATCATGTGACATCTCTCAAATTGCAAATTAATGTTCCCAATGTTCTCTTCAATACCTCCCCACCTAGACTCTCTGGGGAACAAAAACGTGTATGGGATGGGAACAACACTAACAGCAACTATGGCCCCCTGAGGATCAAGCTCATCTATGGGTGGGTCATCCATTCTCGCCGCTAACTGATGTGGTAGTAATGGTGCCCAGGGATATACGACTGGAATATCTAAGTCTAGATTCAGTTGATGTTCATTCAATACTTCTTCTAACTGTGTAGGAACCACCTATAGGTGGAAGAATAAGGCGGCCATCTAGATGTCCTGTGAGAATCAGGAGCCTAAAAATGTGAGTGATTGAAAATAATGGCAAACAAGCAAAGAAAACAAAACCTACTATGTATAAAACCAATTAAAACAAGCTATTGGAGCTTTAGTTATGATAAGTCGGGTCTCCCAAACTCAACTCATCGATCTGAGGTTGTTGCAATTCTAAGAATGGTTTAAGACGATGACCATTTAACTTTGAATATATCACCATTCTTGGGGTTTTCTATTTCAACCGCCCCATGAGAATAAACAACACGAACTATAAAAGGTCCTGTTCATCGAGACTTCAATTTACCCGAAAACAGATGTAAACGAGAATTGTATAAAAATACCTTCTGCCCCGGTGTAAAAGATTTTTGCAAAATATTTTGATCATGAACCTTTTTCATGCGATCCTTGTATGATTTCGCACACTCATAAACATCATTATGAAGCTCATCCAACTCATTCAACTGCAGTTTCCTTTGAATTCTTGCTCTATTCAGATCAAAATTCAGGTGCTTAATTGCCCAATAAGCTTTATGCTCAATGTCAATAGGAAGATGACAAGCTTTCCCATAAATAATATGGTATGGAGACATTCCAATGAGAGTTTTAAATGTAGTACGGTAAGCCCACAAAGCATCGGTGAGTCTTAGTAACCAATCTTTGCGATTATGATTGACTGTCTTTTCTAAAATATGATTAATCTCCCGATTAGATATCTCAACTTGACCGCTTGTCTGAGGATGGTATGGGGTAGCAATTTTGTGGGTTATGCCATATTTCTTCATTAACTGTTCAAAAACCTTGTTACAAAAATGTTTTCCCCCATCACTTATGATCGCACGGGGAGAACCAAAACATGCAAAAATATTGTCTTTCAAAAATTGGACCACCACTTTGTGGTCATTGATCTTACATGCTATAGTCTCTACCCATTTAGAGACATAGTCCACCCCCACAAGGATAGAAAGATTGCCAAAAGAGTTAAGGAAAGGTCCAATGAAGTCAATACCCCATACATCAAAAAGATCTATAATAAGGATTGGGGTTAAAGGCATCATGTTACGACGTTGTAGTTTTTGCTCTAGAGAAGTTTATATCATATATCTTAGTATCCAAGGTTGTAGAGTTTTAAAATCATGCGACTTTTAAGTACCTTCTTTCAAAGAAAGACACTAAACATCGTTTGATTCTTTGGGTTATATTACTTCAAGAGTTTGGTATTGAGATGAGAGACACAAAAGGTTCTGAAAATATTGTTGTTGATCACTTGTCTAAACTCATTGTAGAGTCTGCTGAGGAGCCCCAAACCTTTAAATGAGTCATTCCCAGACGAACAACTATTTTTTGTCTCTCAATTGCCTTGGTATGTTGATATTGTCAGTTATCTTGTCACAAATCAATTCCCTGCACATTGGATAAAGCAAGATAAATCCAAATTCTTTGCTGAGGTTAAGCATTTTTTCTTCAATAATCCATACTTGTTCAAGTATTACTCAAATCAAATCATTAGTAGATGTGTGACAGAGAATGTGAGTGATAATATCATTTCTTTTTGTCATGCTTATACATGTGGTGGCCATTTTGGTGCTAGAAAGACAGTTGCAATGATATTGTAGTGTGGTTTCTATTGGCTTACTCCTTTTAAAGACACTGATGAATTTTGCACTAAGTGTGACTGATGCCAACTTTTGGGTACAATATCTCGTAGGACCATGATGCTGCTTACAAACATTTTGATTGTTGAACTTTTTTATGTTTGGGGTATTGACTTCATGAGTCCATTTCCTCCATTGTTTGGCCATCTCTATATCCTTGTTGCAATTGATTATGTTTTTAAATGAGTTGAGGCAGTTCATTGTAAAACAAATGATCACAGAGTTGTGGTCTGTTTATTGAAAGAAAATATTTTTTCTCGTTTTGAAACTCCTCGTGCAATTATAAGTGATGGTGGTACATATTTTTACAATAGAGCATTCGCATCGCATCTGAAGAGGTACTCCATTACCCATAAAATTGTCACCCCATATTGATATCTATAAAATATACACATTTTATATGCCTTTCTGCCTATTTGTTAGTCGTAATTTTAGTTAAAGTAAGGATAATTAATTGTTAATCATGATTAGATGAGTAATTAGGAGTTTAATGAATAAATGCACTTAATTGATTAATTTAGATGCGTTAATTAGATTTATTGGATTTATATTTTATAATGCGTCTAACTGATGTTTGATTTTATTTATGCAGGTTTTGAGAGTCCAGATTCAGAGCGCCAAAAGTGACGCACGTCAAACTGTTTCTGTGAAAAGATCGAAGATCCAACGATTAAGGAGACGCTGACGGGTTTTGAAGAGCCTATTTAGTTAAAACAGTGACATCACGCACAGAAAATACCTAAGCCGTTGGCGTACATCTAAGGAAGAAGACGGGTTTTATTTTTGAGAAGAAGATCCGATCCGTTCAGATTTGATCCGACGGAGAATGATGTTACGACGAGTTTAAAGATAAAAAGAAAAAAAAAAGAGAAAAGAAAAGGAAGCACTGAACCGACTGGTTCAGTGCCGGTTCGGTTTAAAAAAAAAAGAAAAAAAGATGAGAACCAGCCCGAATTGATGCTCGGGCCTTTCGTCTGTTTCAGAACAGAGGCGATGCTCTGTTTGCTTGAGCTCGCCGGCAAAAGAGCGCCGCTGGGTCTCATGGCGGGCTGAGCTGGGTTCCGGCATGACGACGGCAAGGATGAACAGAAGTTGCGATTTGGATGTTCCGATTTTGGAAATATCTGATTTGGGGAAAGAAGAGAACCGAATCGGGAAGCTTCAATTACAGCTCTTGATCAAAATAGTAAGTCCCTAATTTTGGTTCAATCGAATATTTCAGAAAGGGCGGATTTCAACTGATTTGGCTCAGAAAGGGAAATTTGTCAACTTTGATATTTTGCTATGTTTCGGAATGGTGTAAAAGAGGAATTTTAATGTTGAATTTGGACGCGATTAGAAAAGAAATCAAGCTGACAGTCGCTTGATTTGGAAGATTGCTCTGATTTGAGTTGTGGAGGGACTGACTTGCAGAGGATATAAAAAAACAGAGCGAAGAACGGGAGAAAAAAAAAAGAGAAGGAGAAAGAGAGTCGAGTTCTGTCTGTTCTGTGTTGTTAAGGTGTCTGTTCTGTGCTGGTTCGAGAGAACAACACAGACGAGAGATAAGGAAAAAGGGTCGACTGTTCTGGGCTGTGCCGACAGAGAGAAGAGTTTTGATAGAGAGAAGAAAGAGAGTCGATCGCCGGGCTGGATTTTGGGCTGTTGCAAAGTGCTGTTTTGGGTGCTACAGTGCGCGTCTCAACGAGGAAGACAAATGAACAGTGCGCGTGAACAGTGCCGGGTGAATAGTGAACAGTGTTCCTGCAAATGATTTCTCCAACGAACCAGGCTTTTTCTTCCTTTTCATCCATGTCTAGCTAAATTTCATTGTACTAAGATTAGATGAAGCCCTGCTGAATTTGTTGACTCTCAATACTTATTTGCAATTCTAAAGTTGTGATTTTTATTCCATATGCTTAATAGTTTACTATGATTATTCTGTTGCTCGAGAGAGGGTAGAGTAATTGTTAGTGAAATTAAACCAAGGAATCGTTAATGTTCGAGAGGTCTTAGCGAATTCCAAGGTATTATTTGAATAAAAGTTGCATTTTTATGATTGATCTTTGCTCGAGAGAGGGAGATTAATTAAGTTAGATTTAATTATTTAGTTGCATGTTCGAGAGGGCTGCACACATTACGATTATTCGTGACTTCGAGAGGGGCACGGATAATTGATCACTTGGAATTGTACGAGTTTAACAGAGAGGATAGCTATTTAGTTTGGGTAGATTCGAAGTCTTAGTATATTTCTCATCATATTATTTTCACATAAATTTCATTGCTTTGTTAAATTAGAACTTTTCATTCTGTTATAACTAGTTTCATAAAAAAAATCAAATCTTTCATTAGAATTAAGTTGAATCAGTCCAAGTCCTTTGGGTTCGACCTCGTTACCACTAGTCTATACGTAGTCTCGTGCGATTGCGAGTAAAAATAGTGAAAAATTCAATCAATCAATTGGCGCCGTTGCCGGGGACTTGGTAACGGTTTGATTTAATTCAATTTAGTTTAAACATTTCTTTTTAGGATTTTAATAGTTTATTTTCTTGTCTTTGTAGGAATCACATTGCAGAGGTAAAAGTGACACGTGGATTTCTCGCCAACGTGGAAAGGCCATCCTTTCCCACTGTTTGCCATCTATTATCTCTCTCTTTAGTTTAATTTGAGTGTTGCGTGATTTTTCTTTTATTTTTGTGATAGCATGCAGTGCTAGTTGTCAACATCTAGAGTTGCTTTTGTTAATTTTTTGTTTGCGTGTTTAGTTTATGCAAGGGCGTAGGTCATTGGGTGAGGACTTAGCAGCCTTCGACAGTGAAATTGAGAGAATTTTTCGACAAAACCAAAGAGGCCAATTAAGTATCACCCACCCTTTGCCTGAAATGGCAGAAGAAAACATGAAAACTCTGAAAGAGTACTACACTCCAAATGCCTATATATCTCCATCTTGCATTCGAGTACCGGCTGCAACAGCTGGTAACTTCGAGATTAAGTCCAACATAATACAGATGCTACCATCATTTCATGGGCGAAATCACGAAGATCCATATAGGCATGTGGATGAGTTTTTAGAAATCTGCACAACTTTTAAATTGAACAATCTTACAGATGATGCGGTAAGAATGAGACTATTCCCATTCTCCCTTAAGGATAAGGCTAAAGAATGGCTTTACTCTCTTGAACCCGAATCCATTACCTCTTGGGCGAAAAATGCACCAAAATTTCCTAAAGAAATACTTTCCCATAGGTAAAACAAACCAAATGAGAGATGTCATCACTACCTTTACCCAACAGCCTTCTGAACAGTTCCATGAGAGCTGGGATAGACTCAAGGACCTTCTGCGGAAGTGTCCTCATCATGCCGTACCTCGTTGGCAATTAGTGCAGAGATTTTATAGAGGATTAACGGATCAGAATCGTCATCTTGTCGATGCTTCCTGTGGAGGCACTTTCCTGTTAAAAAATGAAAATGAAGCGTGGGAACTTTTTGAAAACTTGAGTGAAAATTCGTTGCAACATACGATGGCTAATAGGAATTTAAATGATTCTTCTTCTTCTACCCTCTCTAAAGGTGGTATGTATGAAGTGAAACAAACAGATGATCTTTCTAACCAAGTTGCTACATTATCTAGGAAGATAGATCAAATCTTGAGCCTAAAGTCACAAACTCTTGCATACACTCAAGAAGCATGCGTTCTATGCTTAAGTCCCATGCATTCTATCTTAGAGTGCCCATCTGCCCCACAATTCCCAGAGCTCGTTCAGGAGCATGTCAATGCTGCTCAAACTTATGCTCGAACAGGCAATGATCCATTCTCCAACACATATAACCCGGGGTAGAGGAATCACCCAAATTTTTCCTGGCGTCCACAAAACAAGGGTGTTCCTTTTACTCCACCCCAAAGAGCCAAGTTTCAAAATAACCCACCAGGTTTTCAACAAGCTACCATGCCCTCCCAATTTTCACAACCCTCTAGGAATTCAGAATTTGAGGACAAAGTCTTGTCTGCTCTACAGAGTATTCAAGCCCAGGCACAATCACAAGCTCAACTTGTGCATTCTCATACTCAATCCATCGCTAAACTAGAATCTCAGATTGGCCAATTAGCTAATTCAATGAGTAAGAGAGAAGAGGGTCGGTTGCCTAGTCAACCAATGAATAACCCAAAGGGTCAGTTTATGCTTGAACAACAAACTACTTCCAATGAACATGTGCAAGCTATAACATCCCTGCGGAGTGGGAAACAATTTGAAAACCGGGTTAGTGTTAATATGAGAGAAGATAAGGATCAGGGAAAAGAAAGCAATCCAGAGACTGATGAAACTATAGAAACACCACCTAATTCAAGTCAACCAAAACAGAAGGACACTGTTTCTTCTTCTGAATCTTCTTCAGGAACCAAGTCTCATGCCAATCATGAGGTACCTTATGTACCCCATGCTCCATTTCCTCAGTGCTTGGACATGCCTTCCCCTTTTAATAAGAACAAAGCTAGGATGGATGATGTCACGCCCCGAAACCCCATACCTCGATCGGAGTGCGGAAGCCAATCAATGGAATACATTTCGAGGTAGAGATCCCGGGCGCGAGACCGAACAGTTGATTTCCAAACCGATTACAATCATCTCAAAAGGACGTGTAACCGATTATGCCCGCAATCAATTTAATACAATAATAGACATCAATGAATACTATGAAATGAATTTACTTAATAATAATCCTTTTAAAAAGGTCAAATAAAATAAACCTATAAGTCTATGGCACACAATTGCCAAAAATGTCATAAGCATCAATAAAAGCAAAGCAAATAACTAAATCGTTTTTAAACTCTTCTTGGCACCTTCAATCCGCCATTCCACTACTGCACTTCCTGATCTCAATTTCCACTTGCGCCTGCATCAGAGGATGCATGAGTATTTCATAGAAACACTCAGTAGGATGTAAAAACCCACTGAATGAAAACAAGCAGTAAGAAAAGAATAAGAATAACAAAGGTCATAGACATTCCAAAACGTCTGAACTTAACCGAGGTCTATACACCTGCAAGGTTAGTCAACAACAATTCCAACTCGCAAGTATAGGAAAAACATCAATAAGACTCCCACTACACATATGAGTAAGGAGAGGATAATAATCATATCAAAGGCTCCAGACATCTAAAGTGAAAGGAGTTACAATTTCTGCTCGCTGAACCTGGTCGCTCGCAAGTGACTAAACATACCAGAACCACCCTAGGGGTTCTCTCTTTGGCACCCTACCATGCGTCTAGGATGCTGGCCCCACCAGTGCTTACGGACATGATGGGCGGAGATTGAGGACCTTCCGTAATGTCCACAATCTAACGTACGTATAGTGCCTCCTTTCGGGCAGTATGGAATCGCAATTTCATAATTATAAGTGACCTCGCAAGATCTAGCAATGGCATAATTGAGCATACTATGAAACCACCATAGGGAGAGTCTCGCAAGGTCTCCAGTGGAAGAAACAATCATGTAATCAATATGAGTAATATATCTCAAAGGAATAGAGGTCTCAACACTCTAAGAACATAGGGTATCTCTTACCAGAATAGACTCTCTCTCAAGGAGTATGGATAGAAGCATCAAAGTCTTTGGTCAACACATAACAAGACATTTCACACAAGGAGTAACATATAATCAATACGTACCTTTCATGTTCAGCCCTAGATAGGAATTCTCTATTCGCATTAGAGTGTTATAATACCAATATCAAAGATAAGAAATCAAGGAATTATCCTTCATAAATGAATTACATCTAACCCAATTCTTACTGTGATATTGCTTAAGTATATAGTCCAATTACTGTTATTAACATATTAATTGTCATTATATCATATTACATGATGATATTTGTATACTTAGTATTTTCTCTCATATTCTGCTCACTGTCTCCTATACAATAGTCCTCTTCCGACGGCTACTGTGCTCTGTACAGTAAGACTTAACCTCTTAAATTTTTACTAATAATACCCTCGTGAGTCTAGTTTCTAACCCCACTAATTTTATATTTTTCCGATTTAATTTGCATTAGTTATGAATTATTTACCACCGACTGTTAGCACAGAAACAGTTCTGGCCGAGATTAGGATTCTTAATTAAACTTGATTATCTTACATAATAACACATTACAAATGATAATACATTAATAACAGAACATATACTCCCCTCCTAGGTCAATTACAGAACCTAGAATTATCTAGAATTACTAAAGTTCACTCCTTTCTTGTGTTCTTATATAGATATCATAGTTTGTAACATTAATACACCCCAAACAAGACCATTAAAGTAAGACACACTTATAGACACAAACTCAACGTGGGACATCATTAACTAAACAATAACAGAACCTTTAATCCTCTGGAAAATTAATAAAGCATTCAACTTTATATGCGAATTCCCATCTAGAAGTGAAACATGCATGCACACATGATTTTATGATATACTACGCATAGAAATAGGGACATAACTCAATCATCTTGCAGAAATCCAAACAATGACTATGGTGTTGAATCAAAACACTCATCAAAAACAGATATAATCAAAAGAGAGAAGCGGAGAAAAATAATCCTACTTAATCCTCCAAAGATCTCGCCTTTCTACGCGCCTCTCGTCTCTTCCGCTTCTTCCAAAGCTCCCGCTCCAAGCTCTCGCAAACTCCCACAAGAACAAGCCTCCAAGGAGATGGGTGAACATGAGAAGGAGAAGGGAAAGCTCTCTGGACATTCTAGGGTTAGAACAAGCCAATTCTCTAGGGTTTATATAGAGTTGGGAGAGAATCTATTCTCAAATCAATCTTCCAAATCATGGACACTTCCAACCAATGGGAAGGCTTCAAAATCTTATAGGAGACGTGCAAATCAAGTCCCAATGGGATTTGGTATCTTTCCCAAACAAATCCACCCAAAGATAAGCTTGAAAACGCAAAACCGCAACTGGCGATCCATCAGCAATACGGCGATCGATCATCGTTTGCACTGTTTTAACACTATACGCTACTGCCGATCGATCGCTATTACGGCCGATCGATCGCTTTACGCGAAACACAAAATTCACAAATTCCAGTAACTACGATCGATCGGTTTGGTAAGGCGTCGATCGGCTCAGCTTGGCGATCGATCGCTGTCACGTTTAATCAAATTCAATTTCTCATATCTTTTTACCCCGAACTCCAAATCGCACATAATAAGTGGCATTGGAAAGCTCTTCTCACCAACTTTAATTTGCACAAGGCACAACACGATCAATTCAAATGTTAAGAGGGTTAAATTTCGGTTTTAAGATACTTACTAATTTTCCGGATGTTACAGATGAAGTGCTAGAAACCTTCAAACAAGTTAAGATAAATCTTCCACTCCTAGAAGCCATTCAGCAAGTGCCCGCCTATGCAAAATTTCTTAAAGACCTGTGCACGCAAAAGCGGAAGTCTAGGACTCACATTTCTAAAAAGGTTTTTCTTACTGAGCAGGTCAGTTCCATTCTGAAACATGACACACCACCAAAATTTAAAGACCCTGGCACACCTACTATTTCATGTGTCATTGGCGACCATATCATTAATAGGGCTCTTTTAGATTTGGGTGCTAGTGTCAATCTCTTACCCTACTCAGTATATGAGAAATTAGGATTGGGAGACTTGCAACCAACATCGGCAACTCTGCAGTTGGCCGATAGATCCATTAGAAAACCCCGAGGTCTTCTCGAAGATGTTTTAGTTGGGGTTGAAAAATTCTTCTTTCCAGTTGATTTCTTGGTTTTGGACATGGAACCTGTGTTTCATGCTTCTCACACCATTCCAGTCATTTTAGGCCGCCCTTTCTTAGCAACGGCCAATGCATGTATCCAATGTCGATCTGGAATGATGGAGATGTCTTTTGGAAACATGAAGATCATACTCAATGTGTTTCAAGCTTCAAACCAAGGAGCCACTGACAGTGAACAAGAGTGTTCTTTTATTGATGAAATTGATGACCTTATGGAAGAGACACTCTTGAATGAGCTCATGTCTGACGCTCAAGATCCTACTCTACTCTATTTAGGGATAGAGGATTCTGACATAGAACCACCCATTGAAGAAATTCATGCGATGTCAGTTTGCCCTCCCTATCATGACTCTTTTCCTTATAAAAATAGAGTAGAGCCTTTACCAATATCTCCCAGTCCATCACTTCAACCTTCTATTGAGTCTCCTCCTCAACTTGAGTTAAAACCACTTCCAACTTCACTCAAGTATGTTTTTCTAGGTCCTACTGATACTCTCCCTATTATCATTTCATCTAGCTTGTCTAGCAGCCAGGAGAGTCAATTGCTTAGGATTCTAGTTCAGCATAGGAGAGCCATAGGGTGGACTGTAGCTGATCTAAGAGGCATTGATCCTTCAGTCTGTATGCACCGAATTCATTTAGAGGATGATGCCAAACCTTCAAGGGAGAATCAACGGAGATTGAATCCCAACATGAGGGATGTGGTCAAGAAAGAAATTGTGAAACTGCTCGATGCGGGTATCATATACCCCATTTCTGATAGTGAATGGGTCAGCCCGATACAAGTCGTGCCTAAAAAGTATGGCATCACAGTGAAGAAAAACTCTGATGGAGAGTTAGTCCCAACCCGCGAAACTACTGGGTGGAGAGTGTGTATTGATTATCGAAAATTGAACACAAAAACCAGAAAAGACCACTTTCTATTACCCTTCATTCAAGAAATCTTAGAGAAACTAGCAGGTCAACAATTCTATTGTTTTCTTGATGGTTACTCTGGATATAATCAAGTCCCAGTGTTTCCTGCAAATCAAGAGAAGACTACCTTTACTTGTCCCTTCGATACCTTTGCTTACCGAAGAATGCCTTTTGGGCTATGTAATGCACCTGCCACCTTTCAACGGTGCATGCTAGCCATCTTCTCTGATATGGTTGACAAATTTTTAGAAGTGTTCATGGATGATTTCTCTGTATTTGGTCCATCATTTGATGAATGTCTCCATAATCTGTCATTAGTTCTCAAGCGTTGTGAAGAGAAAAATCTTGTCTTGAGCTGGGAGAAAAGCCATTTCATAGTGCAAGAGGGAATTGTTTTGGGACATGTAGTCTCAAAAAGGGGAATTGAAGTCGAAAAAGCCAAGGTCGATCTCATCACTCATCTACCTCCACCATCTTCGGTGAAGCATATTAGATCGTTCCTTGGTCATGCAGGATTTTATAGGCGCTTCATTAAAGACTTCAGTAAGATTGCTCGCCCCTTGAGCAATCTACTAGCCCAAGATGTGCCTTTTGTGTTTGATGATGCATGTAAGCAAGCTTTTGACACTCTTCGTACCTTATTGTCTACTGCACCTATCATTCAGCCCCCTGACTACTCTCTTCCCTTTGAAATCATGTGTGATGCGTCAGACTATGCCATTGGTGTTGTCCTAGGTCAGAGAGTAAATAAGGTTCCTCATGTCATATATTATGCTAGTAAGACCATGTCTGATGCCCAATTGAATTACACCACTACGGAGAAGGAACTTCTAGCGGTAGTTTATGCCTTAGATAAATTTAGGTCCTACCTTTTAGGTTCTAAAATCATCATTTTCTCTGACCATGCTGCATTAAAACATCTCTTGTCCAAGAAAGACACCAAATCTCGATTGATTAGATGGATTCTGCTCTTACAAGAATTTAATTATGAAATCTGAGATAAGAAAGGTGTTGAGAATGTAGTAGCCGATCATCTCTCTAGAATCCTTGTTGAAACTAAAAGAGTTAAAAGTGGGAGATTAATTCACCGTGTATACATTACTAAAGAAAAGCTCTTTAAATAGAGCTTGACTACAACAGATGTTTGTTACAAAGATTACAATAACCAGATTCTAGGAATTTGGTTTGGAATGGTTATTGACTGCGTTGTGATACTGGTTTAACAACTTCGTCAGATACAAAAGATGATACTGGTTTGACAAGGTCAACAGAGGGAAGAGGTATCTTATTACTCCCCCGCAAGTTAACATTTTTGGAGCAAATAGTTAACTTGGAACACAAAAACTTCAGTCGCTGACGACTAACACTCTTTGTGAAAATATCAGTCGGTTGATAATTTGTAGAGATATAGGAAACAGCGAGGGCTTGGCGAGCTACACGTTCCCTGATGAAATGATAGTCCACCTCTATGTGTTTAGTTCGGCCATGGAATACTGGATTAGATGACATATATATAGCAGAGATGTTGTCACAATAGAGTGTAGGAGCTGTGGGAAGAAAGATGCATAGATCACGGAGAAGAGTTTGAATCCAAATTATTTCAGCACTGACATTAGCTAAGCCTTTGTATTCAGCTTCAGCACTGGAGCGAGCCACAGTTGGCTGCTTCTTGGCACTCCATGAAATGAGATTAGGGCCAAGATAAACACAAAACCCACTAGTCGACCTCCTGTCATCGGGGCAGCCGGCCCAATCTGAGTCAGTGTAGCAGGATAGGGTAGACAGGGAACTAGGACGGAGAAGAAGACCATATGAGAAGGTGCTTTTCAGATAACGAAGGATGCGCTTAACAGCTACCATGTGAGTCGAACGTGGAGCTTGAAGAAATTGGCAGACTTGTTGCACGGCATAAGAGATGTCTGGCCGTGTGAGGGTTAAGTATTGCAGGGCCCCAACGAGACTCCGATAGGAAGAAGGATCATCCAAAAGATCACCATCATGCCGAGACAATTTGCCACCGGAAGCAACAGGAGTTGTCACAGGTTTGACGCCCTCCAAATGATAACGCTTAAGCAGTTCCATAATGTACTTTGTTTGGGAGAGATGCAATCCATGGTTTGTACGACAAGCTTCAATACCCAAGAAAAACTGCAAGCTGCCAAGATCCTTCATGGCAAAGGTGCGCCCAAGCTGGGTGAGAAGATGTTGGATCAATGAATCAGTTGACCCGATAAGAATAATATCATCCACATACACAAGCAGAAGAAGTGTACCACAAGAACCATGATATATAAATAAGGAAGAATCAGCCATGGAGCGAATAAACCCGTACTCAAGAAGGAAAGAACTAAGACATTGGTACCAAGCTCTGGGAGCTTGCTTCAGGCCGTATAATGCTTTTCGAAGGCGACATACATAGTGTGGGTAGCGCGCATCGATAAATCCTTGTGGTTGGTGCATATAAACTTCCTCTTGGAGCGTGCCATGAAGAAAAGCATTTTGAATGTCAAGCTGACGAATCGACCATTTAAGAGATAGAGCAAGAGCAAGAACTACACGAATAGTTGTTGGTTTAACAACCGGACTAAATGTATCTCCATAGTCACGACCCGGCTGTTGGGTGAACCCCTTTGCCACAAGTCGTGCTTTGAACCGCTCGATAGAACCATCTTGACGTCGCTTAATTCGATAGACCCACTTGGTGCCGACAATGTTTTTACCTGGTGGTGGAGGTACAAGGATCCAAGTGTTGTTCTTGAGGAGCGCATTAACTTCAGAGTCCATGGCAGCACGCCAAAGGGGATCTCGGGAGGCAGATGTATAACAGGTTGGTGCAACGGGATCACTAGTAGCTAGAAGGGCAAATGGGAGAGGGTGACGAGTAGAGAAAAATGTCTTGGGTTTATATGTGCCAACCATGCTGCGGGTTGTCATGGAGTGTGTGCGGGTAGGGGGTTGGGTAGTAGGTTGAGGAGGAGCATGCACACTAGACAGAGGTTCTACTGGGTTGGAAGATGAAGGTGCAGGAGAGGGCGGCGTGGGCAATATGGCTGATGGAGAGGATTGGGGAGTCACAGGTAAAGGAATGGGTGTGAGAGAAGGTGAATTTGGATGTAATGGAGGTTGTGGGTTTTCAGCAAAAGGAAATAGGTGCTCATCAAAAACAACATGCCGTGATATATATATACGCTTAGTGGGGCGATGCAGGCAAAGATATCCTTTATGAGAAGAGGAATAGCTCAAAAACACACATTGCATGGATCTATACTCAAGCTTGTGGCTATTATATGGGCGAATAAATGGATAACATGCACATCCATATACTTTGAAATTATCATAAGAAGGAGTACGACTTGTGAGCATTTCCCAAGGTGAGACAAAGGGAGAACCTTTGGAAGGCAATCTGTTAATTAAATAAACTGATGTAGAAAAAGTGAAGTCCCAATAGTCGGCTAGAATATGGCTTCGGCTCATGAGTGAGAGGCCAGTTTCAATAATTTGACGATGGCGACGTTCAGCGGAGCCGTTTTGCTCCGGCGTGTATGGGCAACTAAGGCGATGCACAATACCACATTGAGAGAATAAGGCTTTGAATGATTTATTTAAATACTCGCCTCCACCATCAGTTTGAAAAACCTTAATGTGACGATCATATAAGTTCTCAACCATAGACTTAAAGGCAACAAATTTGGAATAAGCTTCAGATTTCATAACCAGCGGATAAAACCATATGAACTTACTATATGCATCCACAAAGATAACATAATATCGATATCCATTGATAGAGCGAACGGGCGAAGGGCCCCAAATATCAGAAAATATAAGATCCAGTGGATTGGAAGCTACAAAAGAACTTGTTGAAAATGGAAGCCTAGAACTCTTGCCCTGACGGCAGGAAGAGCAAATATTATTCAAACTACTAGTGCCTTTAAGAGGAAGTCGATGCTGGGAGAGAACTCGTCTGCAAACTGGAAGTGCCGGATGGCCAAGCCGATTGTGCCAGGTATCCATAGAAGCCCGTTCACCAACAAAACAGTGCCCACCATTGTCCAAGTGCATGCGATCTCGCGCCAACTGGTAGAGCCCATCTTTAGTCGGCCCTTGCAACAACACCTTGCCTGTGTTCTATTCTTTGACAAAAAATTTTGTAGGATGAAACTCAAAGTAGCAACTATTATCCTTGGCAAACTGTGAGACTGACAATAAATTCTTTTTGATAGCAGGAACATGTAAAACATGGGGAAGACTAAATTTAGAAGAATCAACAGAGAAGGTAAGAGAGTCAGTATGTTGGATATGCAGAACTGAGCCATTCCCCACACGAATCTGATCAGTGCCTCCATAGTCCGAAATATCATGGAGGTTTTGCACATCCCTGGTAATATGGTGAGTAGCACCCGAGTCAGGGTACCAATCATAATCGGGAGAGGAGTCTGTGACAGCAGTATTGGCTTGTGGTGTCTGAGAGTCGCTTTGATAACTATGATCAAAGCGATGATAGCTCTGAAGTGCATTATGGCCCTGGCGATGGCATATTTGGCATTGTGGACGAGTGCGCTGCTGGTGGATGGGGAGAGAGCGAGTGGTGGACTGTGGTGAAGAAGAATTCCCACGACCACGACGACCACCACGATCGCAACCGCCATTGAAGCGACCATCGCCTCTGCGAGTGCGCTGAGAGGGGCCACGCGTGGAAGTAGCCACGCTGATATTGGCCATTGACAAAGAAAGGTCCGACGGGACTTGTGGATGGGCAGCCTCCAACCGCATCTCATGCGTAAGAAGAAGGCTGTGGAGTTCGTCTAACTCCACTCGACGAGACTTCGTCTCAATGGAAGTGATGAAAGATTCATACTCGCTGCCGAAGCCATGAAGGACAAAGAGTAGGAGGTCTTCATCGGGGATTGGCTGACCGGCGGCGGCCAGAGAGTCAGCAATGGTCTTTGCCTTGTCCAAGTAATCATTAATGGACTGACTTCCCTTCTTGAGTGTATGAAGTTGGGCGCGCAATCGGAGCACCCTTGCTCGGGAGGGAGAAGCGTATAGAGTCTCTAGGCGAGTCCAAACCTCTCTGGAGGTGGTGAGACCGTAAACATGGCCAAGAGCACTTGGAGACAATGAAGACATGAGCCAGCTAAGTAAAGTCTGGTCTCGCATTTCCCAGTTTAAAAACTCCGGGTTGTCAATGAGGTCGGTGGAACCAGATGCTGGAGGAACCTGGGCTGGGGGCGATGACATAGTGCCAGTAACATGGCCGAGGAGACGGTGACTCCGCAGGACCGGGAGAAACTGGGAGCGCCAAAGAAGATAATTGGAACGCTCCAGTTTCAAGGACACAAAATGGCTAATATTAGTGACCACTGGGTTGTTGGGAACGGCAGTGGGGATGGGAGAGGTAGGAATTGCATAAGCATTTTGGCTAGAGGTGGAGGATGATGAGGTTGCCATGGTCCCGGGCTCCGATGCCATAAAAGAGTTAAAAGTGGGAGATTAATTCACCGTGTATACATTACTAAAGAAAAGCTCTTTAAATAGAGCTTGACTACAACAGATGTTTGTTACAAAGATTACAATAACCAGATTCTAGGAATTTGGTTTGGAATGGTTATTGACTGCGTTGTGATACTTGTTTAACAACTTCGTCAGATACAAAAGGTGATACTGGTTTGACAAGGTCAACAGAGGGAAGAGGTATCTTATTAGAAACATCTAAAGATGAAGAGCCACTACATGATTCTTTTCCTGATGAACAATTATTTTCCATCTCCCAAATTAAAACACCTTGGTTTGCCAACATTGTGAACTACCTTGCCATAGGTCAAATTCCATCCCATTGGACAAAACATGACAAAGATTTGTTCTTTTCTAAGGTTAAATCTTACTTTTGGGATGATTCGTACCTCTTTAAAATATGTTCAGACCAGGTAATTAGGCGATGTGTGCCTGAGAATGAGTTTCATAGTATTTTACATTCTTGTCATTCTCAAGCATGCGGGGGACATTTTGGAGGCAAGAAAACCGCTACCAAGATTTTGCAGAGTGGATTCTATTGGCCAACCTTATTTAAGGATGCTCACGAGTTTTGCAAATCTTGTGATAGATGTCAAAGGTTAGGATCTATCTCTCGACAAGATATGATTCCTCTCCAACCCATTCTTGTGGTAGACCTCTTTGATGTTTGGGGAATTGATTTCATGGGACCCTTCCCACAATCCTTTGGTTACCTTTACATTCTGGTTGCAGTGGATTATGTTTCTAAATGGATTGAAGCAATTGCCACTAAGACAAATGATCATAAGGTTGTGGTGAAATTTCTGAAAGATAACATTTTTTGTCGCTTCGGGATCCCACGAGCTATTATTAGTGATGGAGGCACTCACTTTTGTAATAGACCTTTTGAAGCCTTACTGCGGAAGTACTCTGTTACACATAAGGTCGCTACTCCATATCATCCCCAAACAAGTGGTCAGGTGGAATTGTCTAATCGGGAGATTAAAAAGATTCTTGAGAAAACTGTTAGACCCGATAGGAAGGATTGGTCCTTGTGCTTAAATGATGCCTTGTGGGCTTACAGGACTGCATACAAGACTCCCATTGGTATGTCACCTTATCGACTCGTTTTTGGAAAAGCTTGTCACTTACCAGTGGAGTTAGAGCATCGTGCATATTGGGCAATCAAGGCTTTGAACTTTGATATGCATAAAGCAGGGTCCGAAGGCAAATTGCAACTCAATGAATTGGAGGAGATGCGTCTCGATACTTATGAGAGTGCAAAACTTTATAAAGAACAGACTAAGCTTTTTCATGACAAAGCTATTTTAAGAAAGTCTTTTCAGCCTGATCAAAAAGTTTTGCTCTACAATACACGATTGCATCTATTTCCTGGAAACTCCGTTCTCGATGGTCGGGACCATTCATTGTGAAACAAGTATTCCCTTATGGCGCAGTAGAAATTCAAAACCCGAAGGATGGCAGTATCTTCAAAGTTAATGGTTAACGATTAAAACCGTACCTAGAAGACAATTTTGACCAGGAAATCATCTATCCCTTGGACGACCCAAAGACCCCTGAGTGAATTAAAGGTCGTGGTTTGGCTGAAGACGTAAAACTTAGCGCTCTTGGAAGGCAACCCAAATTTTATGTTCTTGCTTGTTTTATTTTTGTTTTTGTTCTTGTAGGTTAATTCTTACCTGTGTGGGGATGCTACAGTCGAGGTTTGGGGGTATATTTAATTTTTTTATATTTATATTATCTCCTCATTCTTCGCTTATGTGTTTCATGCTTTACATCTACAATGAGGCTCTCCATTCAGGTGACTTCTTCCCTCAGTCCTTTTCTTTTACTATTCATTGTAGTATTATTTTGGTAAACATTGAGGACAATGTTTAGTTTAGGTTTGGGGGTGTAGAAAAGAAGTGTTTATCATATGTTTTTTTGTTCAAAAAAATAAAAAATAAAAATTATGAAAAATTTGAAAAAAAAACAGAAAAAACGGAAAAAAATCTAGTTTTTAGGTTGTTTGTTAGTATTTTTATAGGTTTTGATAGTTTATCCCGTGATGATGCATTTTACAATTCTTAAGAGATTAATTTACATTGGAAGTGTGAGTAAGTATACTGGAGGATAGAGAACTTAACTGAGCAGTATCTTTCTGTTACAATCCTCTTGGAACCTGTGCTTGAACTAAGAAAACTCATTCACACACACTAGTTACATAAGTAATACCCTCTAGAGATTTGTTAAATACTAATCTTCAGTGGGATGTCTTTAGTCAGAGTCATTGGGTGATATGTGGTTGTCCTTTGAGCTTAAAAGATCATGATAGACCATTTACTTGGCTATGGCAAGGGCTGGAACCGGAAATAGGTTGAGAGTATAATACAACCTGGACAGAATAAAGATGTGCTGAAAATATGAATGCTGAAAATAAAAAATAAAAATGTGAAAAAAAACAACAAAATGAAAGAAAGGGGCTGCTTGACTTTATAGGATTAACTTAGGCTGATGCTCAGGCCCGAAGCGGTCTCTTAAAACCTAATGCCCTAAGCCAACTGGCTGGGAGTCATTGGCCTGAGTCATTGCTAAACCCAAGCATCTTGAAGTCAGGCCTTACACAGTCCTGGCGAAAAAAAGAAAAAAAAAGGTCTGTGGTGTATTATCCTCTCAAATCTAGAATGTTGGACCCGAATGAGGCGCGCAGATCTGTGCTATCATGAACCTAAAGATTGGGATGACCATGTAGATTCTGATGTTCTTTGGTTAATGGGTAACACTGGATATGTGTAAAACAGAAATTTAGAATATATTGCTACAATGTTCTACACTTTTACTATTTACATTATAATACTATATCATATTGAGCAGAAATTTCCAAGATGAAAGTGTGGAATAAAACCACTTACTTGAGGGCTTCTATATTCCTGTTGATTATGAACCAAGTACGTGTGGTTAATTCTCTTAAGCATTGTAGTCTGCATTTGTCGGGATAATAGGTTTGTTTGTTTGCTTTGCAGTGTTTTGATTTATTTTTGCATTTAAGTTAATTAGGTTAATTTCATAAGTACATGTTTGTGGGTAGCATGGCTGCAAACCCTCACGAGACAACACTCGTCCTACTAGGGACACCTAGAGGTTTAACGGCTTATTGCATACGCTCAATGCAATCGTGTTCCCTACGAAAGTGGTGTTTACTTTTATGCATTAATTACTTTAATTATTTTTTTTGTTTTCCTTGCTTGATTTTGTTTTGCTCGAGGACTAGCAAAATGTAGGTTTGGGGGTATTTGATATCTATAAAATATACATATTTTATATGCCTTTCTGCCTATTTGTTAGTCGTAATTTTAGTTGAAGTAAGGATAATTAATTGTTAATCATGATTAGATGAGTAATTAGGAGTTTAATGAATAAATGCGCTTAATTGATTAATTTAGATGCGTTAATTAGATTTATTGGATTTATATTTTATAATGCGTCTAACTGATGTTTGATTTTATTTATGCAGGTTTTGAGAGTCCAGATTCAGAGCGCCAAAAGTGACGCACGTCAAACCATTTCTATGAAAAGATCGAAGATCCAACGATTAAGGAGACGCTGACGGGTTTTGAAGAGCCTATTTAGTTAAAACAGTGACATCACGCACAGAAAATACCTAAGCCGTTGGCGTACATCTAAGGAAGAAGACGGGTTTTGTTTTTGAGAGGAAGATCCGTTCAGATTTGATCCGACGGAGAATGATGTTACGACGGGTTTAAAGATAAAAAGAAAAAAAAAAGAAAAAAGAAAAGGAAGCACTGAACCGACTGGTTCAGTGCCGGTTCGGTTTAAAAAAAAAAGAAAAAAAGATGAGAACCGGCCCGAATTGATGCTCGGGCCTTTCGTCTGTTTCAGAACAGAGGCGATGCTCTGTTTGCTTGAGCTCACCGGCAAAAGAGCGCCGCTGGGTCTCATGGCGGGCTGAGCTGGGTTCCGGCATGACGACGACAAGGATGAACAGAAGTTGCGATTTGGATGTTCCGATTTTGGAAATATCTGATTTGGGGAAAGAAGAGAACCGAATCGGGAAGCTTAAATTACAGCTCTGGATCAAAATAGTAAGTCCCTAATTTTGGTTCAATCGAATATTTCAGAAAGGGCGGATTTCAACTGATTTGGCTCAGAAAGGGAAATTTGTCAACTTTGATATTTTGTTATGTTTCGGAATGGTGTAAAAGAGGAATTTTTATGTTGAATTTGGACGCGATTAGAATAGAAATCAAGCTCACAGTCGCTTGATTTGGAAGAATGCTCTGATTTGAGTTGAGGAGGGACTGACTTGCAGGGGATATAAAAAAACAGAGCGAAGAACGGGAGAAAAAAAAAAGAGAAGGAGAAAGAGAGTCGAGTTCTGTCTATTCTGTGTTGTTAAGGTGTCTGTTCTGTGCTGGTTCGAGAGAACAACACAGACGAGAGATAAGGAAAAAGGGTCGACTGTTCTAGGCTGTGCTGACAGAGAGAAGAGTTGTGACAGAGAGAAGAAAGAGAGTCGATCGTTGGGCTGGATTTTGGGCTGTTGCAAAGTGCTGTTTTGGGTGCTACAGTGCGCGTCTCAACGAGGAAGACAAGTGAAGAGTGCGCGTGAACAGTGCCGGGTGAATAGTTAACAGTGTTCCTGCAAATGATTTCTCCGACGAACCAGGCTTTTTCTTCCTTTTCATCCATGTCTAGCTAAATTTCATTATACTAAGATTAGATGAAGCCCTGCTGAATTTGTTGACTCTCAATACTTATTTGCAATTCTAAAGTTGTGATTTTTATTCCATATGCTTAATAGTTTACTATGATTATTCTGTTGCTCGAGAGAGGGTAGAGTAATTGTTAGTGAAATTAAACCAAGGAATCGTTAATGTTCGAGAGGTCTTAGCGAATTCCAAGGTATTATTTGAATAAAAATTGCATTTTTATGATTGATCTTTGCTCGAGAGAGGGAGATTAATTAAGTTAGATTTAATTATTTAGTTGCATGTTCGAGAGGGCTGCACACATTACGATTATTCGTGACTTCGAGAGGGGCACGGATAATTGATCACTTGGAATTGTACGAGTTTAACAGAGAGGATAGCTATTTAGTTTGGGTAGATTCGAAGTCTTAGTATATTTCTCATCATATTATTTTCACATAAATTTCATTGCTTTGTTAAATTAGAACTTTTCATTCTGTTATAACTAGTTTCATAAAAAAAATCAAATCTTTCATTAGAATTAAGTTGAATCAGTCCAAGTCCTTTGGGTTCGACCTCGTTACCACTAGTCTGTACGTAGCCTCGTGCGATTGCGAGTAAAAATAGTGAAAAATTCAATCAATCACATATCATCGACAAACAAGTGGGCAAGTTGAAGTATGAAATAGGTAAATTAAACGCATCATCCTATCCGAAAGGCTTGGTCTGAAGATTGAATGATGCATTATGGGCATATCATGCAACATTTAAGACACCAATTAGAATGTCTCCCTATATAATTGTATTTGAAAAAACTTGTCATTTGCCTCTAGAATTGGAACATTATGCTTACTTGGCCATCAAAACTTTTGACTTTGATATGACCAAGGCTGGGTCAAATCGCAAGTTACAACTCAATGAGTTAGAAGAGTTGTGCAATGAGGTTTATGAGAATGCAAATGTTTACAAAGTAAGGACTAAAGTTTTTCATGATAAATCAATTTTGAGAAAATCGTTTGAGCTCGGTCAGAAAGTTTTGCTCTACAATTATATGTTGCATATCTTCCCAGGAAAGCTCTATTCTTGATGGTCTAGACCTTTCATTGTAAACAAGGTGTTTCCCCATGGACCGGTTGAAGTTCAAAACCCTAAAGATGGAACTATTTTCAAAGTTAATGGTCAAAGATTGAAACTATACTTACATGGTTTTGGATGAACCTGACTCTCCTTAGTATTTTTGGTTGTGCCTAACTGAAGTCAATAAACTTAGCGCTCTTGGGAAGGAACCAAATTTATTTATTTAGTTTGTTTCTTTGCTTATTGTAATTTGGATGTTGTGTTTCTACCTGTGTGGGAGTATTTTACTCTACGTTTGGGAGGGGTTATATTCCTGTTTTTGATATTTTATGCTAATCTCTCCTTAGTATCTGTGCTTTTATTGTCATACATCAATCAAGAGGTGCCTCTACGTCAATGTGATATCTTTCCAACATTTTTTTTCCTTTTACTGGTCATTGTAGTATATTTTCTTCTTAACATTGAAGACAATATTTAGTTTAGGATTGGAGGTGTAGATTGACATTTCACTTTTATTTTCATTTATGTTAAAAAATAAAAAAAACATAAAAATTAGTTTTTAGGTTACTTTTGTTTAAGATTTTTGATAGTATATCCCTTCTATTCGTACTTCAATTTTTAGAGAGGCTAATTTACATAAAAAGTGTGAGTGAAGTAACTTGAGGATGAGACACTTATATATATAACGTTTTAATTCTTATACAATTCTCTAGGACTCATGTGCTTCTATTTTTCAAAAATCACTCACACACATCAGTTACACATAGAAATATCATCTAGATGTCATTAATCAAGTCTATTTTTTAAAATGTGGTATTCATAGAACTTCAATGATCATGATAGACCATCTGCTTAGCTTTATTGTGGAGGTTGTTTGAAAATAGGTTGAAGGTATAATACATCTCAAAAAAATACAAAATATAAAATAAAGAGGTTTGTTACTATCTCCAACGAGTAATCGGGCATTTGTACCTTGGTAATCTAAAGGGTTCATGTCAAATATTGGAGATTAGAACAAATTCTCTCAAGGGTGTTAGGCTTTCTAGTCTACGGGATTCGATAGGTAAGTATGTAATTGTATCTTAAAACCTAGTGCCCTAAGCCAACTAGTTGAGAGTCACTGACTGCCTCTTTTGTTTCTATAAGAGCCTTATAGACTAGTAGAGCCAGGCATTGCACAATCTTGGCTGAAAAAAAAAAGGTGTATTATGCTTTTATACCCTATACTGTGGACTTATGATTGAAGATGCTTGAGCATTACTTTTATCATGATACTTCAAGATAAAGATGTTATAGAATTATTTTTGGGTTATTCAGCTCGACTGTAACTTGACTAATGGGTCACATTAGAATGCATGAAAGACATAAATTTAGAATGTATATATGTTTGTTATGCACCTTTACTTTTAAAATAGTACTTATATATCTATTGAGCAAATATTTCCAAGATGGAGGTGTGGAACATAACCACTAATTTGAATGTCTTTCTGCTTCAATTGTTTATTTGTGTAAGTATTAGTAGTTAGTTTCTTTAAACGTAGTTGTATGTATTTGGCGAGATATATAGGATTTTATTATTTTAAGTTATATGTTTGTGGGTATCATGGATGTAAACCCTCAGGAGACAAACTCTTCCTACTGGGGACACCTAGAGGTTTAATGACTTGGTGCATATGCACAATGCAATCATGTTCCCTACAAAATTGACATTTATTCCTTAAATAGTTAGTTTCTTAATTGTTTTGTTTTATTTTATTTTTATTTTACTTGAATACTATCAAAATATAGATTTGGAGGTATTTGATATATACAAAATATACACAATTTTATATGGTTTTCTACCTATATGTTAGTTCTATTTTATGATAAAATAGGAGTTAAACTAGTTTATTAGTGTTAGGCGAGAAATTAAGATTTTAATAATTAATCTGCTCTAATTTATAAATTTAGATGTGCTAATTTGATTAATAGAACTTTTTATTGCGTGTCTAATTTGAACTAATTTGGATGGTCGAAAACGAGTTTTAAAGTCCAAATTATTTAAGAGCTAAAATTATGTGCATAAAATATCCGGACTGTTGATTTTTCCAGAGAAAAGATGGGTACTTATTTTGAAGTAAATAGCCGCAGAGATGAGATCTGATGGATGATAATGAGAAGATGGGTTCTGATTTAAAGTAAAAAGCCACACATATTAGATCGGATGGATAAAAGAGCTTCGATGAGTTTTAAGAAACAAAATAAAAAAACGGAATGAGTGTCATTGCCCGAGCGCTCGGTCGCTCGAGCTGCACAGAACAGAGGAAGAGCCACTGAACTAGAGGAGCAAGGGGTGCTCGAGAATTTCATAAGCATGCTCGGATTGGCTGCAACCACAAATCAAGCTTGTGCATGGCAAGGACTAGGAGGTCGGCTGCTCAGAACAGAAGCACAAAGAAAACGGTTGGGCTCGATTGGTCACACTCGACTGAAATCGCGAATTTGGATGCGGTTCATGCTCGATTGAGAAAGTTGAGACGCGGTTTTGGATCAGCTCAAATTCAGAGATTTGGATTAACTCAGAATGAAGGAAGAAGAACGCTCAGATTTGGATTGGCTCAGAATTGCAGGCTGAGAAGGGAGTAGAAGCCTGCCGAACAGAGGATATACTAGGATTTGAATCTGGATTTGCAGGAACTGGATTTTCAAAGATGGGATTTCGATTCAAACTAATTGGGGATTAGCTCAAACCATGTCAGATTGGTAATCAATTTGATTCAGGGCACTGGATTGGAGTTGGCTATAAAAGGAGAACAAGAAAAAACAAAGTGGGGTCGCTCGTAGAGGGAGTCGGCTGTTTCTCTAGAAAGTAGGGAGAAAGGGATTGTTTTCATGGGAATGCAAACTCACGTGCGACGGTAAAAAAATCTGTAGAGAGACGAGTCAAGAGACTCTCTTGTGGATAGTTTTTAAAACCGAACTGGATTGGCCAGTCCGACAACGGAAAACTGGAATCGGTCTACAAACTGGTTCGGTCAAGGCAGCTAGCGCCGTAGCGGGCCGATTAACCAGCTAAACCGGCAAACTGAACCGGTCTGGTTCGGAGTTTCAATGGGTCATACCAAATTTTTTTCTCTAAAAAAATTTTCATCTGCCAAGATTCGAAACCAGACTTAACCATTTAGGCTACTTATCTTTTTGGCATTTATCATGCACAATATATGTCACGCCCCAAAATTCCCGACCTCGTCAGAATGCGGAAGACGTCCCTTAAACGAGAATACTTGAAGCCAGAAACTCTGGAGCGCGATCGAATACTCAATCATTCAGAAAATTACAACATCACAAAAAGATGCGCAATTGAAGTTACTTAGTCATATGAATTAACATCATTAATATTATAAAGTAAAATACATAATTCCAAATTATTCTCCAATACAATCATTAAAATATCCATAAATCATTAAAGTTTTGAGGCACAAATATCATAATTCCACAATTGTTCAATAATAGACAAACTAAGTAATAACTTGAAATCCTTTCCAACCGCAGTCATCAACTTTTCTTGGAACTGCAACCTTACGAGATCCATTCCTCTTTCATGCCTACATCAGAGGATGTATGAGTATTCTGCAGAAATACCCAGTAGGATGTAAAAACCCACGAGAACATAACATACATTATGTGGAATAGGAATAAGATTTCACAAAAGATATTAGATTAATCATCAGCAACATAACTGAAAATCAGGGTACCTTACCTGAAGAATATCATAATTCATCAAGACACCATACGTCAAAAGTGTAAGGAGAAGTTATCATTCATCAATGACTCTAGACATCCAAAGTGTAAGGAGATCGAATTTTTGCTCTCAGATCTTACCACTCGCAAGTGGCTACATACCAGATTACCCTAGAGGTTCTCTTTGGAACCCGGTCATGTGTCTAGGATACCAACCCCATCAGTGCTTACAGACACATTGGGTGGGAGACTGCAAGACCTTTCATAATATCTCACAGCCTAAAACGTACGTATATGCCTCTCTTTAGGTGGGAGCCTTGCAATGTTTCATAAACATCGGAGATCTTGAAAGATCTAGCAATGGCTCTCTGAGCATACTATGAATTCACCTCGGAGAGATAATCGCAAGGACTCTTGTGGAGAAACAATCTACATATTATGGGCAATACTTCTGAAGACAGAGGTTGCAACACTCTGGAATTCAATGTGTCATTTCAACATCGGACTCACAAAAGAAGTTCACCAGAGATTTCAATATCTCTTTCCAACATCTGACTTACAAAAGGAATTCCAAAGAGATTTCAACAGAGATTTCAATACCTCTTTCAACATCTGACTCAGGAGAAGTACAACAGAGATTTCAATACAACTGATATATTACACATGCGTAGCCCTAGATAGGAACACCACAAGGACCAACTGAATTCGAGAAACATTTGTCCAGACTCAAAAGATCAGAATACATATTAATAGAATGTGAAGGTTCGGACTCCAATTGGAGGCTCAAACCGATTCAACACTGCAATGAAGGCACTAAAGACACATTGAATACCAAGACACCTTGGGTTAACTCATGATACCAATTCTTATAACTTAGTCACTCTTACTGTAATAGTCATTGGTAAGTCTTATAATGTATAAATGAATACATTATACACTTATCTTATCATTACCCTTGTATTAGTAGGTATTAGGGTATTAGTTAATTTCCAACAGTTCTCATCACCAATACAATTTGAATTAGATTCTGAAATGTTTACTGTGATTATACTATGAGTCTAGTTTCCAACCCAATAGACGGCATATTTTTTGATATTTTTATAATTATTTACATTTAATTTAGTGCAAGTCATTGGAGTAGAAACATTTCTAGCCGAGAGCATTAATTCTAGTTCTATTTGATTAAGGACTATAATTACTCTCTCTTATGAGTCATAAGAGAGTAGAAACATTACCACTAATGTCTTCATATACATGATTACATAACTCCTAGGCTTATTATAGAACCTTAGTAGTTTTGGATTTCTATAATCTTTATGAATTAGGGTTTATTTCACCACCCTTATTTGATTATACTAACATACTCCTTATAATCAATGTATTAGACTAATTGGATAACTAATTCGGGACAGGACCAGACCCTAAATCAAGGAACTTCCCTATGACACGTGACACTTTTGACTGACCAGTACGGTCACGACCCCATACGTGAGGCATTTCTTATTAGTTGTCCCATTTGGTTTATAATCATAAGAATATTCATCCATACGAGTATGCAATCTACACCAATCCCAAAGATTAACAATGAAATAGAACAACATGGTCTGGACAGAAAACAACTCGACCAATATAACATCAAATGAATGGTATAACGACATAGATCTCACATCTAGTGGCTAGCATGTGTAACAAAAATGAATTGGAGCATAATTTCCACATGATTTAACATATCTCCTACTATAACAACGAGGGATTCAACAAGAAGGAATTATCACATGGTAATTCCAATAGAAAAATGAGATTCACAGCAACAATACTCCACAATATCAATCATTCATGTATAGTAGAAAGTTCAAAATAGATTTGAGGGAAAAATCATCCTACTTGTTCCAACGAAGGGTTTCCTTGCTTCACCGAATTGCTCGTCGTCTCCCCGACGTGTTGCCGCCCTCTAGCACTCCAACTGATAGCTCTTTGGATAAGAAAGAAGGGTGTCATGCCCCAAAATCCCACACCTCGATTGGAGTGCAAAAGTATTCTAAATACCATCTTTGGTGAGGTAGGTACTCTCGGATACGACTCAGATAGTCAAACCAATTGGCCAATTACATCATCACAAAAAGGATGTGCCATCAACATTACCAGGAACTCTCATGAACATGGGAACTCATTATCCAATCTCAAAATAAAACATTGTAATGTATCGAATGAATACTATTTAGTTTCTATTACAGCAAAGAACATAAATTATCAATCAAAAGAAATCATTAAAACTATGGCACACAACGGCCAGCAATGACATCAAGTTATCAAACTAAGTAAGTAATTGAAAACTCTCCAATCATCCTTGAGCTTTTGCATCACCTTCCTGCTCCTGCACCCGTCCTGTCTTAGTTATCTTTCATGCCTGCATCAGAGGATGCATGAGTATTTCATAGAAACACTCAGTAGGATGTAAAACCCACTAAAGATGAATCAAGCAGAATGAAGAGAAATGAAGATAATAAGGATTATGAATATTCAACAACATCTGGACTGAACCAAAGGTCTATACACTTGAAAAGAAAGGTTAGTCAACAAGGCTCCTGGCTCTCTAGTATAGAGGAAGGATGATAAACTATACGGCTCCAAACAAATACTGGTGTGATGAGATAATGGTCAAAATACCAAAGCCTCCAGGCATCCATAGTGCAAGGAGTTACAATTTCTGCTCGCTGAATTCACCGATCGCAAAAGGTAAATATATATATATATATATATATATATATATACCAGAACATCCTAGAGGTTCTCTTTTTGGAACCTGGCCATGCGTCTAGGCATGCTGGCCCCATCTGTGTTTATGGACACGATGAGCGGAGACTGAAGACCTTCCGTAATGTCAACCAGTCTAAAATGTACGTATGTGCCTCCTTTCGGGCAGTATGGAATCGCAACTCCATAAATATCGGAGATATCGCAAGATCTAGCAATGGCTTGTGAGCATACTATGATTTCACCGAATAATTAGTGGAGAAATAGGTCAATGTCAACCCGGACAATGATTCAATCAATAACATAGGTCTCAACTTTCTGAGAATAGGGTAACTCTTACTATAATGACTCACTCATGGAGTATGAATAGAATATCAAAGTCTCCCGACAATATATTACTCACTCTCTGGAGTATGAATAGAACATCAAGGTCTCTCAATCACATATGACTCGCTCTATGGAATATGAATAAAATAGCAAAGACTCTCAACAACGTATGACTCACGTTCTAGAGTATGAATAGAACATCAAAGACTCTCAAAGACATATAACTCACTTTCTGGAATATGAATACAATAGCAAAGACTCTCAACAACGTATGACTCACTTTTTGGATTAACAAGGAGACTCATATCTTAGATGATAAAAAAACTCACCATAGAACTTATAAATCGAACATCCAATACTTTGAGACACATATGTTCATGCATAGCCTTAGATAGGAACATTCCAGAAAATAATTGGGTTTGTAATATGAATATATGTATCCAAGGTCAAGATTTAAGGATAGGTCCTTGATGATTTGATTCCCAAGTGTAATCTCAAACCGACACAAACGTTTGTCTGAAAGGTAGAAATTATGATTCACTCAACCACTTAAAACTATCCCATACCATTGGTCTTTTTATCCATCCAACCTTGCTATGATAATCCATATTAAGAAATATAGTAAATAGTAATAACTCTTTTTGGTTCATATTATACAATATTACATAGTTATACTAAATATTATTGCATAGTCTTAATTATACACAAACCGTGTCCAAGAAACACTTGTTCAAACTCAAAAGCTCAGAATACAGACAAATAGGGTTGAGGATTTCATACTTCAATTGAAGACTCAAATCGAATCGACACACAAACAAAGTACAAGCAACATTTGGATTCTCAAGACACCGTGAATTACATACTCGATATCAATCCTCAACTGAGTCATGAAAAACTAGGTCTATACTTCAAAGATCACTACTTTAAAAGATGAAAAGTGATGATTCGAATTCTAATTGGAAAGTCGAATCGAGTCAACACTACAAGTGAAGCACACGACTTATTGAATACCATCCACCCTTCATTAGCCCATGATACTAATTTTTATAACATAGTCCATTCTACTGTAATAGTTATTGAAAAGTCTTCTATGATATATATAAAGATCTTAGTATACTTATTCTAGCATAGGTTATTGCTTTGGTAAAGTTTTCCTAATTTTTACCATAATTACAGTGTTCTATTTTTACATAACAGTTGATTTTCGATGCTTCTCAGTTTTAACAAAGATTGAATTTGATCCTGAAACTTTTACTATGAATTTGTCTGTCTAACTGTGTTCGAAAAACAGTATTATTTCTTTAATTGGAGAATTGCTCAATAGAGAAATAGACCAAAATTGTGCTCAATTTCATATGTGGCAATTCCGCCAAGATCTCTTCATTAGTTGGGGAAAGATAGTCCTATGAGTCTAGTTTCTAACCCCACTGACGGTTTATTTTTTTGATTTTTCTTTAATTAGTTATGATTTAATTACTACCGACTGTCGGCACGGAAATAGTTTTGTCCGAGATGATAAATCATACTCATACTTAAATATTTTGTATAACCAAACCTTATTAGTATTAATAGAGTATTATTAGAAGTAATTACTCCCCTCCTAGGTTCATTACAGATCCTAGAATATTCTGAAATTGCATAAATATATTTTTTTATCATATCTTTTACCATACATAGCAGTTTTAAGTAACTACCCTTTGAAATAAGGACAATTAAATCAAGACAACACTTGTGACTACTTGAACCAACGAAATCAAAGAACTAATAGACAAAGATTAAAACTTTGGACCTCAATACGATCAGGAGATATTAAACATGGATAGTATTCTCATCTAATTACATAGCATGAATATAGCGAAGAACATAATCAACAATATGACTAGTATAACCAACCATGTATCAAATTCCATTCAAATCAGTATATATATATAACAATAATATGAATGAATGAATCAATACTCATATATGAGAAGAAAAGGAATAGGAATAGAATAGGAAATACCATCTTACACTTTATTTCACCAAAGTATCGCCCTTACGCGTCGTTCGCCTCCTTCACTTCGCGACAATGCCTCCGCTCCAAGCTTTGGATGAAGACTCACACCAAGTAGAGTCTTGAGAGAAGGGTGAACGTGGGAAGGAGAAAAGCACATGCTTTCTAGAGCTATGGTTTTGATATGAATAGCACAAGTCCCCCCCCTCTCATGGGTTTATAAAGAGTTTAAGGTTTCTACCTCCTAAACAAATCCTTCCTTATCATGGACTCTTTCCTCAAATAAGGAAGCTCCAAAATCCTCCAAAATCTCCTCATGAACGTCCTCTCCAAGTTTGGTTAGGATTTGGTATCTTTTTCTCAAGAAAATCCACTCAAAATGCAATTTCTGTATTCAATCCGTCCTTGCAATCTATTGCGTACCCCGAGGATCAATCGTGTACCCTGCCAAATCAATCGCATACCCCGGCGATCAAATGTATACCCCAACTGCATACCAAAATTCAAACTAACATAACTTTTTGCTCCGAACTCCGAATTGAGTACCGTCGGTGGCGTTGGAAAGCTCTCTTTACGCTATTTAACACCATATCACAAAACATAGCAAAACAGGTATAAAAAAATTTGTATTTTAGATCAATCACCTAAAATATCAATTTTAGTAAGCATACAAATTTTTCCGGGTGTTACAAAGGGTGTAAGGGTGCTGTCTTGGGAGAACTGAGGAGAAAGGAGAAGAAAAAGCAAAAACACAAGAGAAGAGGTGGTCAGCCAAGTGGAAGGATCGCCTCCCTTAATTGGTGTTTAAATACTTAGATTTCTTATTCCTAATTGGACTCAATCTCTCCCTTTGATTCTTACCTCTTTTAATCTCAACCTTCCATCCACTAACTTCCCCAAAACTGACTTGGGCGTCCTCCAAATTGGCGCCCTAATCAGTTGGGATTCTTGATCTTTTCTAGAATCAAATCTCTTTCAAATTGATCCTAACTACTCAATCTAGAAACTGGCATTCTGTTACACTTCCTTGTTGGATGTTCCTCCCTTTTGTTGCCCTTCTTTGATTGGCTGGTGAGAATTTTAGGAATATTTTAATCTAATCTCTAATTGGTTCTTCATAAATAGCAGTATCCTATTTAGTTATTCTCTCTAGATTTACTAGTTACTTACCTTATTTACAACTAGTAACCAAATCTCTCTCTTCCACCGTAATCTTCTTCAATTAATATGAATTACTAATCAAGATTTGCACGTGCTCACACTTGTTTTGATGTCCCTGGCCTCTCGCGTCCAAGTGCTTGACGTTCACATGCCTAAAGTCCATGTGCTCTGGCGTCCAATGCGTGTGACACACAAATCAACCACGTAACAAACTACGTACCACGAGTCCTAACCACTTCATCCCATACACACGTGTCCTAATATGTGTCTCGTATCCCCCTAGGCACTTGGCCCCACAACCTGGCATTAGGTGACCCAGGCCCTAGTGCCATACCAGCCTCAGCGCCAGGGCTAGTCCTCATACTCGGGTTAACCTGCCTAACTTGGTCCATTGTTCAATCAATTCTTAATGCATCACATACCCAACAAATATATAATATAACATGACACATCAGAAATCAAATTAGGAAACCAAACTTTCCTAATTTAAGTTAGTTTCATAAAATAGCAGTTTAGTGATTTATACCGATTTTTTGGGTGTTATAATATATATATATATATATATGAGGTGGCCTTACTCCGGGACTGCTATCCAACCGGGCCGGCCAACTTTCCGGGTCGACGGCCGGTCTGGTTTTAAAAACCTTGGTCTTGTGTTTGATTTTTACACACCCACGACTCCTCAAAAAATAAAACAGGTTCTCTTTTATTTCTTCTATGGCTAGCTAAATTTTATATACTAGAGCTAAGATGAAACCCTGACTAATTTGATTGGATGAATCTTTATTTTCTCAATTTTATTTGATGTATCTTTATTTTCTATACTTAATGGAAATTTTACTATCTTCTATTATATTTGTCGAGAGAGAATAAAGAGGATTTATAATAAATTTAAACTAAGGGATTGCTAATCTTCAAGAGATCTTAGTATATTTCAATGTATTTTATTGAATAAAGATTAAACTTTCATATAGATCTTTGTTCGATAGATAGATTTATTGAATTAGTATTAATTATCTTAGTTGTTCAAGAGGGCTACACAATTTCTCTTAATTACGCGTGTGTCCGAGAAGAACACAGGTAATTTATAAATTGAAATTGTATGAACCTCAAGAGATGATGCATTAATTTCGTTAGTGGTGGATTCAAAAGCCTTAGTGTCTTCATACATTAGATTTCTTCATTAATTTTATTTCTTTAATTAGTTAAAAATCTAATTTTTTTGTTTAATTAGTTAAAAATTTAATTTTTTTGTTAAGATCAATTAAGAATAATCTTACAATTATATCAAATTAAAAATTCAAGTCCATGTGGGATCCACCTCGTAGCCACTGTCTGCTCAAATTCATGTGCTTTATAGTAAACAAATTAAAACTCACATCATCCCCCTAACACAAGTTGATCTTCATTTCTAAATTACATTTGTTAAAACATGTCATGTAAGCTAAAATGCTTATACAACATGACACCTTAGATAACTCATGCTCATGTCACCGTGACAGTGCTAAAATCACATATTCGCGACATACGATCTACCAACTGACTTAAAATTTTGCTTGCATTGAATAAAATTTCATACACCCTTTCTACAAGGTACTTATAATTAATTTGTGTCAAATTCTTTCTCATTCTCCATTCGCACCTCCCCTCCACGGCCTATCGCTTCTTTGTCAATCTATTGTTTTTCCTTCTCCAAATCCCCCATGCAGTCAATAACAATGACAGGCTGAACAAATCAACCTATAAGTTATTGAAGCATTGACTTAAAAAACAAATGTTGTCCATCGTGTCCTCATTAACCTCCTCACTAATCAACAAAATAATACAAGATATGGATATATCATTGGAAACTCACCCAGGCTAAATGGGTTAGCTGATACCTACAGATTCGAACAGCTATTGAGGAACACAACTCTTTTATCTAACAGACGCACATATCATTGTGACAATGTAATCTTTCATAACATCCATTAGCTCATTTTGACTACCAAAATCCCAACTGACTAACATTCTCAAAACCAAGGACGCATTCTCTACCTATGTACACGTGCATGTTAGATGACAGTCCTACCAGCAAGAAAGCACGTGCAAGTTGAAAAATTAATAAAAATCTTGCATTAATACATACATTCCATGAATTGGCAGATACCATAAACAAGGGGAATTTCAAATATGGAAAGAAATGGTCTCCTAAATTCCATATCTTCCACCACAATCCATAAAGTAGGTCCTCATTTTGTAGGTCCTTTTGAGATTCTTGGGAGGATTGGCGACTCAGCCTACTACGTGGGTAGTATAAAACATACGTGCAGTTTGATCCTCAAGCTTACCCCCATAGCCAAATGGGATTGGAGGGGTGACATAAGTAGGCTTTAGACCCTTGGTAATTGTAATAGTAGTATTGCTTGTGGACCCTTAGTAAGTGAACCTTGTTAATAGTTATGGACCCCTGGTAAGTGGGTCATACTATTGTTTGTGGACCCCTCTCGTAAGTGGGCCTTATTATGATACAACTGGGCTAAGGATCTATAATGGTTGTGGACTTAGGATTAATGTTTATTGACCTTGTGTGATAAGGTGAACCGACTAATTTAAAGTAGTTCTCATAACAGGACTTTTTAGTAAGACATTAAAATGACACTGATGATGGGGCCCGACTTTAGATTGGGGAAGAACTTAATCAAGATAAAAGATTAAGATGCCCTAATTTATTGGATTCCATCCTTGTTTTACAAACGTGGGTCCCATCGTAGGAGTTGGTTCTAGGCTTGTGGTAATTCAGTATGAACCCATTTTGGTTCAGTGATAGGATAGGAATCTCTCCGGCCCATGTTCATATAATTTGACCGTGATGATGCATCTCCCCTGGTAAGTGGGTTCTCTGCCCTGATTAGAGGGTCGCTCTATTGTGCATGTGTGGAGGCTTTAACATCCTAAAAGGAGCTGATGTGGGTCAAATCATTTTCACACCGATTAGGTCCCATGAGGGCTAGGATTGGGTGAGGCATTTCTCTGGTGGTAATTCAGGGACTTACCATGATCAACGATGGTAATTCCGAGTGTTGGTCACTGTGATTTGTTATCGCTGGTCACTTAGGTTGATATCAGTGTCTCTGTCTAGATTGGGCAAGACTTAACTGTGGAACAGTGAACATAAAAAGCAATAAAAGAATTTGAGGGGGCAGCTCTTCAGTTCCGATTTCAAGAACAAAGGCTCTAGAGTTTTCTGGTACACTGACATAAGCAGCAAAAATTTGAAAGACAAATTTGTAGGGCCTTCTACCTGACCTATATGACTGAGAAAGTGTGAAATAAATTTAAAAGTAAAACAAAAACCAAGTCAGCCTCTTAGTAAAATGAAGTGTCCCAATTTTTAAAAGCCATATCCTCGACGAAGAAATATGAGAAAGGATGACATGTCCGAAGTTCCCAAACAGTTGTTTTAACAGTAGAAATAAATAAATACTTCACTGGAACTCAAAGTTTTTGTGATAGAGCTCCATATACCAAAATTTTGGCTTGAAGTTAAAAGTTTAACCTTTTCAATATCTGCCATGAGCACTTCCTTTGGAGAAGTTCTATGACCAATGTCTGAATAAATTTCCAGAGGATGCCCTAGAGATTCTCTTGTATTTACCCACCATATCTGCTCATATTGCGAGCTAAGCTGATGATGAAAAATGAGATCAAAATATTGCAAAATGTTCTGCCACTCAAGTATTCAGAAAAGTATGACACAAGCATATGCAGTAAACTTAAGTAATCTAAAAGATGATATTTCATTGGAGAAGTTTTTGTGCTAGAGTTCTATATACCAAAATTTCTGCTTGAAGTTAAATGTTTAACCTTTTCAATATCTGCCATGAGCACTTCCTTTGGAGAAGTTCTATGACCAATGTCTGAATAAATTTCCAGAGGATGCCCCAGAGATTCTCTTGTCTTTACCCACCATATCTGCGCATATTGCGAGCTAAGCTGATGATGAAAAATGAGATCAAAATATTGCAAAATGTTCTACCACTCAAGTATTCAGAAAAGTAGGACACAAGCATATGCAGTAAACTTAGGTAATCTAAAATTTCATTAAGAAAGGATGCTTACAGGCTACTTACTATATTCAGTGAGCAAAATCGAAGTTCTTATTAGTTCCCGAGCAAAATCGAAGCTAACAATGGGAAAATGGGAGGAAAATGGCAATCAAGATCCCTATTTTGAAATCCCTACCTCCTTCTCAGGTGGTATCGGCACCGGTCGCTCCAGCTCCCGCTCTTGCAGACACACCTACCTCCCACCCTCAATTCATCATTGCCGGATCCAAGAATCGTTCCGCTCAGTTCGTTGCTGCCTTCCCCCAGGCCCCCTTTCCAGTTTTCCCCCGATGGCCCGACCCCTTAAAAAAAGTCATACTGATATATCACCGAAACCCGATAATATCGGCTCTATTTTGGCGATATATCGGCGATTTAAAAAAAAAACATAAACCGATATCAATCTGTCTCGTTTTATCTCTCCATGACCGATAACAATAGCCGAGACAAAATTCCTTGCTTGTGACATGAAAGTTTCAGGATTAGATAGTTCATTTGAGTCGTTAGGTTTCAAATTTTTTTTGTTACTTCTACACGTAAGTTCACTGTTTAGAATCCCTGTGAGCCAGAGGTAGAATTTTATGTAATATTTTTGAGTTGCCCTAATTACCCTACTTATATCAAGGAATGCCATCTCAGATATCGGTAAAATATCGGTCGACCAAAGAGACAAAATATCGGAGATATTATGTAAAAATATATCGGTAGTTTAAAACTAGTTTTTACCATATATTTTCATAATATAACTTCTAAAATGAGTGATACTCATTTAGACAAAAATAAATTTTAAAATATGTATTAAAAATGCATATATAATTCAAAATATGTGATTGAATTTTAAACCTGTATCCTTCCACTTGGCATAGGATGGGAAACAAATGGGAAAGTTGATTTTTTTTCTTTTTTTTTAAAATTTTAAAAAAAAAATTTTTTTTTTTAAAAAATACCGATATATCGGACCGAAATCAATATATCGGCGATATTTTAAAAAATTCCTAAAGTGATATTATAGTATATCGTTTTATTGGTTGAAGGCCGATATCGATATATCGCCGATACAACATTCCGTGACTTATATTGGTGAAAACAACAATAACAATCAGAATTTAATACTCCTTCAGTTATAAAAGGGTATTGAAATATGCAAGAACGAGCGTGCAGGTAACAGGCATGCCCTTTTTATTATGAGCCTACAATCAGCGGCGCCTGTCAAACGCTGCTCAAGCTCACAACGGGCCTCCTATAGCAATAACAAGAATAATGAAAAAAGTTTGTATGAGTCGAGGGTTATGCACGCAGGCGTGAGCCGTGATCCGACAATGCACAGGGCGGATAGTGATTCAAACCTGCTTTCCCTCTGTATTAAAGCTCACTGTGGTGTCGAAATCTGACAGCCTAGATTGTCTCAAAATATGGGCTCATATAAACCAGACTCTAATAATAATAATAATAAGGGAAAAGTTTATATGAGATCGCTCTCATATTGCTTATATGAGGCCACTTTGAATTGTAGCCGTTGGATCTTGATCTGACGGCTACAAATACCCATAATGATCTCACCCACTCCTTGATGTGACACACTCACCTACCCACTGATTTAATATCCATCCTTCGATCGGAATCCAACGGCTATAAAGATTGGCCTCATGCTCCTTATATGAGAACGATCTCATGTAAACCCTTCCCATAATAATAATAATAATAATAATAGCAACAACAACCACATCAACGACGACAACAACTTATTCTGGCCGTCCACGGCGATCAGTATGACACACACAGATCCTGGGATGAACTGGTTGCATGTGGGTGGATGGAGCTTTGGATAATGAGCTTGTATGGTCAACAGTGCAAATCCCTGTTCAATAGAAGTTTTAATTGTAAGATAATATTAATAGCTAGTCTTGATTAATGAGAAAAAATACGACCACAAAAATAAGTTTTTTCAAAATGAAGCAAAATTAGTTAATCTGGAAAGTCTTGTGTAATAATAACTCCAGACGGAGCGAGTACTTTTGAAGAAACAATTAGTGACTTTAGCAAATGTCGCTAATAGTAACTTCTTGCAACACAAAATAGAAGATGTAGTAGAATTATTATAATCAGTCATCTTGCATTAAAACAATTTTGATGGAGGGTGGGTTTTTACATTACCAAAAATTCGATGCTTCCCGATAGCACAACGGATCTAAATCTGCCGAACCATGTGTCGGCAAGGAATGCAGCGGCAATTGTGACCATGAAGCAAGTACCCATAAAATTCGTTAAAACAGTGGCTGCGTCAGAAATGTAGTGCATCACACCGTTGAGGTATGTCACGCGACTCACGCCATTGACGGCAATCCCCAAGAAAGCAATGTTCTCTAAACCGAGGGTTGCTTCATGAAGGAGGAAAATAGAAAACTGTTGAGTATATTGAATAAGAAAACCTCAATAATCAGCATTATTAAACTGCCACTTTCATCATGAAATTATTTATTTGACTGAGATTATTTTAGTACACATATTGACGATGCCTTCCCAAGTACTATACGTCAAGTCATGATGTCTCTAGAGGAAGACATAAGGATGCAGTCTCTTTTTTTTGCTAACATTAGTAGTGCATGAATCATGGTAAAATTAGTTTTGTTACCCAAAATCAGCAATGATGGGATCTGCCCCCCCATGCTTTCCTTTTATTGCTGCTCTTCCCTTCCAATCAACTTTCCCTTCTACTACCTCACCAGCCACCTCATCTTTTATGTTCTCCTACAAAAATGTGTACACAAAAAGCATGAGTAAAACTCAATCCAGAAATTGAAATGCAAAACGAGAGAGCAAAATGAAATAGATATGGATTTACCCTGACTGCTATCCTTTGTGGACAGGCTTGAGTAGATGGAAGTTAAGAGAAAACCATTTGCTTTGAACATGTATATGTAGTTTCAGTTCAGTAGAATAGCCGACTGACAATACGGCACTGTATTTTTTTTACAACAAAGATGCCAACCCAGCAAAAAGCCAATGTGAAGCAAAACAAGAGCCAGGGGCTGAAAAAACAGGAAGAATAGACTAATCCCTCCAAAAATCTTGGAAGGACTTGGCGAGTTATTTGCATTGATATACTTGAAAAAGACCAATCTGGCAAATTCTATGTAAGCTCTAGACATTATAGAATGGTTAAAGCACAGACGGCTAGAAGTGATGAAGACCGTGCCACAAGACAATGGTTCAGAGGTGACGTCTTCAAAGGAAGAGCATGCCAGACACCAGGAGGTTGACAAACCCAAAGATTGACTAGCCTAGTCTGCATCAAACAGGCAGCTGTTCAACATGTTGCTTCCCATATTATGTCATTTTCCAATAGGACTCCCATCATTTTTTCTTAATAAGAACCTGTGAATTACGAACACGTGTGTGCACGAGGTAATGAGCCAACGCCCGATTTGGCTGAGTCAGGTTTTGCTAGATTCTTTTCGACCCAATCACCAGGTCAAACTAAGCTCAATGCTCAATAAGTTTTGAGAGTGCACACCGTGGCAATCCTCGCGCGAGGGACTCTTCAATGCCTCATTGGTAATTTTCTAATGAATAAATCTGACTTGATCGATGTTCGAGACTATTCAATGCCTCATTTCTAAAGCCTAAAAACTTAAATCGAGCAAAAAAGCTTGTGATTAATATCCAATAGGGAATTGTCCAATCGTACAAGCATTTCCTTTTTCAGAAATATATATGGTGAATGTCATTTTCAATTAGCGGAATTCCACATATAGTCACAAAAAACTTTTTATTTACATAAAACTATAGCCCAAAAAGATTTGTTCAACTACCTATTACACTAAGTTTCAAAATATTAATTAGTGTCATCCTACAAATATGAGATTCTGTTATTTTTCCAAAAATTTGAAACTTACCATTTTCCTTCTCTTTCACTCTTCTTCTTGGCTGCTGGAAGGGGCTATTCTAAAATAGTATAATTTTCTACTACATGATATGTGATTTTTCGTACAAGTGACTGTCACTTAGGTGTTGTGTTTCCGTATGGAACACGAACAAAATCAAATGCCATGGTGAAAAAAGGGAGAAGAAGAAAAGAGAAGGAAAACTGGATTTAATATTGTATGCCCCAGAACGAGGAAGAAGACCTTCTTATAAAGAAAGAGAGGGCGCATCTCCCTAGACTGATTACAAGATATGGTGCGTCTTCCTAGCATGATTACAAGATATGGTTCTGCGTGCTGATGTTTCAGTTACCAAAATGGGAAGGATTATAAGATATAATTTTGCGTCCTGACGTTTCAATTACCAAAATGGGAAGGATTACAAGATGTGATTCCGCGTGCACGCTGACGTTCACAATACTCCACCATGATTCCACTATCACCTTGTCTGCAAGGCGAGACAGGCTCGTATTCACGACCAAACTCGACATGGGTAAAGGAAGATAACGGAATCAATTTAAGTCACAGCTCCAGGAAGATAGCAGAATCCTCTTTGCCCTCCAGAAACACTTTGCTACCGGTATCAAAATTAATTCCGGAATCAGCCTTTCTTAGTCCAATGTGACCTAGTGCGTCCATGGCAATATAAGCTAATGTTGCACTCTCAGACTTCGTCACATTAACCAAACAGTGGATGGGTGACTCTAGCAATTTCTCATATATAGAAGTAGGCTCTGTCCTGCAGTCTACTGTCACATAAACAAGAGAACGCAATAGTCCATTAAATACCAACATAAGATCAGACAGAAGAGCAGCTACTTCAACAACTGAGAGGTTTGAGCAAGCTATTCCCAGCAATTGTGTTGTAGAGTCCCGAGTAGCATAATCAACATGAATAAGCAACCTTTTTAACCACACTATGCTCCCTGCATAAAGGAATGCCATCAACATTGGCAAATGTGATCCAACAGTAATCAGTCCCTTGGAGTTAGTGGCATATAATGCAACGGTTCTTGCATATGCCATAGCATACTCTTGCAGCAGATAGAGTGATACCACAGAAGAAGAGAAGGCAGATGGCATGCCCTGCAAATAATAGTAATATGCTTCATTGATGGAACTTGAGGATAGCCCGGAGGAGTAACAGCAGGGTGTTTTGGAATATAGCTCTAGGGATGATCTGAGTCTTTAGGATGAAGCAGTTTACCAAAAACAGCATCGAGCATTTGCAAATTAAACATTTGATCATAGACACCCCCAGAAGTCATAGGTGATGCAAGAAGATTGTCACCAATGTTACAAAAGAAACCTGATTTGAGAGCATGAGCGTGGAGTTGCTCTCCTTTCTTGGCAAATCCTACTGCTGCACCGGCATCAACATTTTCATAGTCATATCGCGTATAATAGTGACGACCATAGGTTGCCCAATTTTGACGAACGATATCTTCAACAGTCACTAGTTTTGTCCCATCAAGATTGCCTTTGTTTTTATAAGAAAGTATAGAAAGCCACGCCAAAACTTCCCAAATCCCATCTTTCGCACGGATATGGTCAGAACCAAGAATCATGTTGCGATCAGCACCAAATTCAGGAGGTTCATCAGCAGAGTTTGTTTTGCCGAATCCCATACGTGCCACCAACTCCTTTGCGTAACTCAGGTTGGGATCTGGGTGGCCTCCACCAAAGTCTTCCTTGGGTATACAATTTAGTAATTGACTTTCATCTACACCAAGCTCCTCTACAAAAATATGATTTGGATAAGTTCCAACATCTCCATGAAGTGCATCATAGCAGAAGGAAAATTTTGGAGATGCAAGCAGCTTTTGAATTGATTCAAAGTCAAAAATTGACTTCATCAACTTCACATAATTTGTGGTTGAATAAAAAAGTTCCACATCAAACTTTCCCATATCAGAAAATAGTCGTGCAACTGATTCTAAGTCTGCCTCATCCTTTGCAGGATTTTTGAGTTGCAGAATCCTCATCCCTGGCATGAACGCACCCGAAGGCATTGCATCACGCGGTCCTCTGAATCTGATATTATCCTTCCAGAGAATTGACTGTGCAGAGCACTTCTGATTACTACACGCATATGCATCCTGATCGCCAGAGAAATTCTCTAGAAATATTTGTGAGACAACAACCTCACCAAGAGCTGGATTATAACTCTTTGGGGAAATTCTATGCATCAATCTTGTGAAAAAATTTGATATCTCTGGACGTGCAAGCATATTAGCAGCCTTAGAGATCTAATTGGAATGTGAATGCCATATTTTGGACATGTAACGTTGTTGAGGTATTTTGTCGAACATGTAACGTCTAGGGGTGGCCATGGGAATGCTGAGGCTATTGAGGCTGCGGCAGAGCCTGGAGATTGATGATCCTTTGGTAGGCGGAGGCGGCTGTGTCGGTTTGGCCAGGGTCGAGTTGGGCAGCGCTGTGACGACTATAGCCTTCGAAAAAATCCAATCTTTGAGTAGTGCACACAGACAAAGGGACAGCATCGAAGCCGGTGAGGTGGTTGTGGTATGCGAGGTGGCGTGTCGGAGATGTCGACCGGGGCGGCGATGGCCGAGCCAGGGTGGCAGTCAACGTGGGTGGCTGAATCTCCTGAAGCTATGGCGGTGGTGAGGATGGAATCTATCGTGACTAATAGAGACTCCTTCTCGTCGAGGGTGGCGGCACCGTCTCCAAAAGTGGCATCTTGGGTCTTTATGGTAGGAAGAAGGGACTCCGGGGTCGGGGCGGCTCGGTCCAGAGGCGGCGGTGGAATGCTCGACTCCGCCAGGAAGTGGACCGCGGAGGTCGTGGCGGCGACTGGGGCTGATGGAGGTTACTGGGATGCCGACCATGCAGGAAATGTGGGCGACACTGCTGATGGCTGTCGGGAGTAAATCAGAGGGGGAGGATCGCAACCCCAGCAGGGAAGCGCTGACGGATGTGAACATGACGATCTGAGGTCGGTCGTTGATGGTGGTGTAGACGATGAAGATGATGATGCGAGTCCCATCCCAGCAGGGAGGAAAAGTAGGCGACACCCCTACGCGGCCGGTAGGGATCCGTTGCGTCCCCGCGTGGCCCGTAAGGAACAACCTACTCTCATACCAATGTTGTGTTTCCGTATGGAACACGAACAAAATCAAACGCCATGGTGAAAAGGGGGAGAAGAAGAAAAACAATAAGAAAAGAGAAGGAAAACTGGATTCAATATTGCATGCCCTAGAAGGAGGAAGAAGACCTCCTTATAAATAAAGAGAGAGAGCGTCTTCCTAGACTGATTACAAGATATGGTGCGTCTTCCTAGCCTGATTACAAGATATGGTTTACTAGCCTGATTACAAGATATGGTTATGTGTGCTGATGTTTTTGTTACCAAAATGGGAAGGATTATAAGATATGGTTTTGCGTGCTAATGTTTCAGTTACCAAAACGGGAAGGATTACAAGATATGGTTCCGCGTGCGCACTGACGTTCATAACTGTCACTTAGGCAAGCTATGACAGCAATAAGGCAATGCTAAGGCATTGTGTACTTGTGTTAGGTAGCCAGGCCATCCAGAGAGACCATTACAATGTAGCGCTAATGATCAACGGTCATGCAGAGTCCTCATATCTGCCTACATTCACTCTTTGTGCAATGTCCCCGCCATGGAATGTTGTATCGGCGATGTATCAATATCAGCCTTTAATCAGTAAAACGATACACTATAGTATTGATTTTGACATTTTTTTTAAATATCGCCGATATATCAGTTTTGGTCCGCTATACCAGTGTTTTTTAAAAAATAATTTTTAAAAAAATAAAAAAGGAAAAAAAATCAATTGTCCCGTTTGTTTCCCATCCTATGTCAAGTGGTATAGGCATTTTTAATGCATATTTTAAAATTTCTGCGTGTCTAAATGAGTATCACTCATTTTAGAAGTTAAATTATGAAAATATATAGTAATAACTAGTTTTAGACCACTGATATTTTTTTACACTATATCTCAAATATTTTGTCTCTTTGGTCTACTAATATTTTACCGATATCCGATACGACATTCTTTGGTACCCGCCATGCGGTCATGGCCAGTAAGGTCGAGCAAGTTCCCCGAATAACATAGTTATGTTATTTTTAAAAAATTATAATTTCTCGTAGCAAAAATGGGCATTTTAATATTTTTATACAAAACCTAATGCACTAATGATGTTATTTGATCTAAAAAATTGGCACTCTAGCTATGCATAAATAAAAAGTTTTTTGTGATTGTACGTGAAATTCTTCCTATTAATTTGCTAATATTCTTTTGGTTTCTTGTCAGAGATGGCCATTTGTGAAAATTAACTAAAGTAGCCAAAATAAGAATGTTAAGGTGGATGAGTAGGAATACTAGTAGAGATAGGATTAGAAATGAATATATTTGTGAAAGTTTAAGGATAGCTCCTTTAGGGGAGAAATTAAGAGAATGTAGGTTGCGTTGGTATGGGCATATGCAAAGAAGACTAATAGATGCCCATATGAGAAGATTAAAAGTGATGCATGTAAATGATGCCAAAAAAAGGAGAGAAAGACCTAAGAGAACTTGGATGTAGTTAATAAAAAAGGATTTGATTTTACTATCTCTTACAAAAGAGGTAGCTCAAAATAGGCCTGAATGGAGGAGTAAGATCTATGTTGCCGACACCTAATAGTTAGAAAAAAGTGCTACTTGATTATGATTATGATTAATTTGCTATCTTCTTTCCGGTAGACTTTTTTTTATTTTCTCACATTCAAGCTCTAATGAAAATTTATTATCCAAAAAATTGAATAGGGAATTCATTCACAATTGGGGGAATCAACCTCAAGATGACAACAATGGGAGCAAAAAATCTAATCAAACATCCATTCGATTTTATAGCAATATCATAAAAGTTATTAGAAGCAACTAATTGAGAGGAAAATCTGGAATTCATTGAAGATGATCAATTTATTGTCACTTCACAATAGAAAATGGACCAATCAGCCAATTTTCCTCTTAGGGAAAAAATATGAAGAAGGGTGGTAATAGGAGAAATATAATCTATAACACCTTTTCCTACGTACTAGTTTCTCTTTGATCCTCCGTGCTTTTGTTAGCCTTTCTCTTTTTAGGTGGCTGGTTTCGTCTTTTGTTGTGCTTAGGGCATTGGTTTTGCTTAAATGCTTCATAGTGTTGAAAATGAGAAGTGGACTCCACATTGCCATAGCTGGCTTATGGGATCTAGACGTGATATCCGAAAACAGGTAATCTCCAAAGGCGATGAAAACAAAGAGATGGCCAATCATCGTCGCTTTTCAAGTACTTTATTATGTTTTTATCAACTTGCTATTCGCTGAGTTCCCTGTCTGATGGCTACATACATTTGACTACTTGGCTTACAAATATTAAACACATAGAATCAAGGAATTTTGTATCGGATATCGGTAAAATATCAATAAACCAAAGAGACAAAATATCGGAGATATTATGTAAAAAAAATATCGTTGGTCTAAAAGTTTTACCATGTATTTTTACAATATAACTTCTAAAATGAGTGATACTAATTTAGACAAGTATAAATTTTAAAATATGTATAAAAATATGTATATAATTCAAAATATGTGTTTGCGTTTTAAACCCATATCTTTCTACTTGGCATAGGATGGGAAAAAAAAGGAAAAAGTTGATTTTTTTTCTTTTTTAAAAAAATTGATTATTATTTTTAAAAATACCGATATATCGCTGATATTTTAAAAAAAACTTCAAAATGGAGATTACACAGTATCGATTTATTGGTTGAAGTCCGATATCGATATATCGCCGACTCAACTTTCCCTGTACAGAATTTGTTAAGAGCAACTTGTCCAATATTTCATCCCAGTTGTATCCTGACCTGTATCATCCATTACCTACTGGCCCCTGTCTAGAAAAGCTCATGGAACTTTCGGAGCCATTCAAAGAAAAGTCATGTTAGTATGTGCTCCGCCACACACAACGAACGGTCTGATTTCAATCCACAGGGCACGTTAGTAAAAGGAGCAGATGGATTTGAATCACTCCATTTGGGGCGTGAAAAATCAGTTTAATCCACTCTCAAAAATCCACCTGGTTAGTGAATTATCCTAAAAATCCTAAGCTGGATGCTGATTTTTCAGCCCCAAACGGCCCCTAAAGCAGGCTATCGGATTTTGATTCGACGGATCCAATGCCCCAGCGCATGCGGATGCTCATGACCAGGGGCATGTTAGCCTATTCTTAACATATCTAAACTTTTAACTTAGAACTTTAAGAGGGCTGGATACACAACACAAAGGAAATTTTGATGGATCATACAGTATACTCATTCCTGTTTGCTCATGGACTTGCTGTATGGCCCACATACAACAAGTTACATGACAGTTTTGTTATAAGCCATCTTATGAATTTATAATTGAAAGTAATATGCATATAAAAAAGATAAGAAAAAATAGTTCTCCCTCCGCTCAGAATTACTTTTCCCATTTGATAAAAAAATTTGTACTACTTTACTCTTCCCATCGGAGATGCTCACGTGACTGGAGATGTAGAGTTCTGTTATTAGAACAGAGAAGAGTAGCTAATGATATTATCATCTTGTCATGTAATAAATTAATCACCATGTACAATATTTTTTTAATTTCTTCTTGAAGTTAGCTACTTTCCTATCAACAATATACCTTTTTTATATAATTGGTATAATGCTTCCTCTAATTATTAGAATATGTTACGTATAGCTACTTCAGCTCCAGATTTGTTGCCCAGCAGTTGGCGTAGCATGGTTTAGAATCTTAGTAGCTTTCTTTTCTCCTTCCGAGGAGATCAGGAAGTTCAAGTTGTGGCATATGATTGTGCCAAAAAGGAAGAAGATTATCAACAGTTCCAAGTGGCAACCTCAGACATTTGACAAAGGGAAACGATATTTCTACATCATTTCCCCTAGAGCATTGGCACATCCTATGTGTATGTCAAGAAGTAGGTAAGCATTGATGTCCCTACATCAGATTACCCACTCACTGATGTACGGAAGTGATGTAGGGATATCACTGCTCTTTGACAAAATGACAATTGCTTCTAAAACTTTGGAATAAAGCTAGATTTAGAAAGTGAAACTGCAATTCGATTCTGCTACCCAAAGACCCAATTGACCTGGTGTCCACTGTCTTCGATGTAATATGAAGTTATATTATGTGTCGTTCACATGGGGGATGAGGAGTTCATCACCCCGCCGGGGTTTATCCACCCCGTACACTTTACACAGACGAGGGATATAATGTAAAATAAACAATTTCCGAAAAACTCGAGCTGTTAGGAGATTAAAATTTTTATTTATTTATTATATATTCTAACATCCCCCTTAACATTCGAGGGTCCACTAATCGCGGCATGTGGAACATAATTGGTGTATAAACATTTTTAGTGAGACTTGAACCCAAGACATTCTATAGCCCGGAGCTTTGATACCATGTAAAATAACCAAGTTTCCTAACAGCTCAAATTTTTGGGATACTTGGTTATCTTTCATGGTATCAGAGCTCAAGTGTATCATAGTTATGGGAGGCCTTAGGTTCTAGTCTCGTTGGAGGCATTATACCCTAGTTATGATTCATGTGTCAAGCTTGGTGGATGCTTACACATGATAGGGGAGGTTAGAATGTGAAATAAATGAATAAAGCATTATGTTTCCTAACAGCTCGAACTTTTAAGAACTTTATCTTATATGGTATGAGGGCTCTAGGTAGGTTGTGGAAGGTCCTTGTTTTTAGTCTCGCTAGAGGCATTTAACCCCAATTATATTCCACGTGCAGGGCTTGATGGACACTTGCACGTGAAGAGAGATGTTAGAATATACAATAAAAGGATAAAGATTTAGTTTCCCAACCGCTCAAGCTTTTGGGAAACTTAGTTATCTATATCCACACTACGAAAATGCCACTGATGGTGGACATTAACTGACTGTGTAGGGGTTGGAATCGTGCTATGGCGAACTACTCATCCTGCATATGGGCATGGAAAAATTATTAGATGTAGATAGGACACCGTGCTGGTGTCCTATGGTGGTGTCGATCACCAATGGGTGATCGACAATACAGAGGGCCACCATGGTGCTGTGTTGTCGATCACCCATTGGTGATTGACACCACGATAGGATACCAGCGCGGTGTCCTATCTACACCCAATAATTTCTCTATGGGCATGCCCTTGAATTGAATTCTTTTTAGTTTCAGTGAATCGATGCGGTCTAAGGTGGTACTGAGGGTGGACCTACATCCTATACAGCAAGGGTAGATTGGTGGGCAGTGGGCCCCAGTGCACTTGCATGTGCGTGGTTTTCCAATTGTATGTTTTTATTAATGCTTTAATTGAAACCCTCAATTAGTTATCACTTTCTAATTGCGTATAGATATCACGGAATAGCTAGCGCTAGATTGAGTTACACAAAAAGGGCATTCTCTCAATCTTTTAAATTGAAATGAGATGCATGGAGTTGATGCATGATCCACTAGTTTTTAAAAAATATTCGTTTGAAATTCACGTAAAATTAACCTTTCAGATCTGCGTGTTTGTGATAGAATGAATGTAAAACACTTGGAAGAAGAAGATCCAAGAGACTGCATAAATATAACTATAATTTGGACCTTTCATCTTAATTAATGAATTGACCAAAGGAGAGAATGGGATGCCTCCCATCACTTCCACCGCCACAAACGCCTGGGGGCATACTGAGATAATTTGGAATCTTGGATCCAGGAGTACTTTATTTCTATCATGGGCTTGTTAGGCTCTTTCATAGACAGGTATCGCATTCCAGATGGGCGTAATGAATAACGAGCCCAACACAACTTGTCCCTCACGGGTTCAGAATCAATTCTCAACTTCAATAATCTTTTTCTGAATTTTCCACTCATTGCATTAATTCCTGGATCTACAATCCATAGATCCCCTTTTGAGCCCTTTTCGCTTTCCCTATTTCACCCATCTCTGATCAGCCAATCCTCCACATCTCCTTCCCTTCCTTTTCACCTCCTGTTTTTGCGTTCTTTTGCTCACCGGTTGGAATATGGACTAATTATCTTTATTTGTGTTTTCTTTATATTGTTTGTACGTGTAAGGTCTGGGTATCATTGCGGTAGATGACATCGGGGTGTAGGTGGAGTGGGGTTCGCCAAGGCGGTGTCCATGGTTGCCGACCATCTTTTGCCCTCGCCGTTTTCAGCTGCGATACCTATACAAAAAAGGGCACAGCCAAGGAGATATGGAGTGCACTGGAATTCAAATATAAGATGGAAGAGCAAGGTACGAACAAATATTTAATTTTAAAATATTTAGAGAATAAAATGGTTGATTCTAAGCCGATTCTTGACCAATGTCATGAACTCGAGCTTCTAGTCAATCAAATGAGTACTCTTGATGTAAAACTCCCTGAAGTATTTCAAGTTTGAGCTATTATTGCGAAACTTCCACATTCATGGAAAGTTTATCAAAAGAAGCTCATCAACAAATAGGAGAATTTTACATTAGAGCAAATCCAAAGGAGTTTGCGTCTTGAGGAAGAATCCTGGTTGAGGGAGAAAAATGATGATTCTCAAAATAACGCTCTAAATGTAGAGGACCGGAAATCTCATAAAAGGGCACTCCTTATTTCAAGAATGACCCTAACAAAAGTTCAAAGAGAAAGAATATTTCTTGCTTTGTGTGTGGCAAAAAGGGACATTATGCTCTAGAATATAGGCACTTGAAGTCTGACAAGGATTCCAAAAGTGCAAACATGGTTGAAGGAGTTGAGTTGTGGCCATGATTACTGAAAGTAACATGGCAGACTCCAACTCGGGATGGTGGCTTGACTCGGTGGCTACAGTCCATGTTTGTAAAGACAATTTCCTTTTTAAGGAATACATCGAGGATACCGTTAGCCAAGAGGTTCAAGTAGGAAACCAAAACCAAGCCAAAGTCACTGGTAAAGGGGTTGTGGAAATTAACTTCACATCAAGAAAGAAACTCACTCTCACTAATGTTCTTCACGTTACCAACATGAAGAAGAACTTGGTTTCAGCCAACATACTCTGCAAGAAAGGATTTAAAATTGTGTTAAATCTGACAAAGTTATTTTGTCAAAGAATGAAACTTTTGTAGGAAAGGGCTATTCTTGTAATGGGATGTTTAAATTCAGTTTGAATAGAAATAAAGTTGATGTTGCTTACCTTGTAGACTCTTTTGATCTATGGCATGGTAGATTAGGACATTTAAATTTCCAATCTATGAATGACATGAAAAAATTAGGGCTAATTTCTTATGATCATAATCATAGTCATAAGTTCGAGACTTGCATTCAATCCAAAATGACAAAGAAACCTTTTCCAAAACATGATAGAAGTTTTGAAATTTTGGAATTGATTTATTTTGATATTTGTGAATTGAACGGTGTTTTAACCCGTGGTGGCCGAAAGTTTTTTTATTACTTTTATCAATGATTTCTCAAGATATACTTATGTTTATCTTTTGAAAACAAAATATGAGGTTTTTTCTATGTTCAAAATTTTCAAATCAGAGGTTGAAAAGCAAAGTTCTTCATAGCGATCGAGGTGGAGAATATTTGTCAAATGAATTTTCAAACTTTTGTTAAGAATTTGGCATCATTCATCAGTTGACTACACCATATACACCACAACAAAACGGTTTAGTCGACAGGAAAAACCATACACTTGTAGAAATGGTGAATTCCATATTGATGCATGCAAAGTTACCATTTAATCTTTGGGGAGAAGCTTTGATGGCTGCTTGTCACGTGCATAATCAGATTCCTTCACGCAAGACTCATAAAAGTCCATATGAATTATGGAGGGGAAGAAAACCTAATTTATCATATCTTAAAGTGTGGGAGTGTATGGCTTATTATAGGGTCCCTGATCCTAAAAGGACCAACTTGGGTCCAAGAGCCTTGAGATGTGTTTTCGTAGGATATGCTAAGCATAGTAAGTCATACATATTATTAGATTTAGATTCTAATGTGATTGTTGAATCTAGAGATGTAGAATTTCTAGAAACGACTTTTATTTCAGATTCTAAATGTCAAGACCCTCAAAGATTAGAAGTAGATAAATCTACTGAAATTGAGAAGGTTTCAAACCCTCCAAGTGAGCTTCGAATGAGTCTAAGACCTAGAAAAAAAAAATTACTTGATCCAAACTTCATATCCCCGGAGCACATTATTTTTCTAATATAAGGAGATAGAGAGCACGTTATTAATCTAGTGCCCATGATTCTTAATTTAGAGGAAAATCCTAAGACTTATAATGAAGCTATGGCCTCTAGAGATTCTATTTTTTGGAAAGAAGTCATTAATGATGAGATAGACTCTATAATGTCCAATAACACTTGGGTCTTAGTAGATTTACCTCCAGGTTCAAAACCTATTAGTTGCAAATGGGTATTTAGAAGAAAATACAATCCCGATGGTTCATTATGCACCTTTAAAGCTAGAATAGTAGCAAAAGGTTATAGACAAAAAGAAGGGATTGGTTATTTTGACATGTATGCTCCTGTTGCTAAAATTACTTCCATTAGAATACTATGTGCATTAACATCCATATTTAAATTGCACATTCATCAAATGGATGTTAAAAATGCATTTCTGAATGGTGATCTTGAAGAAGAAGTGTACATGGAACAACCAAAAGGATTTGTCCTTCCAGGTAATGAAAGCAAAGTGTGTAAATTGGTGAAGGCTCTATATGGACTTAAACAAGCACCCAAACAATGGCATGAAAAATTTAATACCATCATTTTATGTAGTGGATTTAGATATAATAATTCTGATAAATGCATTTATACTAAGTCCACTAATAATTATTTTGTGAATTGTGTGCTTGTATGTTAATGATATGTTGATTTTGAGTACCAACATAATTGGTGTGACTGAGACTAAGAGGTATCTAACTTCTAATTTTAAAATGGACTTGGGTGAAGTTGATATTATCTTAGGGATAAAATTGACAAAACATAGTGGGGGTTATGCTTTAAATTAGTCACATTACATTGAAATTTTTTTATCTAAATTCAATCACCTTGGATTCAATGATTTCAAAACCCCTTTTGATTCTAGTGTTACCTTATGTGAAAATACTGGAAGAGCAGTAGCACAAATTGAATATGCAAGTGCAATTGGTAGTTTAATGTATGCTATGCATTGTACTAGACCGGATATTGCATTTGGAGTTTATAAATTGAGCAGGTACACTAGTAATCCCAGTGTTGAACACTGGAAGGCAATTGGCAAAGTCTTTGGTTATTTAAAACATACCATAGATTATAAATTATATTATAATGAATATCTGGTAGTACTAGAAGGGTACTCCGATGCAAATTGGGTGACACTAGTTGGAGATAATATGTCAACCTCGGGATGGGTTTTTACCCTAGGAGGAGGTGTTATTTCTTGGGGTTCCAAGAAACAATCATTTATCGCACACTCAACCATGGAATCTGAGTTTATCGCCCTAGCAGCAGTAGGGAAAGATGCTAAGTGGATTAAGAACTTGTTGCTTGACATCAAGCTATGGCCTAATCCAATGCCACCTATTTTAATAAATTGTGATAATGAGGCTACTTTGGCTAGAGCTTATAGTAGCACTTATAATGGCAAGTCTAGACATATAAGTCTAAGACATGAGTATGTTAGACAATTGATACGAGAAGGTATCATAACTATAATCTATGTGAAGTCAAGTAAAAACTTGGCAGATCCTCTTACTAAACGGCTTTCTAGGGAGTTAGTAAGAATGACATCTTTGGAGATGGGGCTAAAACCCTCAAACAGTCCACAATGATGGTAACCCAACCTAATGCTAGTTTACCACTAGTCTTATGGTTTAATGGGTAAGAACAAGTCATTACATTGGCTGATTAGCACTAGAACCTTGGGCCCCATGTGAAATCGCTAGTGCTGACCGTTACAGATTCGAGGTTGAGTTTAACTCTTAACGAGTTCGAGTAAATATATCTAGTAACGGAGATAGAGGAACTTCAACTATGGAAACATAAAAGTGGTGCCGCTTCTCACGGAAGGTAAGGGTTTACTTCCGGGATTGTTCTCCTAAATCAGGCAAGCACATGGCCATAATAGTGCTGAGCGAGTATGTCGAACTTCTCAAAGAGGTTGGATGTTGTTTTGTGTACGGGACTACCGGTTTTGTATCTAGAGTACTTGGTTTAATGCATAGCACACTAATGACTTTTACTTAACTTTGTAGTCCTTGTACTAATTGAAGGTTTAATCTTAAGACACCTTGTAGGCAAAATAATGTCAATAAGGATGTCGGTTGAAATTTGTCATTTCTTGTTAAAAAAAGTAGGGGATTATTGATATTTTTTTTTTAAAACAATAAATAAATTTTAATGAAGTGTTGCATCCCTTAGTCTTTTATGACCATTTATTTTGCACCCCTTTGTGAAATGTATCTTTTCTTAAATTTTGTGATGGGTTGCAACTATTGGGAATAGTTGCTTCTTTTCGGTTGTGATGAGACACCTCTTCATAAAGGGACATGCATCTTCATTTCGCACCCCTTAGGAGTCTATAAATAGAGACTCAGGCCTGGGCAAAAGTATGAGCATATAGAGAGAAAAAAAACACACACTACGGTTTTCCTCTCTTGTGTTCTTATTTTCTCTTGTGCTCTTCTTTTGTGTTTTCAAACACAAATTTCAGCCATATTCTTATACAGTTTCAAGGAGAGTTCAGGGAGAATTCTTCAACATTGCTAGTTGCAGTTTATCAAAAGCTCTGTTGTATCCTGGGAGGAAGTTTGTCATGTAACCCGTCAGCTACTTGGTTTTATCTAAGGGGGATAAATAATTCCTTAAAGAAAATTGTACTTGTACGTGCCTCAGAGTCTGAAAGTTTTTGTGTTCATCCGCATTTCAATGGCAAGTTCTTGAATCCATCTATAATTGTTGTCCATTGTGAAGATCTGACATAATTCATTTCCAACTGTCATCCGTTGTGAAAATCAGACATCATCCTCTATAAACAATTTCTGTAGTTCTGAATCCTACCCCTTGGCATTATCAACAATTATAATTTACAACCCTTCTCATGAGCCAATGTTATGCTTTTGCCGGATTAAAAACATACTAATTGAGTCCTATAAAGGGAGAATGGATTCCTTCCCAATCTTAACCCATAGCCTAGCTCCGACTTAAGAAGCTATAAATATCCTCTTTGGGTTATGGTTGAGGCGCTGACGAGATTAGAGAATACTCATGTCCTCTTTATGTTTATGAGTAGCAAACCATTAAGGAGAAGCTTTTTTAGTGTTGTTTTTTCCCTTAATGCAAGCAATGGAAGAAGCTTACAAAAATGATTTAGAGATTATTTCATTACTGTTGCACTAGATTGATCACCAAACACACACCTATCCTCAGTTGAACAAAATTGAAACATTAGGCAAGAGCTCTCAGGGTAGACTTCAAGGTTGGGATCATTGCAGTTATTGGAGAATGAACAAGTCAATTCCAGGAGAAGGAATTGGCCAGCCTGGTAATTCATGCTGTTGGACAATTTCTGAATTTGTCTTCATTGTGCATTGGCTTTTTTACTTGACGAAATCATATGATTTTTTACTGATTTAGGCTTCTATGTTAGAAAATCCTTCGAAATCGACAAAGCCAATGATATTGTTGCTTATTTGCGTAGAATTTTTTTGCTATAATTTCATTTGTATAATTAATTTATCCTCAAAGTAGTTGGACTCAATGCAAAACTCAGTGCGTTGCACACCCACAACTCACCCAAGGAGAAACCAATTACCAGCAGCTTCTCCGGCACCATTGACTGAAACTCACAGTAATCTCTCCAGCGTGATGATTAATTTTCTACTTAGGGGCCGTTTGGGGAAGTGAAACATCCAGATATTTTGCTTTTTAATCACGCCCCAAACGGCCTATTTAAGTGTTTTTTGGGTGTACATCGCACCATATAAGATCTAAAAATCATCCAGTTTGATTGGTCTACCCTAAGCACATCAAATTTAGGGGCCATTTGGGGCGTCATTAATGAGATGTTTTGCTTCACTTAGCATCTAGGTATTTTATATGTCCAGCTGAAACACCTCAGGACGTGTTTCAGCTGGATGTAAAAAAAAACATGGATGCCAAAATCCACTGTAGATGTTTTGCAATAATCACGCCCCAAACGGCCCCTTAATCTTGTGGGTCCTCCATGGCCAACCTCAAGTTCCATGTTACTTCACGATCCCACTTGAAACTTTGACATACACTCTCCGTCCTGTTTTAGATACTCCATCTAGAAATGAGGGGGCAATCTCATTTTAGATACTCCATATGGTTCACCATCCAATAAAAATCATCATTGTTTCAGATTGAGCTGTTAAAGCAGGACAGAGGAAGTATAGAATTAATGAATTAAAGATTAATTAGACAATATCTATAAGACTATTTTTTTCTGTCAGTTGGTTTACACAATAAAGTAAGCCGAGCCCGCATATGTTGTGGCCTGCTGAGGTCAACTTGGACCACTGAGGCAATCTAACAACAAATAACCAAAGCCACTTCCAACGTTGTTAGTAAGAGCCGACCGGACCACCAAAGCTTTCTTTTCTTATTGAAGGTTATTGTGACGGCAAGCCCTACTTTTATTGTGTTTTGATGTGGTAGCTGAGCTTATTGTATGGATCTTTAGTGCCCATTCCCTGCTGTGCAAAATCCTTTTATTTAGACTCAATTATTTCATGCAAAAAGAAGAAAAAAAAGGAGGATGACCACTTGGAACTTGGAACCAAAAACTGGCCCCTACATGGGAGAGCTGTCGGAGTTCACCAGGACTGAGAACCTGCATTTACTGATAACTGTAGAACATGCACGAACGATGAGTATTATTGATTGTTTTCACCGCTGCTGAATTTGAGGCAAGCTAAGGACAAATTGGTCCAATGTTGTAACCGCTCAAAGCTTACCGTCATTGACAAAAATGTTATCCCAAAGCCCCAAGTCCTACAATTAAGGGCCGTTTGGGGCATGATTAAAAGTAAAACATTCACAGTCGATGTTTTGTTACACTGTAGTATTCATGTTTTTTCTATATCCAGCATGAAACACGACCTATAGTACACGTCCAAAATCCACTCTGGATATTTTGGCTTTTCACGCCCCAAACGGCCCCTAAGAACCCGAATTTGGGAGAGTTTTAGGCCCCATTTAGCCCACTTCTTTAAACTTCAGCATGATTCCATTTGAATGTGGAAGTGGATTTGGAGCCCCATTGTAACACCCAAAAAATTTGTGTGCTTACTAAAATTGAATGATCTAAAAATACTGAATTTTGATGCTTGTTTTTGCTATGTTTTGCACTTTGGGTTAAAGAGCTTTCCAATGCCACCGACGGTGACCAAATCGGAGTTCGGAGCATAAAGTTATGTTAGTTTGAATTTTGGTATGCAGTCGGGGTATACATTTGATCGCCGGGGTATGCGATTGATCTGGCGGGGTACGCTATCGATCGTCGAGGTACGCAATAGATTACAACGGCATTGAATACAGAAATTACATTTTGAGTGGATTTTCTTGAGAAAAAGATATAAAATCCTAATCGAACTTGGAGAGGATGTTCATGAGGAGATTTTGGAGGATTCCTATTGGAGGAAAGAGTCCATGATAAGGAAGGATTTGCATAAAAGTTAGAAACCCTAAACTCTATATAAACCCATGAGAGGGAAGGGCTTGTGCGATTCATATCAAACCCTAGCCGGAGAAAAGCTAATGCTTTTCTCCTTCCCACGTTCATCCTTCTCTCAAGCCTCTTCTTGGCGTGAGTTTTCATCCAAAGCTTGGAGCGGAGGCATCGCTGCGAAGCGAAGAAGGCGAACGACGCGTAAAAGGCGAAACTTTTGTGAAATTAAGAGTAGGACGATTTTATCACTATTCTTTGTGATTTATTTCAATCATATAAATGTCTTATGATTCAATTTCTGATGATAAATATGCTGACCTTGTTCTAGAATTAATGTGAGTTTTTTTAATAATTATGCTCTTATACGTGAAGATGTATAGATTAATTGATGCATGCTACGATTGTGTACTTGTTTGATCTTGGTGTTATACATGTGGATCCTAGATGAGAAATTGCTTGATTTAAAGCCTTGTTGATGCATCTTTGACTGATGTCAGTTCTGTCCAAAATTTATTATTCCCTTTTTAGGAATTTTAAGTTAAGGTTATTAACCTAATGCTTTGGTTATATGATTTACCATCCATTATCGGGTTATATCGGGTTTGTTGTTACCCTAGAGTTACAAATTTATCATGGGGGGTATTGATCAGTAGAGAGAAGAGTCATAACACCCTTAATGTACATTCTGGAGTGTCCAAGAATTATTGTCCAATTGTATATGGAGTCTAATTCAAGTATAATTTCAATGCTTAAAGGGTTGTGATAAAAGGAACCAATTCCATTTAAGATATCCCAAAATTTGGAGGAGCAAGGTGTTGCTATAATGAAATAATATACAATTATTAAGTATATGGAATCACTAATTGTGAGGAATTAAACAGGGAAGATGACTAGTTAGGCTCACTAATCAAATTAGACTTAAATAGTGTTCCCGGCTAGGACTATTCCTGTGCCAATGACCTGTACTTAAACATGTATAACTAAATACAGAAAAATCAAAAAAATATGCCGTTTATTGGGTTTACAACTAGACTCATAGGACTATCTAAAATAAAAATTTCAGAGTTAAATTCAATCGGTGCTGACACTGAAAAGCGTCAAAATCCAACTGTTATGCAAAGACAGAATTTTGTAATCAGGGTAAAAGTTGGGAAAACTTTAGTAAAGCATTACCCTATGCTAGAGTAAGTATACTAAGAGTTTAATATAAATTATACAAGACCTTCCAGAAAGAATTATAGTAGAATAAACCAAATATAATACTTTAATAACATGGGTTAATGGTGGAGGCTTAGCATTCAACAAGCCTTATGTGTTTCACCAGTTGATATTGACTTGATTCATGATGACCCAAAGTCTTAACTTTGAAGTCTGGACCAATAAATATTATGATTAATTGGAGCATTGGATTTACTCCATTCATGGTAAAGTATCATGTAACACTCTTTATGGTTGAAACTTCATTTTGTCACTCTTATGGTGAGTCATGTGATGATAGAGATAAAATAACCTCATTGGTACTCCATGGGTAAGTTAGATGTTAAAAGAGGTATGGGAATCTCTATGGTACTCATTAGTGAGCCATAAACTGAGAAGAGGGGGTGAGATCTATGTGGTACTCCTATAGTGAGTCAGTTATTAAGAAGAATTTATTTTCACAGAGGATAGATTTCTATATCTCTGTCTTTGAGTAAGTAGTTGCTCCAAAAATTATTTAAGAAGGACTATACGAGTCTTCGCCATTAGAAGTAGTTAAATAAGTTTCCCAGGATGAGAGAGGTGAAGTCTCAAAAGTACCTGAGTGAAGACGTGCATAGTGTACGGGTAAAAGCCATAATAGACTCCGTCCAGTTGAGAGTTGTAGAATACTCAAAAGCACTTGGATTAGGAGAGACTCCGTCCAGTTGAGAGTGGTATGATACTCAAAAGCACTTAGATTAGGAGACCCTACCAGGGTGAGAGTTAATGATACTCAAGAGTATCTGTGTTAAGGGATTCTGTCAGGGTGAGAGTTAACGATTGTCACGCCCCAAATTTCCAAGACCCAATTTACGCGGAAGCGTCAATCCAATGACGGTTATAGGGTAGGAAACCTGGGACGGACCGAATACTCGAGTCTACGCTTATCCCATTTAAATATTATGGGACTTGCAGGATCGTTATGACTTAAATAACATTTAATTACAAAAAGTAGAATAACAGAAAGGAAATCTAAATATCTATTACAATATCTGAAAATGTCTTAACAACCACAAACAGAGTTTAACATAAAGCAAATGGCACGCAGGCCGCAAGTTCAAATGTCAAAATATAGCAAAACATAAGAGATGAGTCTTCTAAGCTCCAACATCAAACCATGCCGCTGGAAAACATCACTTCTGCTCCACCTTAAATCCTGCATCAGAGGATGCGTGAGTATTCCATAGGAAATACCCAGTAGGATACAGAAAACCCACACCGGAAAAATAAGAGAAGACTCCAAAGATGAATGGTTTAACAGACTCAGGTTCAACAAGGACTAAGATCACTTACCTTGAACCAACTGCCATTCAAGACGCATTAAGGTCAAAGATACTTCAAAGACTTTCATAAAGTAGTGAAGGTAAGATAATAAGCATTGGACAACCAAAGTGTCAAAGTACAATTTCTGCTCTCAAATCTTCATCAATACCAGAACATCCTAGAGGTTCTTCAGAGGAACCTTGCCATGCGTCTAGGGATGCTGGCCCCATCGGTGCTTACGGGCACAATGGGCGGAGATTGCAGACCTTCCGTAATGTCATACAATCTAAGCGCACGCGGTTGCCGTCATCGGCTGAACTACAGAGGTTCAATAAATCGGAGATCTCGCAAGATCTAGCAATGGCTTGTGAGCATACTATGATTCCGACTAAGAGCTTTAAATGCTACTTAGCGGAGAAACAATTCAACTAGCCCTATTGTCAAAAGGCTTAGAACAAGACTTTCTAAAGTTCCGACTCTTCATAGGAGTGAAAAGCATAAACCAAATCAAATTATGAATTAGTCTGGGAACTCAAGTGAGACCCGACTAAAAAGAGACACACCACATGATTTTCCAAAAGTTCAAGTTCGCTATCAACAAAGTTGTACCTAGCCCTAGAATTGATAATTCCCGACTTAGAATGACGCGTTTCAGGTAGACCACGTCTGAGACTTAGAATTCAAGCTTCGATTACTCTTGAGTCATAAATGGACCAAGAGAAGAACAAAAGGGACTATTATTATAAGACACCTTATTTAGCTCTAAGACCTTAAGGTTACTGTTCTTAGAGTCTTATAAAATCATATTAGACTTGATTAGATTCTTAATTATCAATTATTCTCAAGCTTCTTAGGTTTATTATGATTTTAAGTCATTGAAAGTCAGAAACTGTGTTCTGTCCAAAACAGAACAGCTCTCTTTATCAGGTCACTACGTTCTGAACAATTTGATTTAATCTATGAAATTTTTATCTTAGATAGCCTCTGATGTCTAGTTTCCAGATTGATAAAGAACTTAATTTTTTGATTACTGTATAATTAGTTATCATTTTTCTACTGAAGTCTGCCTGCGCAGGATTGCTCCTGGCCGAGACCAAGTTTCTATGTCATACATAATTTACTAATGTATAAAGTGTAGTAACTTCTTATTAGTCTTTTTTATACATTAATCTAGTCTTTCTTAAGATTTTTACAGAGCTTTATAAGTTCTGAAATTCTCAGTTTATGATTCCACTTTTCGTAATCTTTACTACCCGATTACTACAACACTTTCTTATCTCATTATTTAAGTGATACTATCATATAATCCCGGACAACATTAGATCTCAAAACACGCTGACAATAAAACGAACTGATATCTCAGAGACAAGATCTTACAAGGAATAATCTTATAGTTATCATTCATTATACCATTACCCATTTAGTTGATATTATACAAGTAGTAATAGCTATGATAATACATATAGAACACGAAATACGGAAATACACCAAAGTGCCTAAAGATCAAATCTTTACTCAAGAGAGTGAGCATGGATATACAAATAGCATTATCACATGCGATCAAGATTTAACATAAAAATCCAAATCTAATTTTCATTGGTCAACATACGTAGAAATGATTGAGTTGAAATACAATAGAGTCATGAAACAAGAGGGAATATCAATTCTAGGATCGGCAATACAAATTCCAGAAATGAGTACTTAACATCAAGGCATCAACATTCAACAATTCATTTTATCAAAAAGAAGTGTAATGGGAAAAAGGCATCCTACTTGGTTGTAAATACCGAGACTTCCCGAGCACTCTTGAATTCGACAATGCCGCACCAACACCACGCCGGTCGACCTTGCTTGGACCACCACGGACCACCGCCGGAGTAAGGTTGCCGCCGGCCGGATAATGAGAGAGAGAGAGAGAGAGAGAGAGAGAGAGAGAGAGAAATGCTCAAGGCTTTGAGCACTAAGCAAAACCACCCCCCTACTAGCCTATTTATAGACTTTTTGAACCATTCTCCACCATTGATCACTCCTTAATCCAATGGCTTAGATTTAGTAGAAAATTCCAGATTTTACCACTTTCAAGATGACTCTTGGGTTTACAAGGAATGAGTTAATGGGGGTCAATTAGTGTTATCCATCAACCACTTCCATTAACCCATCTCTCAACCACCTCCACTAAGGCTAACCCGACCCAAGCACAAATGGGTTTGGGTTTGGGTTTGGGTTTCTCTTTTAGAATTTCCATTAATCACTACTAACCCACTTAAGAAATATCTAATTCATAATTTTTGCTTAATCTCAAATTAATTCTATTCCAAAAAATAATACAAACTTCATACAAAAACCTATCCAATAATCTTAGGTCAAATGAAGCCAAACCAACATGTCACGCCAATCATGAATCATATAATCCAATAAAATCTCCGATTAAGATCAATTCAAAAAAAAATCACAAATTTTACGGTGTTCGATCGATTCCGGCGGGAATTGAATTTTCAAAAGATTTTCGAAAATTTAAATAAATGCACACCGTTGAGCCAAGAAAATACTATAAAATTTACGGTCGTCACAACGATACTTAAGAGTACCTGTGTGACTGTGTTATGAGATACTGTCAGGGTAAGAGTTAATGATACTCAAAAGTATCTGCGTTAAGAGATACTGTCAGGGTGAGAGGTTGGATGCTCAAAAGCCCCTGTGTTAAGAGAGTATATCTTTGGATCCTTATTAGGTTCCCGCCCAAATAGAGGCATTCCATGAGCACTAATAGGGCCAATATCCTAGACATGATAGTAGGTTCCAAAGAGAGAACAACTAGGGTTGTCTGGTAAGAAACCACGTGGAAGTGGTGATATCTGAGAGTGAGAATTGTAGCTCCATACACTTGTGATAGTTGGAGTCTCCATGAATGATGTTTTTCTTATACACTCTCAATGTTTGGATCATTGATTAATGATATTCTCTCCATACAATCTAGTTGTTTTGGAATCTTAGTGACTGATGATGATTTCTGGTAATGCAAGTCCTTATATTAGATATCGATATTGTTGATTTGTCATTTGTTGTTGGAATCTTATGCATTGTTATATATTGTATCTTTTGTGCTTGCGTGGGTTTTGCATCCTACTGGTATTTCTTCGGAATACTCATGCATCCTGTGATGCAGACTTGGATAAAGAGTAGATTTGGAGAATGTTGCAGCAGAAGGAAAAGTTCAAGGTTTGCAGTCGGAAAGTTATGAAGTTTATATTGCTTTTGAAGTAAATAGCTATGACATTAATGGCCTGTGTACAAAGAAATTTTAGTGATTTTATTAAGAGATTTTAATGATTTGAGATTAAGAATTTTTATTTCATATTGTTTAATGATGTTGATTCATAAGGCTGAGTGGTTTCAATTACACATCCTTTTGAGATGTTGTAGTTGACTGGTGATTGGGTATTCAGTTGCGTGCCCTAATTTCGGCTTCAAGAATTTCTCGCCTAAGGGTCAACTTCCGCACTCCGTCGAGGTTTGAAATTTCAGGGCGTGACACCCATGAAGTGAACCTTTCAGCTGAAGATCACATCAAGTCGCTTAACCTGAAGCACAAGAGGAGGCACTTTAGTAAATTCATCTTTTTCATCTTCAATTCAACATCATAATCAACATCTAAACGATACGATATTCCAACTTCAGGGAGAAATTGCTTGAAAAAGTTCAGCTAAAGCTAGTTATTCAGTTCTAAAGAGCAACATTAATGAATATGTTTCCTTGTGCGGATTCATACCTTCATTTTGATTCTGATAAGAGTCAAATATAGTATGGAATCCATGTCGCGACCCCAAAGCTAGGATGATGATTAATAAATATGGTTACATGGTTCTCAATAAGGGGCCGTTTAGATCGTGAAAAATCAAAAACATCCATAGTGAAAAATCTACTTTTACTATTCATTTCCGAATTTTTTACTGTAAATGTTTTGGATTTTTCACGATCCAAACGGCCCCTAAGATGAAAATCTATAGGAAGATGGATGGCTGGATTCACTTGGTCCTTTTTCTCATTTGGTTGTATACAGAATAAGGGCATTTTAGCCAACCCCATTTTCTTAGCATAGTAATATTTCTATGTGGGGGCATATCACCTTCTTTCATTCCCCCTCCCTTCAATCTTCTTGACCCTACGTGAATAAATTTCAAAATTTCACTCCTAGTCATGACCCAAGTCCCACACCCATCACTTCACTCAAGTCTTACAACTCCACCACCTCTCCCTCTTCCCCCTCCCCCAGGGATTCCTCCTCCTTCACAGCCCTCCCAAATAGCGGCAAAAACCCATCAAACCTCACTTCTCTTACATCTCTTCCTTGTTTTTGGTATTTTAAACTCCAAATCCAATGTCCTCTTCCTCCATCTCTTTCTTCCTCTTCCTCCACCTCCTCCTCCTTTGCAATACACACCAGCAACCTCAAGACCTCCAGCCCAACAACATGAGCATGGATCCCATGGAGCAAGAGACCCTTTTCCACATCATGGAGGCCATGTCCTCAGACAGGGAGTGGAGGAAGCTCTCAGACCCAAACCCATGCAAGCCAGGCTTTTCATGGCCCGGCCTTGATTGCAAACCGGGGCCAGACAACCGCCTTCACGTTTCCCGGCTGGATTTCGGAATCCCACCAAATCCCACATGCAAGATTTCAGCCACATTCCCTCACAAAGTCTTCACTCTCCCTTACCTTCAGTCTGTATTCTTCTTCAGCTGCTTCACACACACCAAAACCTCCGTCTCCGTCCCGCCGTCCCCCCGCGCCTCCTCCCTTCAGCAGCTGAGCCTCCGGTCGAACTCGGCGCTTGTCGGTCCCATCCCGCCGCAGATTTCCAATCTCAAATCCTTGAAAGTGCTCACACTTTCACAGAATCGCCTTCAGGGGAGAATCCCACCTGAGATCACCAGCTTGACTTCTCTGATACATCTTGATTTGAGCTACAATTTGCTCACTGGGACCATTCCAGCGCAAATTGGAAGCCTCAAGAACCTCATTGGACTCGATCTGAGCTACAATTCGCTGTCGGGTACCATTCCGGACTCGGTCGGCGAAATAGGTACCTTGCAGAAGCTCGATTTGAGCTCAAATCTGCTCACAGGCTTGCTTCCAACCAGCTTAGAGAATGTGCGCACATTGGTCTTCTTGGCAGCCAGCAATAATAGACTTAATGGATACTCTCCTAGAGGAATTGAGAATCTTCAGAGCCTTCAGTATTTCATAATGGACGACAATCCGATGTCGATGCCACTACCGCCTGACCTGGGACGGCTAGCCAAGCTTCAAGAACTGCGGCTCGCGAATTCGGGCTACTTCGGCGCGATTCCCCTAAGTTTCTCTGAACTTCAGAATCTCACGTCCTTGTCACTACAGAATAACAAGCTTACAGGTCAGATTCCGGCGGAATTGAGCGGGCTTTCTCACATTTACCACCTGAACCTCAGCCGCAACACGCTCTCCGGCGTGGTTCCGTTCAATGAGACGTTCATGAGAAGACTGGGGAGGAATTTGGACCTGAGTGAGAATCCGGGATTGTGTTTGAACGAATCCAAAGGATTTGAAAGCATGAAGATGGGAATTGGATTTTGCGGATACAACAGAACTGCTCCTCTGATCCTTCCACAGAAGAGGTCTGAAGCTGTTGCCGCATTGAGTTCATGTGCCTCTACCTTTCTTTTGAGCTTTTTTGCTATTTTGTTTCTGCAACAAATAGTGTTGTTCTAGTAGGGCCATCTTAAAACCCTCTTATACTGTTCACAATTTGTTTTAGTCCTATTAGTATGCGCTTTATACGCGATCATTTGTGTGCGCCTTGTTCAACGTATGCCGTCGGTCATGATCCGACGGCACGTACTCGGCATATCTTAACGTTTTTGCTTTTTCATTTGCCCTGGAAATGATGAAGTTCTTTGCTCGGTGTAGCTTAGTTTGTGGTTTTGAATACTTCAGTTTGTTTTTGGATGTCATTTTCAATTTCCTTTTATTAAGGTTCTTCTACTGTACAGAGGTGTCTCAACATCAGTTGTCTAGTAGAAGAACCTTAATAAAGGAAATTGAAAATGACATTCCAAAACAACTGAAGTATTCAAAAACATCACAACTAAGCTACACGAGCAAAGAACTTCATCATTTCCAGGGCAAATGAAAAAAGCAAAAACGTTAAGATATGCCGAGTCACGTGTTCACGTCGGAATCAAAATCCAACGACCTAAAAAGACTATTCTCATACTCCTTGTATGAGAACGATCTCATGTAAACCGATCTCTACAAATAATGCATTATTGTTATTTTTCTTACATCATATCTTACTCATAGTGAGACACTAGATTTCACTTCAAAATTTGGTGGTGTCCGCTGACCAATCTTGCTTAACTGATAGTTAAGTGATAGTTGTGGGGTACTCTTCGTAATCTTTACTTGTCTAGTTTGAATTTTTTTGTTTAAATCTACTTATTATCAGGAAATAGTTAATATCCGTAGGACGCATCCTAAGCCACAAGATCTCTATATAACAGCTCGTGTGCACGGCAGGCAGTAGTGGTATGCACGGCTCAGAAGGTGCCCGGTGCAAGCCTGGGCATAGATAAATGAGCTTTTATAACTAATGTTCCCTCCGTGCAAAATTGGTAGTACCATATGTGTTTTTATAATAATTTTCTGATTTTTAGTTCAGTTTGGAGAATCAAATGTTACTACTACTTCTGGACAGTGGTAATATGTGCTTCAAGCCTCCTTTGATTAATTAAAGGCCAGCACTTGTAAATACGCTCGTGCCATACGAAAATCACTTAGCATTATAGTTAGGTTCAGTTCAAAATCCAACCAATTCACAACTTCTTATTCATAAGCTTACAAATTTTCATTCATGCAAGTGATAATTATAGAAATAATAAGTGTACGAAGCGGACTATTACGTCCCTTAATATTGTATAAATATGTGATCCTCATGTGCTTGAAAAATAGAAAATAAGAAAAAGCATATCCCCGGCTCAAGCTTGGCTTAATTTCCTTTCTAGCTTGGCCTCATTATTTGGTCAGAGTTTGGTGGACTTTGAGTTTAATGCTGACTTAATTAGCATCAGTCATGAAACATGCTTTATCTCCACTTTTATATCTATTTATACATTATACTCCCTCCATCTAGAATAACTGCTACATCCTAAAAAAGTGGGTAGTGTATAGCACTGGCCACTTGTTTAGTGGCAGCTATTGTAGGACGGAGGGAGTATAGTTTTAATTCTTGCTACATCAGAAAAGAATTAGTTTGTAAACAAAAACGTTTAATAAGTTGCAGAAAATATAAACATGATAAGAAAAAGCACAGCAGAAGCACTAAAGTTCCTATGACTATGACTTAAATGTTACAATGAGCTCCGAATTTTCCATCATTATAAGCTTATTTACGACAATATGTTTTTTTTTTACAAGGAAGCAGGGTTATGCAAAATAGATGTTGTATTAATATCATTTTTGTTATGGCACATCCTATCTCATATTAGATACCGACAATAAATTACTTCATCAAATCCTTTCTTTGAATAATTTACATAATATTAGACAAATGCTAAATGAGTTGATTTTCCTTCAAAAGATAAAGTAAAACTGTTCCAATTAAGCTATATATTACAGTTCCTAGAATAACTTTTCTAACAAATTTGGAACATTTGTAACTACATTTTAGGCATATAGGTTATTTGCCATTGTAGTTAAGCATTTAATGCAAAAACTAACTTAAAATGCACATAAAGGTAAATCAAAATGATATCTTAATGCACATATTGCCTTATATGGTAAAAAAATGTTGCACCACCAAAAAAACTAAGTACTAGTCAGATTTTAATCAGTCGCACATAATGCATATTCAAAACTTTCTCTGTTCTCCCCCCTGATAATTACATGTTCAAAGCTTTCTCCAAATTGAAGAGGCCCTCTATCCCCTGCTGAGAGGAGTTGAGCTTTCCCCTCAACCTGTATACATGACTGAACATTATGCTGTAGTTTATCTCTCTACTTCTCCAATATTTTAATTAGAGCAAAGTTTTGGGAGTGCAGTTGTCACGCAGGTGATGGAGAATTGGTCTTTTCCAAACACACCTGACAGACGGAGTGTCCGCCCCGTGTACGTTGTCCCCTCTCTTCGCTCTCGACACGCTGGTCAGTATTCAATGTGCTCGCAAGGTGGGCAGACAATATAAAATTTCGGTAAATTTGGGAAGTTTCAAGATTCTTGGCATGCAATCAAGACATTCAGAGGTGTGTGCTCATTTTAGCACTATTACCCTGAGATATCACTGTGGATAAACAGGCTGGTGCTCTGAGAGGCTGGTTGTCGCACCCGTTCTGGTTAGGTCCTGAGACTTGAACACCCCTCCCCTCGTGATAAAAAAAGATGCCTAAGCTACATCTGAATAAGATTCAACGATAAGAATATTATCATGATTGGTAGGAGTGTGGTAGTATGATATTTTGAGTTGAATGGTCATGTTTGGCTTTCTCTTGCCTACCGCATAGATTTTTCCACCAGGTCAATGAGCCCGAAATGCCACATTACCTAGTTTTTCCATGCTCATGTAATATAACTTAGTTTCAGGGCCTAGTCTACCCATTTTACCTTCCTGCCAAATATGTTATGTTTTACTTGCCCTGAGCCACACTCCATTTCACACAAATTCCCCCCGCAGTGATCATATGGCGAGGAAGTTCCTTGTCAAAGGCAAAGACTTGTCGGTGGAGATGTAAGCATTCTCGGGTTAGACGACCTCTTCGACGACCTGTCCTACCCGCGAGCAGGTAGAAGAAGTTCACCAACGCAGCCCGAAGAAGCACTTTCACACCCTCTTCATTTTATTGTAGAAGTGGCTCGATAACTCAAAATTATTATTTTTTTATTCACACATTCTAAGAAGGAAGAAAGTTGAAATTTTGTGCTGAGAATTACTTGTGACTGAGCGGTGAACTACTCTTTGAAAATTTGTCATCCTCACAAGAAAGTGTCTCAAGAAATTTGAGATATCCTTATCGGGAGAAAGAGGAGAAAAATATATAGAATAATACAAAAAGAATGGGCAAAAATAGATAAAAAAAATAAGAGAGATATGACGAGATTAAATGTTGCCCTCAAATTGTGTATTTAAATGTACGATAGTACTGTTATCGTGTCCTCGATGACATGATACCACTGCTATCGTGTTCTCGATGACAAAATTCAACGAGTCCTATCTCCCTTATTTCTTATCTATTTTACCCATTATTTTTACGTTCTTCTTTATTTTTTTCTCATCTTTCTCTGTGAGGATATCCCAAATTATTATTATACAACTTTTAGTGGAGATGATGAATTTATAAAGAAGGAACATTGATGAAGCCATTATTATTCCGCTTTATTTATTCTTCTTTCTTCTTTTGATATTCTTCATCCCACCCAGGTTCGGGTCCATAAGAAATGACAATTGCCCTATGAAGACTCGCTTTCACTACGGCTCCGATGGATTCCCTTAACCAAGCCACTGCCTATGAGTTGGCGGCTCCTATGAGGATATCCTAAAATGTTATTACATAACTTCTAGTGGGGATGATGAATTTGCAAAGTGGGAGCATGTGGTGAAGCCATTATTATTTTGCTTTATTTCTTCTTTCTTCTTTTGATATTGTTCATCCTAACTAGGTGGTGTATCAAGATCATTAAGTTATCACCATGAGAAGAAAGAGGAAAAAAATAAAAAAAAACACAAAAAGAATGGATAAAATTGGATAAGAAATGAGGGAGATATGACTCGATTTTTATCAGGCACGATTTGATGGCAAAATTCAATGAGTCATATCTCCTTTATTTTTATCCATTTTCACCCATTTTTTTTATTTTTTCTCCTCTTTCTTCTCATGATGGTAGTTTAAGGATCTTGAGACACTACCTAGTGGGCGTGAACAATTTCGAAAGAAGAAAGAAGGAATGAAGCAGAATAATAACGACTTCATCACATGCTCCCTCTTTGCAAATTCATCATCCCCACTAGAAATTGTGTAATAATATTTTGGGATATCATTAAAAGAAATATGATAAAAAATAAAGAATAATACAAAAAGAATGGGCAAAAATAGATAAAAAATTAGGAAGATATGACACGATTTGAGGGCCAAGTTCAATGAGTCATCTCCCTCATTTTTATCTATTTTTGTCTATTCTTGTTGCGTTCTTCTTTATTTTTTTCCCCTCTATCTCCCTCATTTTTTTGCGTTCTTTTTTATTTTTTAGAACACGATAGAGTGGTATTGTTGTTGTTTTAATTAGTCTCCTAATTTTACTCGCAAGTGTACGAATCAGATTTGCAGTATAATCGCACAATTTTTACGAGGTCGAACCCACAGGGACTTGTGTAGCGGAATTCTAATTCGAAGATCAGATTATTACCCTTGTTGAAGAATTAAATTGATTTGATTCACTACAACTACGATTAATCTAAGGCTCAATGCAATTAAACAGCTTTAACTAAGAAATTAATCTAAAGACAATTAAATAATCTATGAAAAAGAAACTAATTGACAATTAAAAATTGAAACTTTAATCAAGAATTTAAAACTCTAGGGCATAAGAATCAGCACATGACAATCATAGGAATATTTCTTTTAAAATTAGCAATTGTTTTCACGATTATCTCGTAGAGAATTGGAATTCAATCTATTCTCCTACGGAAAATTTCAGCATTAAAGCATATAGATTTTTAAATAGGATTTTGCATTCTCTTGCATATCAATAGATGAAATTCAAATCATTACATGTATCCATCATACGATGAATCACAGGTAATACCCAAATATCATATTCACATATAATCCAACGCAATTAATTTGAGAATAGCAATCGTTAAAACGCATTAATTTAGACAAAACAACTGCATCGCATAAATACTATTCCTACAACTAATCATGGCTTCATCTCAGCCCTAGACAGGGATTTACCTACTCATGCTATAGAAATTAACTGTAAAGATAATGAAATTCATTTGTATTAAAGGTAAAATCAACTTACAAGACTTTTTGAATAATGGAAAATAAACCAGAAAAGCACTGTTCCTCTTCCCGGAGTTACTGTTCACAGCAACAGTTCAATGCAAACTCGATCTTCAAATCACACCAACACAGCAGATGAAATTCAAAGCAGAAAGAAAAAAACATGAAACTAAATTTTGAAACTGGAAAAAACTTTTCTGTTCTTCTCTCTCGCTCGAACTCTCTGTCGCTCAGCGCTCCTCTCGAACTGCCTTCGCTCTGTTCTTATATAGACTCCCAATAGTTCTTTCATTCCCCCTTAGGATGAACCCGAATCGAGTAGGATTCCATCTTCGGCACGCCTCTCCACTGGACAATCCCCAAATCCGTCCCAAAATAAAGGTCTGGACTTTCCAAATCGAGCCTTTCCAAAACAGAGGATGCTCTGTTCACTCCAGAACCGCCGTGACTCCTCCTCTGCCGGTTGCCGAGCTCTACTGGTCGCCGTCGCCGGAACCCAGCCGCCTCGGGACTCCGCCGTCATCGCTCGATCGAACACCCATGGTCGCCATCCAAATGCTCTCGCCGCCGTCATGCTCTCGCCACGAGCTTCTGTCATCGCCGCCGTCAGACTCCGCCATCGACCCAACCTCCTTCGTCCTTCAGCCTTGCCGCCGGAAGCCTCCTTCGTCGTGATTAGCTGCCGTGTCCCTCTGGTCATCGGCCTCTCGAGCAGAGCTCGAGAGAGCTCTTCTGCCCCGATTGAACAGAACACCCGAGCTCGGCTCGGGTGTTGTTTTTTTCTTTATTTATTTTTTTTTCAATGAACCGGGCCATTGAACCGGTCCGGATTTCTTTCTTTTCTCTTTTTTTTTTTTTCTTTTCTTCCAATTAAACCCGTCGAAGCAATCTCATTCGTCGGATCAATCTGAATGCTCCTCATTTAATTCCATTATGCGCCCGTCTTCTTCATCAGTGAACATCAACGGTCCAGATCTTCTCTGCGCGTGATCTCAGATCTTGGGTCGCTTTGGCATTTCAAAACCCGTCGAACGGCTTTACTTTTTGCTGTTCAGCAGTACGAGCACGTGAACCTATACAAAATAAAACATGTCCCAAATTAGATGTACCAAATAATTATAAAATTACGGAACAATGTTAAATTGAGCAATTTCGAGAGCCTTATTTAATTAAATCCTAATTACTTAGAAAATTACCAAAATTCACTTTATTTCTCGTTTTAATCAGAAAACACAACTAACAAATAGGTAAAAAGGCATATAAAAATGTGTATTTTTCATGCTTAACAAATACCCCCAAACCTAGATTTTGCTAGTCCTCAAGCAAAACACAAAAGAAAAAAAAAAAAAAAACACTATTCAAAAAATAAATGCCACTGTCGTAGGGAATCACGATTGCATTTAGCATATGCAACAAGCCTTTTAAACCCCCAGGTGTCCCTGGCTGGACGAGTGAAGTCTCGTGAGGGTTTGCAGCCATGCTACCCACAAACATGTATTTATAAAATTAACCTTACTCTTTATCTAAATGAGAAAGAAGTCAACTAAACACTTCAAAACACAAAACCTATTATCCCTTCAAATACATACTGCAATACTTAAGAAAACTAACCACACGTACTTGCATTTATAATCAACTGGAATATAGAAGCGCTCAAGTAAGTGGTTTTATTCTACACCTTCATCTTGGAAATTTCTGCTCAATATGATATAACATGATACTTTAAATAATAGAAAGTGTAGAACATTGTAGCAATACACTCTAAATCTCTGTTTCACACAGATCCAGTGTTACCCATTAACCAAAGAACATCAGAATCTACATAGTCATCGTAATCTTTAGGTTCATGATAGCACAGATGCTTGCGCGCCTCCTTCGGGTCCAACATTCTAGATTTGAGAGGATAATACACCACAGACTTTTTTTTTTTTTTTCATTAGGACTGTGTAAGGCCTGACTTCAAGATGCTTAGGTTTAGCAATGACTCAGGCCAATGACTCCCAGCCAGTTGGCTTAGGGCATTAGGTTTTAAGATGGACCACTTTGGACCTGAGCATCAGCCTAAGTTAATCCTATAATAGTCAAGCAGCCCCTTTTCTTTATTTTCGTTTCCATTTTTTTTTTTTTCAGCATATATATTTTCAAGCACATCTTTATTTTGTCCAGGCTGTATTATACTCTCAACCTATTTCCGGTTCCAAGCCCTTGCCATAGCCAAGTAAATGGTCTATCATGATCGTTTAAGCTCAACAAATAACCACATATCATCCAATGACTCTGACTAAAGACATCCCACTGAAGATTAGTATTCAACAAATCTCTAGAAGGTATTACTTTATGTAACTGGTGTGTGTGAGTGAGTTTTATTAGCTCAAGCACTTGATCCAAGAGGACTGTAACAGAATGCTATTTCTCAGTTAAGTGACTCTATCCTCCAGTATACTTACTCACACTTCCAATGTAAATTAATCTCTTAAAAATTGAAGTATGCATCACGAAGGGATAAACTACCAAAACCTATAAAAATACTAACAAACAACCTAAAAACTATTTTTTTTTTTTTTAATTTTTACTGAATAATTCAAAACAAGCAAGAAAATAACTAAGATATCCTAAACAAATATCTTCCTATACCCCCAAACCTGCATGAAACATTGTCCTCAATGTAAAAAGATATGAAATAAATACTGAGGAAAATAATAGACGAGGGAAGGAAAGATAGTACCTGCACTCCACTGAAACGCTATAGTATCTTATCAACACGAAAAGAACAAGTGAAGCACAAGAATAACATAAGAAAATAAGCACAAAAATAAAAATTCTAAAAACTTGGGTTGCCTCCCAGTAGCGCTAAGTTTTACGTCTTCAGCCAGACACAGCTATTAACCTTTACTCATTAATGGATGATGCAGATTCTACCAAGGATTTAGCGTGAAACCACAGAGAATAAAAATATGACCAAGTGACATCTCTCAAATTGCATAAGAATGTTCCCAAACTTCTCTTCAATCTCTCCCACCTAGACTCTCGGGGAAACAAAAACGAATATGAAATTGGAACAACATTGACAGCAGCTATGGGCCCCTGAAGATCAAGCTCATCTATGGGCGAGTCATCCATACTCTCCGCTAACTGATGTGGAAATAATGGTGCCCAAGGATAGACGACTGGAATATCTAAGTCTGAACTCAGTGGATGTTCATTCACTACTTCTTCTAATTGTGCAGGCATCACCCATAGGTGTAAGAATATGGCAGCCATCAAGATATCCTGTGAGAATCATGAACCTAACAATGTGAGTGATAAATAATGAAAAAGCAAGCAAAGAAAACTAGACCCACTATGCACAAGACAAATTACTGCAACTTTAGTCATTATAAGTCGGGTCTGCCAGACTCAATTCATCAAATTGAGGTTGCTGCAATTCCAAGAATGGTTTAAGACGATGCCCGTTAACTTTGAATATATCACCATTCTTTGGATTTTCTATTTCAACTGCTCCATGTGGATAAACAACACGAACTAGAAAAGGTCCTGTCCATCGAGACTTCAGTTTACCCGGAAACAGATGTAAACGAGAATTGTATAAAAGAACTTTCTGCCCCGATGTAAAAGATTTTCGCAGAATATTTTGATCATGAACCTTTTTCATGCGATCCTTGTATGATTTTGCACACTCATAAGCATCATTACGAAACTCATCCAACTCATTCAATTGTAGTTTCCTTTGAATTCCTGCTCTATTTAAATCAAAATTCAGGTGCTTAATTGCCCAATAAGCTTTATGCTCAATTTCAACAGGAAGATGACAAGCTTTCCCGTAGACAATACGGTATGGAGACATTCCAATGGGAGTTTTGAATGCAGTACGGTAAGCCCACAAAGCATCGGTAAGTCTCAGCGACCAATCTTTGCGATTCGGATTGACTGTCTTTTCCAAAATATGCTTAATCTCCCTATTAGAAATCTCAACTTGACCACTTGTCTGGGGATGGTATGGGGTAGCAATTTTGTGGGTCATGCCATATTTCTTCATTAACTGTTCAAAAACCCTATTACAGAAATGTTTTCCCCCATCACTTATTATAGCACGAGGAGAACCAAAACGTGCAAAAATATTGTCTTTTAAGAATTGGACCACCACTTTGTGGTCATTGGTTTTACATGCTACAGCCTCTACCCATTTAGAGACATAGTCTACCCCCACAAGGATATAAAGATTGCCAAAAGAGTTAGGAAAAGGTCCCATGAAGTCAATACCCCAGACATCAAAAAGGTCTATAATAAGGATTGGGGTTAAAGGCATCATGTTACGACGTGAAAGTGCTCCTAACTTCTGACATCTTCCACATGCTGAACAATAAGCATGACAGTCTTTGAAAATAGTAGGCCAATAAAATCCACACTGCAAAATCTTTGCAGCAGTCTTTTTAGAACTGAAATGGCCCCCACATGCTTGATCATGACAAAAAGAAATGATGCTTTGTTGATCATGTTCAGGAATACATCTCCTAATAATCTGATCGGGACAATACTTGAATAAGTATGGATCATCCCAAAAGAAGTACTTAACTCTGGACAAAAATTTGGACCTATCTTGGGAAGACCAATGAGATGGAATTTGTTCAGTTACCAGATAATTAACTATGTCTGCAAACCAAGGCAACTGGGACACTGCAAGTAATTGCTCATCAGGAAAAGATTCAGTTATGGGCAATGATTCATCAGTAAAATCAACTATCAACCTAGATAAGTGGTCGGCTACAACATTTTCGGAACCTTTCTTATCCCGAATTTCAATATCAAATTCCTGTAGCAATAATATCCATCGGAGAAGACGAGGTTTAGCATCTTTTTTAGATAAAAGATACTTCAATGCAGCATGATCCGAATAGATATATACCTTCGATCCCAATAAGTAAGACCGAAACTTATCTAGAGCAAAGACTACTGCCAGCAATTCTTTTTCAGTTGTAGAATAATTAAGTTGAGCATCATTCAATGTTTTACTGGCATAGTAAATCACATGGGGAAGTTTATTAATTCGCTGCCCCAACACAGCACCAATAGCATAATCAGAGGCATCACACATTATCTCAAAAGGTAGGCTTCAATCAGGTGGCCGAATAATAGGTGCAGATGTTAACTCTGATTTGAGTTTCTGAAAGGCATTATTACAAGCATCATCAAAGACAAATGGTGTATCTTTTGCAAGAAGATTACACAGAGGTCTTGAAATTTTACTAAAGTCTTTAATGAATCTTCTGTAAAATCCAGCATGGCCTAAAAATGATCTGATTTCTTTCACAGTTCGTGGTGGTGGAAGATGTGAAATCAAATCAACTTTAGCTTTATCAACTTCAATGCCTTTATTAGATATAATATGCCCAAGAACAATTCCTTTTTGAACCATAAAATGACATTTCTCCCAGTTAAGTACCAGATTCTTCTCTTTACACCTCACTAACACTAAAGATAGATGGTGCAGACATTCATCAAAATTGGACCCAAAGACAGAAAAATCGTCCATGAATACCTCTAAAAATCGCTCTACCATGTCAGAGAAAATGCTCAACATGCACCTTTGAAAGGTAGCAGGTGCATTGCATAGGCCAAAGGGCATGCGACGGTAGGCAAAGGTACCAAAAGGACACGTGAAAGTGGTCTTTTCTTGGTCTTCAGGGGCTATGGGAATTTGGTTATAACCAGAATAACCATCAAGAAAGCAATAATATTCATGTCCCGCTAACCTTTCCAGCATTTGGTCAATGAAAGGAAGGGGAAAATGATCTTTTCTTGTCAAAGCATTCAACTTCCTATAATCAATACAGACACGCCAACCCGTTTGAACTCGAGTTGGCACTAACTCATCAGCATCATTTTTCACTACAGTTATGCCAGACTTTTTCGGCACAACTTGAACAGGACTTACCCATTTACTATCAGAGATTGGGTAGATAACTCCTACATCTAAAAGTTTAAGGATTTCAGCTCGAACAACTTCTTGCATTACAGGGTTAAGACGCCTTTGAGATTCACGAGAGGGCTTGGCATCATCCTCCAGATGAATTCTATGCATAACAATAGAGGGACTGATGCCTTTAATATCTGCAATGGTCCACCCTATGGCTTCTTTGTGCTTTACAAGAACATCAAGTAGTTTACGCTCTTGAGCTACATCTAGGTCCGATGCTATAATGACAGGTAAGGACTCAGCAGGACCTAAATAAGCATATTTCAGAGTATCAGGCAGTGGTTTCAGGTCTAATTTAGGTGGCTCAACACTAGATGGAACTACTGGTGGTGATGATAAGGCAAGAGGTTCCACTTTTGGTTGCCACCGTTCAGTACTCATCAGAGGTACAGACTCAAGCAATGAGTTTACTTGTTTAATTGACTGATCGATATCAAATTCACAACCAAAATGTGTTAAGCAGGCCTCTAAAGGATCTTGGGAATGTGTTTGAAGAAATGTTTCATGGATAAGTGTTTCAATCAGGTTTATTTCATTCACATCATCCATGTCAGGTGGTTGTTTACTGATGTCAAAAATGTTCAATTCCACCTTCATATTCCCAAAAGAAATTTGCATCACTCCATTTCTGCAGTTAATGATAGCATTAGATGTAGCTAGAAATGGACGACCCAAAATGACAGGTATTTGCCCACTTATGTTCGGAACAGGTTGAGTATCAAGGACAACAAAGTCCACTGGGAAATAAAATGTATCAACCTTTATCAAAACATCCTCAACAACACCTCGAGGAATTTTAACCGAACGGTCAGCTAATTGAAGTGTCATTGTCGTGGGTTTTAACTCTCCCAGACCTAATTGCACATACACAGAGTAGGGCAATAAATTCACACTTGCCCCCAGATCTAACAAGGCTCGCTCAATCTGATGTTTCCCTATCATGCATGAAATTGTGGGACAACCAGGGTCCTTATATTTGATAGGAAATTTACATTGAATGACAGAGCTGACTTGTTCTGCTAGAAACGCCTTTTTAGGAACATTATTTTTCTTTTTGACAGAGACTAGATCTTTCAAGAATTTTGCATATGAAGGCACTTGTTGGATTGCATCTAGAAAAGGAATGTTTATTTGCACTTGTTTAAACACTTCTAGAATGTCTCCATATTGTGCACCTTTTTTTAGGGTTGACTAGTCTTTGCGGATAAGGTGCCTTAGGTACAAAATTCTTAGGTGGAGAATCACTGTCGACAGTTGGAGAAGAATCTTTAGTCTCTATTTCAGTCTTAGTGTTCTCACCTTCTTCTTTTTCAGGAGTTTCAATTTTATTATCAATTTGCTTCCCAGACCTAAGGGTAATGACTGATTGAACATGTTCCTCATTCTGTGAAGAATTAGAGCTACTGCCAATGGAGAATTGGCCCTTCTGGTTAGGTACAGGTTGACTAGGAAATCTCCCTCTCTCTCTTTCTGCTAATTGAGTAGCCAATTGACCAACTTGAGTCTCTAACTTAGCAATTGCTTGAGTATTCATGTGTGTAGAGTTCTTCATCTCAAGCATAGCTTGATTAGTTGACTGAATGACTTGGCTTGTAGATTGGATGAAAGATTTGAGAGTGTCCTCTAAAGAGGACTGTTTTTGTGTAAGGGATGGAGATTGATTGACAGGTTGTTGATATTGGGTAGGAGGTTGAGACAAGGCTGGATAAGGTGGGTTATTCTGCCTAAACTGATTATGCATAGGTTGCATAGGCTGCCCACCTACATTCGTAGGTGGTTGACTTTGTCTCCAGGAGAAATTTGGATGATTTCTCCAACTTGAATTGTAAGTTTCAGAGAAGGGGTTGCCTGTCGGCTTCCCATAATTGTTTAGAACATTTACTTGTTCTGCATAACACTCTGGATAAGTATTCATGGAAGGACAGTTCAGAGATGTATGCATCGGGCTAGCACACACAGAGCATGCTTCATTCATGTTGAGGGCATTGATGCTTCGGTTCAAACTCAGGGCATCTATTTTCTTGGTTAGCGCATCGAGTCTGACCTTAACATCTACGTCATCTTTGATTTCGTAGAGACCTCCCTTCTTAGGAGCTTGATGTTGTCTCTCCCTATGACCTGCAAAATCCCACTGTTGGGACCTTTCAGCTAATCGCTCTAAGAAGTTATACGCTGCTTCACCTCCCAAGTCTAAGAAAGCACCGCCATTCATTGATTCAATCATGTTGCGGTGTGTTTGAGTTAAGCCATTGTAAAAGTGTTGTATTAACCTCCATGTTTCAAACCCATGATGTGGACATTTTAGTAAAAGGTCTTTAAATCTTTCCCAACTCTCATAAAATTTTTCATTTTCATCTTCCATAAAGTCAGTGATTTCTCTCTTTAATTCATTGGTTTTGGCCATTGGGAAGAATTTGGACAAGAATTTGCTCACCAACATGTCCCATGTTGTGACAGAGTCAGCGGGAAGAGAATTTAACCATGCCTTGGCCTTGTCCTTCAAAGAGAAGGGGAAAAGGCGCAGACGAACAGACTCATCAGAGAAGTCTGTGAACCTAAATGTTGCACAAATTTCTAGAAAATCCTTTACATGCATGTAAGGATCCTCTCTGTTAAGACCATGATAATTGGGCAACAATTGAATTATCTGGGGTTTTAGTTCAAAATGCTTTGCAGAGGTTGCAGGCAACACTATGCAAGATGGAGGGTTGATTGTGATCGGAGAAAATAGCTCCCTCAGAGATTTCTCAGGTTGATCTTCCATTTTGAATGAAAGATCAATATTTTAATTAGAGCAAAGTTTTGGGAGTGCAGTTGTCACGCAGGTGATGGAGAATTGGTCTTTTCCAAACACACCTGACAGACGGAGTGTCCGCCCCCGTGTACGTTGTCCCCTCTCTTCGCTCTCGACACGCTGGTCAGTATTCAATGTGCTCGCAAGGTGGGCAGACAATATAAAATTTCGGTAAATTTGGGAAGTTTCAAGATTCTTGGCATGCAATCAAGACATTCAGAGGTGTGCTCATTTTAGCACTATTACCCTGAGATATCACTGTGGATAAACAGGCTGGTGCTCTGAGAGGCTGGTTGTCGCACCCGTTCTGGTTAGGTCCTGAGACTTGAACACCCCTCCCCTCGTGATAAAAAAAGATGCCTAAGCTACATCTGAATAAGATTCAACGATAAGAATATTATCATGATTGGTAGGAGTGTGGTAGTATGATATTTTGAGTTGAATGGTCATGTTTGGCTTTCTCTTGCCTACCGCATAGATTTTTCCACCAGGTCAATGAGCCCGAAATGCCACATTACCTAGTTTTTCCATGCTCATGTAATATAACTTAGTTTCAGGGCCTAGTCTACCCATTTTACCTTCCTGCCAAATATGTTATGTTTTACTTGCCCTGAGCCACACCCCATTTCACACAAATTCCCCCCGCAGTGATCATATGGCGAGGAAGTTCCTTGTCAAAGGCAAAGACTTGTCGGTGGAGATGTAAGCATTCTCGGGTTAGACGACCTCTTCGACGACCTGTCCTACCCGCGAGCAGGTAGAAGAAGTTCACCAACGCAGCCCGAAGAAGCACTTTCACACCCTCTTCATTTTATTGTAGAAGTGGCTCGATAACTCAAAATTATTATTTTTTTATTCACACATTCTAAGAAGGAAGAAAGTTGAAATTTTGTGCTGAGAATTACTTGTGACTGAGCGGTGAACTACTCTTTGAAAATTTGTCATCCTCACAAGAAAGTGTCTCAAGAAATTTGAGATATCCTTATCGGGAGAAAGAGGAGAAAAATATATAGAATAATACAAAAAGAATGGGCAAAAATAGATAAAAAAAATAAGAGAGATATGACGAGATTAAATGTTGCCCTCAAATTGTGTATTTAAATGTACGATAGTACTGTTATCGTGTCCTCGATGACATGATACCACTGCTATCGTGTTCTCGATGACAAAATTCAACGAGTCCTATCTCCCTTATTTCTTATCTATTTTACCCATTATTTTTACGTTCTTCTTTATTTTTTTCTCATCTTTCTCTGTGAGGATATCCCAAATTATTATTATACAACTTTTAGTGGAGATGATGAATTTATAAAGAAGGAACATTGATGAAGCCATTATTATTCCGCTTTATTTATTCTTCTTTCTTCTTTTGATATTCTTCATCCCACCCAGGTTCGGGTCCATAAGAAATGACAATTGCCCTATGAAGACTCGCTTTCACTACGGCTCCGATGGATTCCCTTAACCAAGCCACTGCCTATGAGTTGGCGGCTCCTATGAGGATATCCTAAAATGTTATTACATAACTTCTAGTGGGGATGATGAATTTGCAAAGTGGGAGCATGTGGTGAAGCCATTATTATTTTGCTTTATTTCTTCTTTCTTCTTTTGATATTGTTCATCCTAACTAGGTGGTGTATCAAGATCATTAAGTTATCACCATGAGAAGAAAGAGGAAAAAAATAAAAAAAAACACAAAAAGAATGGATAAAATTGGATAAGAAATGAGGGAGATATGACTCGATTTTTATCAGGCACGATTTGATGGCAAAATTCAATGAGTCATATCTCCTTTATTTTTATCCATTTTCACCCATTTTTTTTATTTTTTCTCCTCTTTCTTCTCATGATGGTAGTTTAAGGATCTTGAGACACTACCTAGTGGGCGTGAACAATTTCGAAAGAAGAAAGAAGGAATGAAGCAGAATAATAACGACTTCATCACATGCTCCCTCTTTGCAAATTCATCATCCCCACTAGAAATTGTGTAATAATATTTTGGGATATCATTAAAAGAAATATGATAAAAAATAAAGAATAATACAAAAAGAATGGGCAAAAATAGATAAAAAATTAGGAAGATATGACACGATTTGAGGGCCAAGTTCAATGAGTCATCTCCCTCATTTTTATCTATTTTTGTCTATTCTTGTTGCGTTCTTCTTTACTTTTTTCCCCTCTATCTCCCTCATTTTTTTGCGTTCTTTTTTATTTTTTAGAACACGATAGAGTGGTATTGTTGTTGTTTTAATTAGTCTCCTAATTTTACTCGCAAGTGTACGAATCAGATTTGCAGTATAATCGCACAATTTTTACGAGGTCGAACCCACAGGGACTTGTGTAGCGGAATTCTAATTCGAAGATCAGATTATTACCCTTGTTGAAGAATTAAATTGATTTGATTCACTACAACTACGATTAATCTAAGGCTCAATGCAATTAAACAGCTTTAACTAAGAAATTAATCTAAAGACAATTAAATAATCTATGAAAAAGAAACTAATTGACAATTAAAAATTGAAACTTTAATCAAGAATTTAAAACTCTAGGGCATAAGAATCAGCACATGACAATCATAGGAATATTTCTTTTAAAATTAGCAATTGTTTTCACGATTATCTCGTAGAGAATTGGAATTCAATCTATTCTCCTACGGAAAATTTCAGCATTAAAGCATATAGATTTTTAAATAGGATTTTGCATTCTCTTGCATATCAATAGATGAAATTCAAATCATTACATGTATCCATCATACGATGAATCACAGGTAATACCCAAATATCATATTCACATATAATCCAACGCAATTAATTTGAGAATAGCAATCGTTAAAACGCATTAATTTAGACAAAACAACTGCATCGCATAAATACTATTCCTACAACTAATCATGGCTTCATCTCAGCCCTAGACAGGGATTTACCTACTCATGCTATAGAAATTAACTGTAAAGATAATGAAATTCATTTGTATTAAAGGTAAAATCAACTTACAAGACTTTTTGAATAATGGAAAATAAACCAGAAAAGCACTGTTCCTCTTCCCGGAGTTACTGTTCACAGCAACAGTTCAATGCAAACTCGATCTTCAAATCACACCAACACAGCAGATGAAATTCAAAGCAGAAAGAAAAAAACATGAAACTAAATTTTGAAACTGGAAAAAACTTTTCTGTTCTTCTCTCTCGCTCGAACTCTCTGTCGCTCAGCGCTCCTCTCGAACTGCCTTCGCTCTGTTCTTATATAGACTCCCAATAGTTCTTTCATTCCCCCTTAGGATGAACCCGAATCGAGTAGGATTCCATCTTCGGCACGCCTCTCCACTGGACAATCCCCAAATCCGTCCCAAAATAAAGGTCTGGACTTTCCAAATCGAGCCTTTCCAAAACAGAGGATGCTCTGTTCACTCCAGAACCGCCGTGACTCCTCCTCTGCCGGTTGCCGAGCTCTACTGGTCGCCGTCGCCGGAACCCAGCCGCCTCGGGACTCCGCCGTCATCGCTCGATCGAACACCCATGGTCGCCATCCAAATGCTCTCGCCGCCGTCATGCTCTCGCCACGAGCTTCTGTCATCGCCGCCGTCAGACTCCGCCATCGACCCAACCTCCTTCGTCCTTCAGCCTTGCCGCCGGAAGCCTCCTTCGTCGTGATTAGCTGCCGTGTCCCTCTGGTCATCGGCCTCTCGAGCAGAGCTCGAGAGAGCTCTTCTGCCCCGATTGAACAGAACACCCGAGCTCGGCTCGGGTGTTGTTTTTTTCTTTATTTATTTTTTTTTCAATGAACCGGGCCATTGAACCGGTCCGGATTTCTTTCTTTTCTCTTTTTTTTTTTTTCTTTTCTTCCAATTAAACCCGTCGAAGCAATCTCATTCGTCGGATCAATCTGAATGCTCCTCATTTAATTCCATTATGCGCCCGTCTTCTTCATCAGTGAACATCAACGGTCCAGATCTTCTCTGCGCGTGATCTCAGATCTTGGGTCGCTTTGGCATTTCAAAACCCGTCGAACGGCTTTACTTTTTGCTGTTCAGCAGTACGAGCACGTGAACCTATACAAAATAAAACATGTCCCAAATTAGATGTACCAAATAATTATAAAATTACGGAACAATGTTAAATTGAGCAATTTCGAGAGCCTTATTTAATTAAATCCTAATTACTTAGAAAATTACCAAAATTCACTTTATTTCTCGTTTTAATCAGAAAACACAACTAACAAATAGGTAAAAAGGCATATAAAAATGTGTATTTTTCATGCTTAACAGGTATCGTATCATCGAGGATACGATAGCAGTGGTATTATATATTTAAATACACAAGTTGAGGGCAACATTCAATCTCGTCATATCTCCCTAATTTCTAATATATTTTCGTCCATTCTTTTTGCATTATTCTATATATTTTTTTCTTTTTTCTCTCTATAAGAATATCTTAAATTTCTTGAGACACCTTCTTGTGGAGATGACGAATTTGCAAATAGTAGTTTACCACTCAACCACAAGTACTTCTCGGCGCAAAATTTTAACTTTCATTCCCATAATGTTTGAAAAAAAATTATGAGATGTTGAACCACTTCTCTAATAGAATGGGGATGGCATGAAATTGCTTCTTCTGCTTGCTCATGGGTAGAAGGGGTCATCTAACCTGAGAAAGCTACACAAAATGGTTGTCTGCCTCACTGCGTCGTCTCTTGACCTGCAAACCTCTAACTCTGACATGGAACTTCCTCGCCATATAATCACTGCAGGGAAAACTTGTGTGAAATGAGGTGCGGCTCAGGGTGGGTAAAACATGAAGTATTAGGTGGGAGGGCAAAATGGGAAGACAAGGTCCCGAAACTATGTTATAAAGCATGAGCCCAGAAAAACTAGGTAATATAGCATTCCGAACTCATTGGTTAGGTAATATAGAAAATCTCTTGACCACAAGTCCATAAGCCTACTTTTTGCTCAATTTTTCTTGGACAAAATGCTACATGGTATAAAAATTTGCAAGGGAGAGTTCTGGATGAATCTCTCTATTCTTTATGCTAATTATTTGTTCTATATATGATCCAATTATGTGATGGGCATTGTATTCTCGTCTAAAAAAGTTTGTGTGATATATGTGCTTGTAGACTAAGTAGACATTTGTAGAGGGAAAGAAGTGCATGCTTGTTGTGAGTTCGGTCCTGTGTCTGGATTATTTCAATTCATTTTGGTTTTATACTCCAGAAAATCAAATGGGATAGATGAAGTCGTTCTTTTTTTTCCTCCAGCAACCCCCCCCCCCCCCCCCCCACCCTTTTACCCATCCTTTCCTGCACTGGTCTTCTGTCCTCGCCCTGACTGGCCTCTGTCCCTGCCATGGCAATTTTGGGTTGGAGGGTAGGGTCAGAGAGGGACAGAGAACCATTAGTGGGGTGGCGAACTTTGAAGTCTCCCACCCCACTAGTTTCTCTTGCCTCAACCTCCCCCCTCCAAGGCGGTGATAGGCTCGCAGTTCAATCTTGCTTGTGTCTGCCTGAAGGTTATGCCCCCGTGATGGTGGAAGCTTTCTCCGACGATTTTGGTTTTTTTTTTAAGTTTTTATTGGGCGGGATGAAGGTGAGAAAGAAGTTTTGCTTCTCCTCCTCCCCTCCTCTTTTCTTCATATGGAAGAGATGTCGGGTTCAAAGGTGATTTTTTTGGTGGTTGTTCCCCTAAGGCGATTGCTCCAGTCGACTCTTGTCGTCGGATCTCTCCCCCTTTGGATACAAATTATTGGTTTCTACTCCGAACATCCTCCGATCGAGTGGTGATCAATTGGTTAGAGGTAACCTCCGTTGCGTTAGGCGTGCACTCAATTATTTGGTTATGTAGTTGTCGTCTAATAGTTAAGGGAGTACTTCTGAGGCTACTACTTGTGAAAGTACTGCTTAGAGCTCACAACTTGGTAGCCCCACTGTATATTTCTTTAGCTTTGCTGTAGAGATGTATTTTATCGAAAAATCGGCATCAGTTTACTAACCCTTTGGAGATAGTTAGGATGTTTGGCTTCGAGGTCCTTTGCAATGGAGTCTGGCTCAAAGCGGTTAGCCTTGTTTTGAGTATTTTTATTGGATAATTTTTGTTTAGTTATTATGGAAAGACGTGAATCAATGTTTGTAGTGTGTGGACCCTCTTACTCCCATTGGGATCTTGTATGAGGATGATTATTTGTTTGTATTTTTATTTTTAGTTGATTATTGTTATAAAAAATGGTATAGATGACGTCTATTGTTAATAATGCCTAAAGATATTTTGTATCTGTTGAACCTTTATTCTTATGGACGGCCAAAACGGCCAGTTGCTGGGTAACCTTGTATAATCTGCGAAATGGGGCTGCACCCATGTGAACCTCTCTGTATGAGCTGTAACCCAAGGAGTAGCACCATCAATTAGGCATAATAATGTTGTACAACCCCTCTCCGTTTAGCTGTTCATAGTTCAATCATCATTTGTTAAGCCGGTCAGACGGGACAGGCCACCTACTGTCCATGGGTCCCACCGCACGCTTGCACATCCAGCTTAGTAAGCAGGGGCACACAGTTCCCTCCTGTTTACTTCACCTTTCAATGCGACCAACGTGGGGCCCATCTCTTTAAGTCCCTGTCATCTCGCCTGTGGGTCCCACTCTTGGGAATCGGTCAGAGCCCAAAAAGTAAGATTTGTAAACTGTTCCTCCGGGCAGCGTCCGTGTCCGGGTCCAGGTTTACTACGGAAATGGCAAGAAGAAAAGGAGTTGTTATCATGGGTTGGGGTGTAGCAATTTTGGGGTACGTACGAACTGGGAAAGGGACGTGGGCGTGGGGCCCGTGAGGGGGAAGGCTTGACTGGCACTGCAGGGGGGAAAGGTGGGGATGGCAACAGTAACAAACCCCTGGGAATGGGTCTTTTGGGGGAAAGGTGGTGTAGACAGGTTCAGTGCTTCACGTGGACCTATCGTACTATGAAACCTGCGAGACCTATTGAACAAAACGTGAGGGAAGGGCCCCATGTCAATTCAATTGCTGATCGGAGATCAGGCACATTAGGGTTTCGAGGATTGCATGCCTTGGTCTTCCATATACTGAAATAGGAGAAATTGTTGGCTAGGCGACATTTCATGCTCATCACCAATTGGTGATTGACACCAAATTCAATTTGTGAGCCCTTAGTAACCAGGGAGGTCGTGGCATTCACCCTTTGGTGGTAAACATGGGTTTCCCAGCGACGCATACCTAATAATTTCTCCTTCCATAGTCCTAAATAGGCCTCTAATAAAAGGGGGAAAATGTGGCAAAATTTAGAGAAGTAATTAACTGCACACAGTATGCCATGTAGGATTTGTGCCCATGTGAGAGGAGTTGCCGATCTCCCAAACGGCTAAGAGCACAAAGCTCCTCCTACCTTGTGTACCATCAATTTTCAAGATCCATAGCTCGTATCACCTGAGCACATATCCCGTTGTGCAATGTACAATTTCGTCAAAATGAGCCCACTGTTGCAGTAACAAACTATTTTTGGGCTACATGTAGGGCTGGTAAATGGACGGGCTCGGGCCGGGCCCGCAACTGTCCACTAAGAGCCCGAGCCCGTTAAGCCTTAGCAGTCACAGCCCACCAGGAAATAAACGGTAATGGGCTGTTCAACGGGCCGTTATTGGGCTATTGGTTTTTTGTACTAGTTTGTGAGCTTGCAGTCGTCGTCTTCCTCAACATGACCTGCCCCCAACGGCAAAAAGGTCTGCCGGGTTGTGATTCTGGTCCAAGATAGGTAACCCATCCGTTTTTAGAAAGCTAATGATTCAGGCAGAGATGCCGGTGCTTTTATTTACAGGATAGAGGGGAAGGAGCATTTCTTCTACACAAAGGAAGCAGAAAAGCAGGATTTAGTGTAAATGAACTCATTGCCTCTGTAGGTAGGTTGATGCCAAACAAAAGAAAAAGCTCTGTAGGCAGATGGGATAGGATCAATAGCAAGAACATTTTTTCCAACACCTGAAGCGAAAGGCAAACTCCTGAGGATGAGCAGCCTCATACGCCGGGGAAAGGGAGCATCATGTAACACCTGCTCCAGCCACAATTGTCACCTCCATGAGCTTAGCCAGAAGCACCGTGTACTCCTCCATGAGCTCAGCCACAATTGTCACCAAAAACATTTTTTCCAACGCTTTCTCACTTGGAAACTTGTTAAGCCTGAAACAAGGATATGATAAAAGAAGGTTTGCAAACTACAATCATGTGAGGAGGGAACCCAGGATGGGACACCTATTAAAAGGCAGGGGTGGAGCTGAGTGAGTGAGGACGATGAAGCAATCAGGGGGGTGGTCATCACCTGTGGGCAGTTGCGGGGTTGTCCCCCAACATTTCCCATTTTTTTTCTGTTAGACGGTGAGGATCCAGGGAGCTTCGTTGGAGATAGTCGTGCTATGAATAATAAGCAATAGAGGAGGAAGAAGCTTGGTGGGCTGTTATCGGGCCCTGTAGTGGAACCCGAGATCGGCTCAGGCCGGTAATAGCCCGACCATTTAAGATTAAATGGGCTCGGGCTGGGCTGGTTCAGCGGGCTCTGAGCTCGTTTACCGGCCCTAGCTACGTGGTCATTTTGAGCTCACAGGTGAAAATGTGTGTGTGTGCATGAGGCTTTAATAATAATAAGAATTTAAAAATTAAGAAAATAGAAAAAACAATAGAAATTAGAAATAGATGTTGTCGTACCGGCAGGTAGTCGACGGTGTGTTATTTGAGGGTGGACTTCAAATGAATTTCAATAGCTTTTAATGAGTTATAAAAGCGATAAATCGAACCCTAACCTCATTTTTCTTTGGACAAAAGCCGGAGTTACACTAAGAGGGATTTGATTTGAGTGGTTTGAGAGGGATATGGAGCAAGGGACTTACGCAGAAATCTGGATTGTACATGGTGATGGTTAAGGGTGCGTTTGTTATCCAATTCTACTGCAAACAAAATCAAAATCAAATAGAAAAGTGGAGATTTTTCTTTCTCCCTAAAATTTGGGTGTTTGGATGACAAATTTTGCTAGAAGTGAGGTTTTTCCATATTACTGGCGCCAATTTTCATATTCCCATATTACCTGATTTTTCCCGTGAAATCTCATATGGCTTAGAATCTAGACCTGAAGTACCCAAAATGCCCTTCTTCTATATTTTTCATTCTAATACTGTGCGAAGAGGCGTGTTGCATACAACACAAAAAACACAAGGGTTCTCTGGCGATTTCCATCGGCGACTCCACCGGTGCACCGGCGATATCGAGCAGCGATTCCTCCAGCGACCCTTGCGGATTTCGACGATCCTAGTCACGTCACCTAGCTCGATTTGGAGATGCCCCCTGCTAGATTTTGACGACACAACTGACGAAGAGTGTGCAAAGGTGGCGATTTGAAGCGTATAACTTCGGGGAGTTCGGAGCTTCCTGTTGCTGATTTTCTCCCGCGGCTTCCTGCGCGTTCATGCAACCGGCGGAGTAACCGATTGAGCTAGGTTTTATGGCGAGGAAGAGTGTGAAAGGCGCCTGCCAGGAAACACACACATACACACGACTAAACAGCGGTAAGTTACAACAATCCTTACTAATTTTAGTTTCAGAAGCTCCGAAATTTGGATTTATAATTTTTACTATGAACTATAAAGTCATGTCTTTGAAAGATACGATTGTATATTTAGTCGTGTATTACACGTTTGTGGTGCCCCACCCGAGTTTGATTAGTCCAGTATTACACGTTTGTGGTGCCCAGTCATCGCTACAACTATGATTCGTGGGCTTATTCGTAGCGAGTTTGACGATGATTCACTTAGAGACAAAAAATATGCAGTCAGAGTTGCGGGTTTTCTGCGGATGTCGGACGAAGAATAAATTCCAATTCATTTTTTTCACTTTCTTTTATTGTAAAAAAATTCTTTGATGTACATACAATAGTCTTTCAATAAAGTCTAATTCATTCTTTTCATGCAACACGACTTCAACACACAGGTGGATAGTCATCTCTCATGCAACACAGCTTCAATAGACCACTACATATATAGTCGTCTCTCATGCAACACGACTATATATATAGTCGCATACGAAATGATGTTTCATGCAACACGACTATATACATGATTCTGTACTAGAATATTCGACTATGACAGTCATGTTTTTGTATTTACCAGACACACGACGACACTACTATAATTGAGATTCACTACTATAATGGAGATACACGTATGATGCATGAAAGATTTTTTTGCATTTCTATTTTTCTTTCTCTGTACAGGCATACATTGCGGTATAAGGTTACAATTTTATACAACAATTTCACTACATTCTAAGTGAAGAATGGTGGGGGCTTCGGTAACCCGGAACGGCGTCTCTGTGTTGACTCATTAGTACTAGGATTGCCTTGTTGCAGGAGTCTTCGATTTCTGCGCTTCCTTGGTTCTTTCGCAACAGTTGGGTTAGTACACCTTTTGCGGTTGTGACCAACTTGTCGACAATTGCCACATTTCAACCTCGAGCTTTTTGGCGGGTCAGGCTGTGACTCTCTTCTCTTTGTCTGTCTCCTCCCCTTCTTTGGAGCTTTAAGCCTGGCCGGTTCGCATTTGAATAAAACCCCGTAATCTCCCCACTAACTCTTGTCTAAGGTAGGGAAAACTACTTCTTTGTACGTGGTGCGGTACAGGCTTGCGTAGTACCACTTCTCACAGTTTTCTACTGGGCAAAACTCCTCTCATCGATACATGCAATGGTGTGCTTGCATGGAAGTCCTATACTCTGGAAGAAGCCACAAGTGCATGTTCTCTTCATGAGGTCAACGACATATTAACCGTTTTTATGGAGTTTGAATCCTTGTGGAGGCCATGACACTTCCGTGCAATCCATAGGTGTGAGGCTAATGGATGATCTTTAGAACTTAGCAAAGTGTCGCATGTATGCCTTCCTTCCCTCCTTGTCACAGTGACTCCATCAAGTAGATTCGAACACCGTATGTACCACATGCACCCTCTAATCTTGCACTTTGCAGCAAATGTGTCCTTGTTCTCGTCCACCACTTTGAACATGAATTTTTTTTTATTGCGAAATTAGTAAGAACCATCTTGAACTGCTTCACGCTTTCGAATCAAGCCCCAAAGGTAAGTTGTGCCTCATAGTCCTCCGCTTGCAAACTGCCCATCAGCATTGTCTCCTCCTCATAATTTTTTGAAGGACTGACCTGTGGTGAATAGCTACCCCAATCCCAACCACCGTCACCATCGTCCTCTAAATCTTGCTGCTCTGACGCGACAAATTTCCCTTTAGATGTGTCTCCTGTCGTGGGAACTCTAGAAGTCGATGCTATTGCTGCATGTTGGAGATCTGCCTGAAAACATTTTTGTAGTGTTAGAGGCTCATCCCACTCATCTGCCGACCACAGCAATTCTTCTTCATCTGGACTGAAATCTTCATCTTCGTCTTCATCTTCATCTTCACCTTCTTCCCCATGTCCCAATCTGCGTGAAAAAATATGTATGAATGTACTTGAGAACACGATAGCACGTAGTCAAGTCGTGTCTTATGCAACACGAATTGATTTATAGTCATGTATTATGCAACACGACTAAATATATGGTCATGTTGCATAAGACACGACCAAATTTCTAGTCGTGTACTATTATAGTCGACTATAATAGCACACTACTTGCCTGTATTTGCACCTTAGAAGTCTTACCTCGCAGCTTCAAATGAATACTCTTCATCTCTTCCTCCTTCAACTGCTGATGCGGGTGTCTTATTACCTGGGCTGGACGGCCTCTCCGGCAGTGTCTTACTGGCCGGCCTTACTTCTGCCTCTGATATCCTCTCCTCCTCCTTATTTGCACTGGCATTCATTTCCTTATTGAGAGTGGAAGTGTCCATGTAATTTCCAGTAGAAGTCCACTCCAAGTACAGGTGGAGTAGTCCATTTGTGCCTTGGTTGTTCTTGTGAAGGAGAAACATTGTCTCCAGGTCTTTATCGTCTTCAAGGATGTATGAGGATTCAGAATCAACACGATATGACACAGATAATGTCCCAGTGTTGTGACCGGCAATGGTCACAAGGTATGGATCGACAGCAAAAGTGAAAAGAAGAAGAAAAAAGTAATAAACTGAAAGGATTTCTATTGCATAACCTCCCACTGAGGAAGACGTCCAACATATAAAGGGAAAAGATGGCGCGTCTGCCTAGGGGCACGCGCCATCTGCAGACGCGCCATCTGGCCAAACTGATGGGCCACTAATTGGCCTAATTATTCTCACTCAGCCCGTTACCTAACAATTGGCCTAAACGGGCCTGATTACAATAAGATACGCAATACTAATCCACTATCCTACTGGCATGATGGCTGTTGTAGACGTTGGTCCGCTCACGTGTTCATACTGGCATGGTATGGCGTTCACAACACCCAGTTGCAGACTTCAGCGGTAATCTTTCTTCCACTTGCTGCAATAGTTCTACGTACTTTACTCGTCTATCTGGAGGCATGAGCTTCCGTTTCCCGACCACGTACGCATCAGAATTTATAAAAACTTCATCGTAGTGTAGGCACACAGGTATCTTATCCATCATTACCTGCCATCAAAATACTAAAATAAGTCAAAAAACATAAGACACGATATATTGAAAACCGTATATGAGTGAAAAGCATCATCTGTGAGTCGTGTTGCATAAAACATGACTATTATTATAGTCGTGTTGTCGAAGACACGATATTGTAAATAGTTGAAAACTTGCAAGTTTTCAACTTTCTTCTCTGGAACCAACTTTCATTCTAAAAATCGTAGTATTTGAACTTGACGTACCAGTTTTTGATGTACGATGCCTCCGTTGAAGTTGTTTTTGCGTACCCGGTCTTTCCCGCTCGTTTTCCCGCCTTTTGGTACGCAGATGACCTTTCCCGAATTCGACGGCGCCAACGCCAATGCCGGCGATGCTATGGTCGGAGATGCCGGACGGAACTTCTCCGCCACACTCCGCCTTCTTCTCCAACTGATGGCGCCTCATATTCCAGGTAATATGGAAAAACGCAGAGTGTGATGGGTTATACCTATTCTTGGGGGTATTTTGGGTACTTTTTAGGTCATATGGAAGAAAAAAGGGCATTCCAGGTCATATGCCAAAACAGTAGTTGGCGCCAGGTAATATGGAAAGAGCTCGCTAGAAGTAGAAGCAGTGGTGGTTTTTATAATTATTTCAAGTGGACAAGGACAAAAGCAGAGGGAGAATGCGTGGGGGCTCAGAAAATGCATTTTCTCTCTACGTTTTGCCCTTGTCATCTTTAGATAATTACAAAAATTCCATTAAGTAATTTATCATCGACTTTTCCCTTGAAATCTCCTCGAGGAGATTCTGCAGAAAGTGAGGATTGTCGACGATTTTTGTAAGGACCATAAATTTTATATTAATAAATTGGCATTTTTGGTGCTCAAGGAAGTATTTTATTGAGTTTGGAAATTAATTTTAAAAAGAATTTAAAATTTGAATTTCTGTCAGGCCAATCGATCGCTTTTGAGGCTAATCGATCGGGGGCCGATCGATCACGTATTCGGAGCCGATCGATCATCGTTAAATACGTGTTTTTTTGGCTAATCTATTGGGGGAATCTTTTGAGCCTAATTTAGTAGACTATTGGGAGACGTGGCCTACCAAATTAGCCTTGTTCTGATTGATCAAATCTTGGAAGTTGCTTTGATTCTCTAAACCCTAATTGATAGCTAATTAGGAATCTATTTAAATGGAGATTTAATTATAGCAAATTGGGGTAATTAAGGGAGTAATTTGTGATGCCTTTATGGAAGGCTTGATTGGCTCTTTCCATTAACAGGGATGACGTCAAGTGGCATGGGGAAGGATCTTGGTGATTGTATTTTAATGGGATATGACATATCTTGTTTAAGTGATAACCAAATTGAATTCTAATCCCTACCTTATGGAGAACCCTAACTGAAACTAATTAAGGGGAAGGGCATCCTGGCTGTTGTGGAGTGGCTGGACCTTTTGGTAGCCCTTGGATCGTGGTGAGATGCATGGTGGAGAATCAACTAGGACTTGTGTATGTCCTATATATACATGCTATTAGAGGGGTCTGCATTCTCCTTTGCAATCTTCGGGAGACGTGCCACCATAGGAGCAGGGAGTTCAATTCTAGCACACCTCGTCCTAGGAGCCTTCCAGTGCTTGTAAAGAGGAATTCGTGGAGAAGAGGATTGTGGGCTACGCGAAGAACCGATTTTCGCGCAAAATGTATCGGTTCTCTTCAAAAAGGTAGGATGCATTTTTACCCAATTCATTTTGCTCGAATAGCCTGATCTGATGTGTTTTCATGCTTGCTCATGACTGTTGTTCATTTGTACATAAAGATGTTACTCATGAATAGTGAAAGTTCATATCTTTAACCGTGTTTCACATGTGCATAATCCGATGGCATGTTTAAGGTGTAGTTCGATGTGCAATGGCCTAGATATGTATTCCTTATCCCATGTCCAGTATGTAATTGGCTCATTCGTTTCCCAATGGATCTGACTTCTTGCTGTCCAGACTTTACAATTTTATTTTCCGGTCATTAATTGTTGTCTTAATTGTGGTATACACTATATCGGGTAATGATATGTATAAGAATTGCGAAGATAAGAGGATTGAATGTTTAAAAGATGGAAAATACAAGTCAATACCCCTCCGACCAGAGGTAAAGGTCACTGCTTTTTGGTGTTATTTGTGTCCCTTCTCGCCCCATATTAATGGTCTTAATTAATGGATAGATGCTAATCATGATTAGGCATAAAAACAGTTTGTAGATGTAGTAAAGTCAAATTATTATATTGAAAATTACTTGCTGTTAATTATTACAGATATCATGCCTAGGTGGGACAGAGATATGATTAATAATATCATGAGTGATTAGTAAATGTGATTAATTAACATAATTAAGTCTGAGCCAGGAATTTCCTGCACAGACAGCCAGTAGTGAAAAATACGTAACTAATTCTATATCATTCAGAAAAATATGTTCTCTGTTGGGTCGTAAAGTAGACTCATCAGGGAACCTACAGTAAAAATTACAGATCCGGATTCATTCAGTAAAAGTCGTAGCCAGGGCTAAAGTTGTACTGTTGTACACAGGGCAGTGCAGTGAATTAAGGGTAATTCACTAGTATTATTATCACGGGATTAATTGAATTATAAATTTAAATAAAATACGAATAAATTCGTAATGACCAGAATTATGTCTATTATAGTAGTACAATTTCCTATAAGAGGGACCAGGGGTTCGAGTCCTAACCTTAGGGTCATCTCCTTTTAGTTTGCGGTTCACCATAATGATCGGCATTGAAATCCTTAATCAGGGTTTTACTCTAAACCCTATTTATTCGTTTTCATCATAAACTCTCGAGTTTACTTACAGCATATAGGATTCTTACCTAGGGCCTTGTATATCGAAGATCTTAGATGAATAAAGTTACCATTTTAACCCCAACGACTTGGGTGGAGCTTCGGGAGACGAGCGCTACAACTACTCCTTTAGTGAGTTATGTGATGATGACAAGTTTGGACACTTGGGTCCCTATTGCTTGGTTGCCTCGAGATATTGACATCTCGTTGGCACTCCTATAAGAGTTTATTCTCAAGGTGAAACCTTCAATTATTTTCTATACAACCTCTGTTGTTGTACAGCTATGTTTAAACCTTTGAAAACTGTTTCTTCCACAAGTCATTGATAGAACTCTTCGAGTGGAAATCCTAGTATGCTCCAAAGCCATTGCAAGATCCTCTATGATCTCAGATTTTATGAACCTCTGTAGTTCAGTCGATGATGGCAACGCATGCGCTTTAGATTGTACGACATTACGGAAGGTCTGCAGACTCCGCCCATTGTGTCCGTAAGCAGCGATGAGGCCAGCATCCCTAGACGCATGGCCGGGTTCCTCTGAAGAACCTCTAGGATGTTCTGGCATAGATGTCCATAGGGGAAGTGGACTGACCAGTGAGCAGAAGTTGTTGACTCTTTACACACTGTATGTTGGAGTCTAACTCAGTTGTTGATTCTACCGGTACAGATGAGTTTTCCGGTGTTTGATAATAGCATGGTTTGCTGATTTTCCAAAACTTGATTATTGATTCCTTAATTCCATAGTACTTTTGATATTCAATCTTCTTTTCCTTTGGAATTTGTTAATCCTTTATCAGTGGGGTTTTTGGTATCTTACTGGATATTTCGTTCAAAATACTCATGTATCCTTCGATGCAGGAATTAAGAAAGAATGATGCTGAGAAGGTGGAAGTGGAGGATAGCTGCAGAGTTGATAATAAAGACTTTTGTTTTGTTGTTTTAGTTGAACTCTTGTTTATTGTTGACCTTGATGCTTTTGTTAAGACACATTTGATTGTTGTAATAATTTAATCTATCAGGATTTTGATTTTGTTATTTAAAGTTTGAATACATAAATGTTATTTAAGTCAAACGATCTGACAAAACCCATGTTTGTAAATGGGGATGAGGTTGATCGAGTATTCGGTTCGTCCCCAATTCCTACCCTATCGATCAGTGTTAGATTATCGCTTCTGCGTATATTTGGGGTTTTGGAAATCGGGGCATGACAGTTTTGGACTTTTTGCCTCACTTCACTACATGATGCACTTTTCCAAGAGTTAGCATACAAAATGAACTATTTTGGAAAGAACCTAAATTCTCTTAAAAGTCATGAGCAATGTGATTTCTTGTGCAACCAAATGCACCCCAAGTATGAGAAGAAAGGTCGTAAACCTAGAATCGTCTAACCTTATTAATAATTCAATTTTTAGTGGATATCATGGAATTATGCTTAAGTGGTATGGAGGAGAAATCAGAAGCGATTGAGATGGATTTATGTATATAATGATATTGATTGTGTTATTTGATATTATAGGTGGAAATTATGAGTAAGTGCGGATGGAATTAGTTCTGTGGATGTTATTGATGTTGGCTATGTGATAGTAGAACTTGTAGATTGATTAGGAATAAAGTGGACTTAAGAATTAACATCGACAACAACTACAACTGTGGGTATACTACCTGCTAGCTGACAGTGTAATTCTGGCATAAATAAAATGAATTAAACACTAATGTTTAAGGAATGAGTTAGATGGATTATGGGATGAGTGAAAAGATAATGAGACTTACATTGTGAGCTGATATTGGAACGTGGCTGTGATGATATGGTAAAATATGGTATGGAGTGATTTATGTTTGGTCATGAGTATGTGTTGGTGTAACACCCGAAAAATTTGTACGTGAACTAAAGGTTTCTATTTTACCTAACTGTTCTAAAATAGGAAAGTTCGTTGCTTGATTTGATTTCTGGTTATGCGATGTGCTTTGATGTGTTAATTGATGTTTATGGTGTGGTATGATTCGTTAATCGCATGACTATTAGTAGTAGAAAACCAGGACATGAGGGTTGGTCCTAGCGTTGGGCACAACCTAGTGCTGAGGCCAGCCTGGCGCCAGGGTCTGAGAACACCTGACGCCAAGAGTGGGGCCAAGCGCCAGGGCATGTGTTCAAGTGGATGAGACCCATTTGAATTTCATAATTAATCAGTTAATTTTGATTTTGTACGTGGTCCGTGGTCTACACGAGATAGTATAACGAGTAGTACAACCGCGGGACACCAGAGTCATGTGTGCGCAGGACTCTAGCTTTAGACGCACAGACCTGGGTGCAGGGCCATGTGGCACAGGCCCAGGGAGTCATGTGAACGTGGGTAACTAGCCACAAAGAGATCTTTAGAGGATTGGAGTGAATCTTGGAGCAAAATCTACGATTTGACCTAATAGCGGTAAATATGGTAAGTATCGCGGAGGATCGGGAAGTATCAGTTCGGTTGAGATAATTAGGGAAGATAAATATTAATTAAAAAGAGATAAATATTTCACTTTTTAATCAACCAATAGGAAGGGGACGTCTAGTTGGTTGGCTTAGATATGATAGTTTCCTAGTTTGGAACGAGATATGTAAAGTATGATTAAGATTGTAAGTTCGGCCAGTACTATTTCTGTGTCGACAGTCTATAGTAAATAAATCATAACTAATTCAAAAAAAACCGGAAAAATATAAAATTAGTGTGGTTAGAAACTAGACTCATATGGATAACTCCAATAAAACTTTCAGAGTCTAAGTCCAAATGTACTGACCGTGGGAAGAGTCGGAATTGGACTGTTATGCGTATGACAGTGTGCTGTAATTAGGATTAAGATAGTGAACGAATCTTATTGGAGATTTGAAATCCTAATTAAATGAGGAAAACCCAATGGATTAACATGGCTCAACGTACCTTACTAATGAGGGAGACCTTTTAATTGGTTAATTAGGATTTGGGATTAGGAAGGATCTAATTAGGAGATATCCTAGTTGGAGGAGGTTTTGGCTATAAAAGCCAAGGAGGAGGACGCCCATATGCTTCACGCAAAGCTTTGGACGCCTTGTGCAAAGCCCTAGCTCTTCTCCCTTTCATTGCCACCAATTACAGCAACCTTCTACCTCTTCCCTCAACCTCTTTTCTCGTGTGATCGAAGGAGTGGAGGCATCGTTGCGAAGAAGAAAGAACGAGCTACGCGTGGAGGTGTATTTCGCATACATCTAAGTGGTAGGATGGTTTTTCCTAACCAATTCGGTTTGCACTTCTTTGGTCCTTTCACATTATGATTAATTTATGATCCTATTCATATTATCTCAGAGATAAGAGTTCCTAATGTTTGATTCATGAGAGATTTCTTGTTGTTTGACGAATAAGAGTGCTCATAATATCATACCTTATTTAATGCTTCATGTTGATGCACATATGCCTACTTTTGATAGGAATATCTATAGGTCATATCTCTTGAACGTGGATGGTCATGAAAGTTATCTTCTTTATTCTGTTATGTCCTAAGTTAATAGTCCAATATGATTAAGGGATGTATTAATAATGTTAAAAGCTTAATTAGATCATGGTTGATACCTTGAATCTAGTTTGAGGTATTAGTATCAATTAGAATCATTGTAATCATTAAGTTCCAGAACATACCAGAGTCTAGAATTACTCTAGGAGGGGAGTAATTAAGGGTATTAATGTTATATTATCATGGTTAATGAGTATTAGTACGTGATTACCTATTATAAGTAAGTAATGTGCTCTCGGCCAGAACTGTTTCTGCGCCGACAGTGCTCAGTATAAAAATCATAATTAAATGTATAAAAATCATAAAAATATGCCGTCATTTGGGGTTATAAACCAGACTCATAGGGTTATCTGTTGTTAAAATTTCAGAGTCAGAGTTCTTCTGTGTTGACAGTGGGGTCAGTCGTAAGTGGGCTGTACAGTATCAGACAATTTACTGGAATTAGGGTTTTAAAGCACTAGTAAGTATTATTACTCATAATATGGTATAATCTGATTAAAATAATATTAATACAGTAAGATAAAACTACTTATGAGCCATTGTAATAAGTGAAGAAGTTTAAATGAGTAAGACTTTGGGACGAGTCAGCGTGCACAAGAGTCAATTTGGTCTTGTTTCTATGGTTCGTCGTGGTGTCGGTTTGAGTATCCAATTGGAGATCAAACTTTCTTAGAAAGGTATCTTGAGATTAAAAGTAATACAATTCCATACTTAGAGATATCCCTATCAAAGGTAAGACATGATGCATGACGTGTAATCTAATAGTGAAATTCATTATTCCTCAGATTGTGAGTCTTCATTATTCTCTTCATTATGCGAGATATGTGAATCTTTTTGTTACTCCCTGAGAGGGAGCTATATATGTTGTTGAGAAACCTTGATTATTTGTTTCATACTCCATGAGGGAGTCATTGCGGTAAGAGTTACCCTATTCTCATAAAGGTGAGACTTGTGCTTTTGTTGAATCATTGTCCAGTTTGACATTGACCTATTTCTCCACTTATTAAAAGGTGGAATCATAGTATGCTCACGAGCCATTGCTAGATCCGTGGTGATCTCCGATATTTATGGAACATGGTTTCCCTATTGCCCGAAAGGAGGCAAATACGTACGTCTTAGACTGGTTGACATTACGGAAGGTCTTCAGTCTCCGCTCATTGTGCCCGTAAGCACAGATGGGGCCAGCATGCCTAGACGCGTGGCCGGGTTCCAAAAAGAGAACCTCTAGGATGTTCTGGTATATTTTACCTTTCGAGATCGGTAAATTCAGCGAACAGAAATTGTAACTCCTTGCACCATAGATGCCTGGAGCCTTGAGTGTCTTGACCATTCTCTCCTTACACCAATATTTGTTTGGAGTCATATTGAGATTATTCTTTCCTATACTTTTCCATTGGAACTGTTAGTATTTGACCTTGCTATTCATGCAACATAAACCTATGAGTGGTTCAGAGAGTGTTTATTCCTGTTTATCTGAGTGATCTATTCTTCATAACCTATTTTATCTTCCTGGTGGGTTTTTACATCCTACTGGGTATTTCTACGAAATACTCACGCATCCTCTGATGCAGGCCTCAAAGATCAGTAAGTCAGGATTTGCAGTTCAGAAAGGCGTAGCAGATGCGTGGGAGATGTCTTGAAGAATTACTTTATTTACTCTATTGCATTTTGTTAGAACTTCTTTAGTGTTGGCCAGTGTGTGCCTAAATTTGATGCTTGCTTTATTTGATAGTTTTATTTAATCTGCTGTAATAATCTCAGTAGGATCCATTTGCTACATTGACAATGTTATTTAAAATTTGATGAAGAAGTTCTTAGTTCTCAATTTCTAAGTTTCGTTATGAGTTCCTGGTGATGTCGATTACACGTTCTTTTTGTAACGATGTAATTGACCCGAGTGATCGAGTATTCGATTGCGTCCCAAGGTTCCTATCTCGGCTTTTATTTGGTTTACTTAAAGGCTTCCGCACTCCGATCGAGGTCAGGGATTTTGGGGCGTGACAGTTGGTATGAGTAAGATTGGTTAAGGAGAATTGTAATAAGGGCTTTGAGTTAGTGATGTTTGAATCAAGACCCAGTCTTCAGGGTTGGTGTCAAGTTGTTGTTAGAAGTGGTAAAAGTGGGAATTAAAACCCATTAAAACCCACTTTCATATGAATGAGTGAATTGGGTGAAGGAATGAATAGTCCCACATCCAAACTAATGAGGTGTTATGGATGGTATATAAGGCCCAAGTTTGGCCTTTGAAGTTAGGCCCTTGGGCCACCCCACTTTTGTGGGGGAGAGAGATGTTGGACTCATGCACCTAGGTGGGCTAACCCACACATGCGCGTGCAGCCGCCATCCGGCCAGCTCGGTTCGGTTCAGTTCGCACGTGCTGCTGGGTTGGGTTTGGACAACAAGATAATATTATTTTGGGACAAATTCAATTGGTTTTCTATTTTAATTTGGTTCAACCAAAATGGGTCCAGTTTATTTTATTTCCGTTCAAAGGGGCTTTTAACGGGATTTCTATAAAGTCATGAAAAATGGGTTTTTCTGTACGGGTTTTATTGCACTTCATCTTCTTCCTTCTTTAAACTTACTGTGAAAACATTGCACACTGTGGTTCACTGCGTGTGCTGTTTGAAGTGCTCCTACAGCCCGTGGTCAAAGTGTTTCGCTTGATTCGATCATCAACTTTTCTACTAACGATTCCATTATCATCTTTGCAAAGGTACACAAATATTATTATCTTACATTACAGTAACAATCAAGCAGATTTTTAACAATCTTAAGACAGAATTTTGTCACTGTTATTTTTTAATTACTGTACTGTACTGTAGTTTTATTTGACTGAGATAATCTTATGTGATTTGCAAAGTTACAGAAATGGCTAATGAGGGTACCAACTTCACTCCGGTACTTATTCCCACTCTGGTGAATGCTCCTGTTCAAGTTAAAGGGGAGAAACCAGAAAAGTTCAGTGGTGTGGATTTCAAAAGATGGCAACAAAAAATGTTGTTCTATCTTACCACGCTGAATTTGGCCCGATTCCTTAAAGAGGAAGCACCCGTTCTCACTGAGGAGAAACGGGAAGACAAAACGGCTGTTGCAGTAGCAGATGCATGGAAACATGCAGATTTCTTATGTCGTAATTACATCCTTAACGGGTTGGACAACACATTATATAATGTGTACAGTTCGATGACAAGTGCTAAGGCACTATGGGAGTCTTTAGATAAGAAGGACAAAACTGAAGATGCTGGAATGAAGAAATTCGTGGTCGGCAAATTTTTGGACTTCAAAATGGTGGACTCTAAGACTGTGATAAATCAAGTTCAAGATCTCCAAGTTATCCTGCATGAAATTCATGCAGAAGACATGACTTTAAGTGAGTCTTTCCAGGTGGCAGCAATAATTGAAAAACTACGAACCGTCCTGGAAGGATTTCAAGAACTACTTAAAGCATAAGAGAAAGGAGATGAACTTGGAAGATCTAATTGTAAGGTTAAGGATTGAAGAGGACAACCGTTCTTCTGAAAAGAAAACCAAGGGTCATGGCATGGAAGCCAAAGTCAATATTGTGGAAAAAGGGCATAAAAGCAATGGCTTCACCAACAAAAAGAGGAAGCATCCTGGGAGTCAGTCAAATAATGACTCCAACGACACTAAGTTCAAGGGCAAGTGCTATGTGTGTGACAAGGTGGGCCACAAGGCTAAGGATTGCCGCAAACGGAAGAAACAAGATGGTTTCAAGAAGAAGAAGGCACAAGCCCACATGACCGAAGTGGAGAATCTTTCCACCAATGTGCATGACATCAACCTTTCTGCTATGATTTCGGAAGTGAATATGGTCACGAACGATAGAGAATGGTGGGTGGATACTGGGGCTACCTGCCATGTGTGCTAAAACAGGAAGATGTTCTCCACTTATCACTCCGTGGAAAATGTGGAACAACTATTTATGGGCAACTCTTCTACCGCGAAGGTTGAAGGAATAGGAAAGGTGGTGCTCAAGATGACTTCGGGCAAGGAACTCACGCTTAACAATGTGATGCATGTGCCAGAAATTCAAAAGAATTTAGTGTCTGGATCATTGCTGAGCAAGAATGGATTCAAATTGGTGTTTGAGTCTAACAAATTTGTTTTGACTAAGGGTGGGATGTATGTGGGAAAAAGGTATCTGAATGAAGAGCTTTTCAAGCTTAATGTATTACATATTGTATCTGTTGCTAATATTATGAATGAGAATGTTTCTTCCTCTTATATGATTGAGTCATGTGATGTGTGGCATGGTAGATTAGGACATTTTAATTATGATACTTTACAAAGATTGATTAATATGGAATATCTGCCTAAATTTAATATTGACTCTAATCATAAATGCGAAACTTGTGTGGAATCTAAATTAACAAGGGAATCATTCCAAAGTATTGAGAGATGTACTGAACCTCTTGAGTTAATTCACAGTGATGTATGTGATTTAAAACTTGTTCAAACAAGAGGAGGTATAAAGTACTTTATTATATTTATTGACGATTGCACTGGTTATTGTTATGTATACTTGCTGAGAAGTAAAGATGAGGCAATAATCATGTATATATTATATAAAACAAAGGTTGAGAATCAACTTGACAAGAAGATAAAAGTTCTAAGAAGTGATAGAAGTGGGAATATGAATCACCTTTTGGTGAATTCTGTTCACAACATGGTATTATACACCAAACAACGGCACCTTATTCACCACAGCAAAATAGAGTTGCTGAACGGAAAAATAGAACTTTAAAAGAAATGATAAATGCTATGTTAATAAGTTCTAGGTTACCTCAGAACATGTGGGGGGAAGCTTTGCTTTCAGCCAACTATATTATCAATAAAATACCTCATAAGAAAACCTTGCAGACACCATATGAATTATGGAAAGGTTGAAAGCCTTCCTACAACTTCTTAAAAGTGTGGGGGTGTCTAGAAAAAGTGGCGGTCCCTAATCCTAAGAGGATTAAAATTGGACTAAAAATTAATTGCGTATTCATTGGTTATGCCAATAATAGCAGTGCATATCGTTTTCTTGTTCATAAATCGGATATTCCTGATGTAAATGTAAACACTGTGATTGAATCTAGGAATGTTTCATTTTTTAAACATATTTTTCCGTGGAATTCTACACAAAAGGAAAGTTCTCTTAAAAGAACATTGGATGTTGCACAAGACACTAGTGAAGACCAAGAGGGAGAAGATGATGAACATAGACGTAGTAAATGTGCTAGAATATCAAAATCCATCGGTCTAGACTTTCTAACTTATTTGTTAGAAAATGAGCCTCAAAGCTTTAAGGAAGCCATGTCCTCTCCAGAAGCACAATATTGGAAGGAGGCTGTAAATAGTGAAATTGAATCTATTATGCAAAATCACACTTGGGAGTTGGTAGATCTACCACCAGGTAGTAAACCTCTTGGATACAAGTGGATATTCAAGAGGAAGATGACGGCTGATGGATCAATTGACAAATATAAAGCAAGACTTGTTATCAAAGAATTCAAGCAAAGGGAATGTCAAGATTATTTTGATACATATTCACCAGTCACAAGAATAACTTCCATTAGGATGTCAATCGCTATAGCTGCTTTGTATAATCTTGAAATACATCAAATGGATGTGAAAATAGCATTCTTGAATGGTGACTTGAATGTGGAAATATATATGCAATAACTTGAAGGGTTTGTAGTACCGGGTCAAGAAAACAAAGTGTGCAGACTTGTTAAATCTCTTTATGGGCTTAAACAAGCACCTAAACAATGATATGAAAAATTTGACAAAATGATGATGTCAAATGGATTCAAAATCAATGAATGTGACAAATATGTTTTTGTCAAAGCAAGACCTGATGGCTATGTTATTGTATGCCTCTATGTGGATGATATGCTCATTATTGGTAGTAATGATAATATCATTAAAGCTATAAAGAGGATGTTAAACAAACAGTTTGACATGAAGGATATGGGTGTTGCAGATGTTATACTAGGGATGAAAATCACTAGAACATCTGATGGATATGTGTTATCTCAATCTCATTATATTATAAAAATCCTAAACGAATTTAATGAGAATGATAATCGTCCAGCGAGAACACCTGTTTATGTGACATTGCATTTAAGCAAAAACATGAGTGAGAGCATATCACAACTCCAATATTCTCAAATTATTGGAAGTCTTATGTACCTTATGAATTATACGAGACAAGACATTGCATACTCAGTAAGTAAACTGAGTAGATATAATAGCAACCCATGGGAAGACCACTGGAAGGCTCTAGTCAGGGTTCTTAGATATCTAAGATATACCTTGAACTATGGACTGCACCATACAAGGTATCCAGCAGTACTAGAGGGGTACTGTGATGCAAATTGGATATCTGATACAAGAGACTCCAAATCCACAAGTGGATATGTCTTTACTCTTGGAGGTGCAGCAGTGTCTTAAAAATCTTCTAAACAAACGTGCATAGCAAGATCCACCATGGAATCAGAATTCATTGCACTTGATAGAGCAGGCGAAGAGGCTGTGTGGCTTCGTCATTTTTAGAAGATATTCCAATGTGGGGGAAACCTGTGCCACCTATACGTATCTATTGTGATAGTCAATCTGCTAAATGAAGAGCACAAAGTAACTTGTATAATGGTAAGTCTCGACATATACGTCGGAGGCATAATATCATAAAACAATTGCTCTCTAGTGGAATAATTTCCATTGAGTATGTAAGGTCAAAAGACAATATTGCGGATCCGCTTACAGAGGGTTTGACTAAAGAACAAGTGAGCAATTTATTGAGGGGAATGGGCTTGAAGTAGGGATGGAACCGGGGCGGGTTTGGGCCGGGTATTGGCATACCCGGCCCCGGAACCATTTTAATTCTTCAAACCCAGAACCGTCCCAGACCCACTACGGGTCCAGTTTCAAGGACCCGGACCCGCCCCGGTACCAGAACTTGAAACCCGGACCCGCCCCGCCCCGACCCGGTACCAGTTTTTTTATATTTTTAATGTCATATACATTAAACTATTAACTCCTTTAATTTTTTTATTAATAATATATATCTATAAAAATCCAAACTACTCAAATCAAGAGATATGAGTGCTTTCGCCCAAAAAAAATATTCATAAAAAAAAATAAATATGGGTCCAAGTATATGATATATATATATCTATCATATACCCGGGTCGGGTCCGGGTTTTACATGAAAACCCGGACCCGACCCGACCCGATGGGTCGGTTCCTCTTTCAGACCCGGAACCGGAACCGGGTATTGCATAAGCAATCCCAGAACCGGCCCAATAAGGCCGGGTCTTGTCGGGTCGGGTAAAAACCCGACCCAAGTTCCATCCCTAGCTTGAAGCCTATACATTAAGAATCACCATAATGGCAACCCAACCTAGTTGACTGGAGATCCAAAGATCTAGGTTCAAAGGGACAACCAAATTGTGGGAGATTCAAGGGGAATCACTATTGAGATAAAATCTCGTTCTCATTCCTATGATGAGATAGTGATGCTTGCTGAATGAATTTAGAGTTATAGCATACAATTCACAAATACTGGCTCAATAGCTCAGCAGATAGTCTGACCTTTGACTTAATAGTCATTCGGTCGAATGATATGAAGTCACTCACATTCACACACTCACTCCCAATCCCATGGGCATTTTAGTCTTTATCTTGATTAGGTTCTTCCCAACCCTCAAACTTAGCCCTCAAGTCATCATTTTACTATCTTTCATAAAATGATTAAGTTTTTAAACCATCAAGGTTTATTAGTCGGATTTTCCTTATCATTAAGGTCCTTTGCTATCAGTCAGCATAAAATCTGGGACAAATGCCCTTAATACAGTAACATCAAACATGTAAAAATAATACACCAATTAGGGCTTGAAAACATTTATCAAACAGCCCAAAACCAATAAAAAGAGCCTATGTACCATACTGGCTCTGTATGTACCATACTGCACAAAAATACACAAACGGTTAAGTTTGACCGTCAGCTGTTAGCAATTTTAACTGTCGGTGGATGTCCACCGGCAGTTCAAAATCCAAACCGGCTTATGAACCGGGTTTATTATTGAATCGGAGTTCGGTTTGGAAGTGGACCGGGTTTGGTCTAATAATGGACCGAACCGGATTCGGTTTGATTATTCCTGAACCGTCCTATTTTTGAACCAGTTCGGTCTGCCGGTCCGTTCTGGCCAGACCTGGGACCGAACCAGTCGTCTTCCTCAGTTGGTCATCCTCTGCTCGCTCATGGGTGGCTGCCGCCACAACAGCCGTCGTCGTGCCGCCCTCCCTTCTCCTCCTCTCCTCCACTAGTCGTCTACCCATGGTCCGGGCAAATATGGAGGAGTCATGAACTGGCAGCAGCAAAAAGTTGTTGCCTTTGCTTCCTTCACCGCGGCCGGTGGCCTGACGGAGGTTGATCATTTTATGAAAGTAACAAACAACCTAAAAACTAAATTTTTTTTTAAGCATGATTTTTTATTTTTATGAAAGTAATATTCCCTCCCCCAAACCTATTATGAACATTGTCCTCAATGTGAACAAAATATAAAAATGACAATGATCATATAACAAAGAAATGGAGAAAATGAGAGAATACACATGAATACGTGGGTTGCCTCCCACCAAGCGCTAAGTTTAACGTCTTCAGCCAGACTGAGCCACGGTCTTGTGTAGGGTTTGGATCCTCAAGAATTCAACCTGGATCAATTAAATGATTGCCCCACACACTCCTATCCTTGTTGCCTATGTATGGAGCACATCGTGGAATAAAAGGATGGAGTGGTGGGTGGGGAAGCTTTGGGAAGAGGGGTCCCTGCATTAACCATGATAAAAGGTCATTAGAAAATTTTAGAATAAAGGGCTCCTCCTCTAAATTAACCATTTTGGCCTTAGGGGCCTCTTCTAGAAATAGAATTGGGAAAGCTTCCTCAATTAGTGAATCAACTAAACTATCTATGAAACAGTCTAAGTTACTTTCAATAAGCAAAGGGTTAGATCAGTCAGGACATGGTATGAATGGTGTTTCAGGAATAGAAGGTTCTGTTAATAGTGTCGTAGACTGCAACTTCTATAGAAGAAGGTTTAAAGCTGGGTTCTATTAATGCACTTACTTCTTCTTTAATTTCTACACCCTCTTGATCATTATGTAAAACCCACTGAAGCTCATTGTCAAACCTTTGGGCATTCTGAAGGGACATAATATCATAGTCAGGGGAAAAACAGATCCCTTCATCAGAAAATTGGCCCTTCGGATATTGGGGCTCGATAGGAAAAATGCATTCTTCGTTCATATTCATGGCCTGTGTTAGCTGTTCTAACTGAATTTCAATGTTGGCAAGAGCCTGTGTGTGAGAATGGACAATCTGGGCATGGGTCCGTATTTCATCTCTCATCTCCTCACATTTAGTTTTTATCTTGGCTGCCATCTCAGCTACAAGGGCTAATAATTGGCTCATTTGGTTTTCTAAGGTAGATTGTCTAGTGGGTTGGCCAAACTGAGGAGTAGCGGCTGGTCGGTAAGGCAGGTGTGGGCTTAGGAAATCTTGTCCAGGGTTGGGTTGCTCCCAAGGGTTGTTAGGATGATCCTCCCACCTATGAAGACTTTGGGCCTCATTAACATACTTGCGTATAAAATCAGGATACTCATGGGCCAAAGGGCACTCCACTGGGGTATGAATAGGACTTAAACAGAGGGCACATGGTTCCGACATATGAGGAAGGGCATTTCATAGGGAAGATGTGCTACTCCCAAAATTAGAGTGATTATCCCACCCACGGTTGTAAGTATCAGCATATAAGAGATGTGGGTGGTAGGGCATTTCATAGGGAAGGGGATTAGGTGTGTGTGAAGACAATAATCTTAAAGCTTCTATATGGGTTCTCATGGCTAAATCCATAGAAAGGTGAAGACATTTCTTCACCATGCATTCATCAACCGAACCAAAATATCACACATCCACAAATCAGAGAAACAACCCTAGATATCCACAACTAGCAATCATCAGTCATAGATATCGACAACTAGCAGTCCTAATAGCCACAACTAATACAACATGCTATCACAGAAAGAAAAGAAAAATACCAAGCACACAAATTAATCTAAAAAGAGAAGGATAAGAGAATGCAAACTAGGGGAAGGGGTGGCCCTTCCACGTTGGCGAGAATTCCACGTCTTCTCTTAATCCTACTCAAGAAAGCAAAACACAGATTAAGCTACTAAAAAAATAATCAAAGTTAAGACTCACTAACTACTCTAAAACTAACTATGCTAAGAATCTGGTAAACTATTGGCTTCCGTCCCCAGCAACGGCGCCAAAAACTTGATCGTTTAAATATGAACCCCTTGCAAGTGCACAAGGCAATTGTACTACAACGAGTATAAAAGTGTTGTCGAACCTCAGGGACAGTTAAATATTTTACCAAACTTAAGAGAAGAAAAGATGTAGTTTAATTAATTCTAAAGAAAGCAATGAACTTTGGCTAATCTAACTGAGATTTAGTCAATATGGAGAAGTATCAAGGCAATGAATCCACCACTAGACATGCAATTACTACTCTTAATTATTATTAAGCATATATTAACATGATATAGTAATTGGTGTTCTTGATCGGATACACGAATTACTAATGAATTCACTAACGATCTTGATCGGACACAAAAGTTCATCCACTATTTTGTAATCAATCATATCCTTGATCGGGCATAGAATCAACACAAACCTGTTGTAATGTAATTAATCTTATCCTTGATCGGGCATAAAATCAATCATAATATCTAATTTCATTCATAATCAATCAAGTCTATGGTCAAGCACTAAAAAAGAATACTCATTAAATCACATTAAGCATGAATCATAATCAACTTTATAAAATTAAACTAAGAGTAGCAATACACATCTAGGGCTTCATCTAGCCTTGTGTTGTGACCCAGCAGAGTCACAAGGTATCGTCTTGACTAAAAGTAGTAAAAAGAAAGGAGAAGTAAGGAAAACTTGATTCAATATTGCATGCCCTAAAAGGAGGAGGAAGACCTCCTTATAAAGAAAGAGAGGGCGCGTCTACCTAGCCTGATTACAAGATATGACCTTTCAACTTCCTAGAATAATTAAAGCATATGACCTTTCAGCTTCCTAGACCTTTCAGCTACCAAGATACGGATTTGCGTACTGCCATTCACAACACTCCACCACGCTCCGCTTCCGCATTGCCCTCAATGCGACCATGATGGAAAGCGGGTCAGAAAGTCATCCTCTAACATCCACTCTACATCGCCTAATGATTTACCCTTCCAAGCTACCAACACTTCAGTTACAATACGTCCTGAACGACGCACCCTCCGCTTGTCAATAAGAGAGGCAGGCATATGTGCGTCAGGTTCTGCAGGACCCATGAGTGGTGGGGGCGCAATATCCGCAACTAACTGGGGGTCCCCCACGAATCAACATAGCCGTGACACATGGAAAACGGGGTGCACCAGCGACCCGGGAGGTAGTGAAAGACGATATGCCACCGGCCCCACCTTTTCCATAACTGCATAAGGTCCATGATAACGAGCGGCCAGCTTATGATCAGCCCGAAATAGGGTAGTCTGGCGATGTGGCAGAACGGACACATATACCAAATCACCGACATGGAACTCCCGATCAGTGTGCTTCTTATCATAGACCTGCTTCATCCAGTTTTGAGCTGAAGCCAAATTAGCCTTGAGCTGGCAAAGAACCTCATCCCGCGTTTGAAGCATATAATCCACTTCGGCAATAGAGGAGTGATGAGGTACATAAGACAAGACTGAAGGAGGAGGGCGACCGTAGACAACCTCGAAAGGGGTGAATCCCGCACGTGTGTGGTAAGCCATGTTGTAAGACCATTCTGCCCATGGAAGGAGCTGAAGCCAACGCCGAGGCTGATCCCCGACAAAGCAGCGTAAATACTGCTCTAGACATCGGTTGACCACCTCGGTCTGACCATCCGTCTGAGGGTGATAGGCCGTACTCATATGGAGCTCCGTACCCTGCAGCGTGAAAAACTCCCGCCAGAACTGAGAAATGAAAACACGATCCCGGTCTGACACAATAGTTCATGGCATACCATGCAACTTTGCGACCTCCTTTACATACAGCTCCGCAATGGTTCGGGCAGAAAATGGATGGCTCAAGGTGCAAAAGTGGGAGTACTTGGAGAGGCGGTCGACCACCACCATAATGACTGTCTTACCGTGAACCATGGGTAAGGCCTCAACAAAGTCCATGGAGACATCCTCCCAAACCTTGTCAGGGATAGGAAGGGGCTGGAGGAGACCTGCAGGGGTTGTGGACGCTGATTTTGCCCGCTGGCATGTGTCACAAGCTGCCACATAGGAATGCACATCCTTCCGAATACCGGCCCACAAGAAGCTATGACTCACCCGCTTGAATGTTCTGAATGTCCCTTCATGGCCAGCCATAGGAGTATCATGGATATGGGACACCACAAGCTGTCGCAAATCCAGGATGGCAGGTACCCATAAGCGGTCCTTCCAGAATAAGAGATTTTCCCGCCAAGCAAAAGGAGGCTCAGCGGCGGGATCAGCCTGAAGACGGTCAATCAGCGCCTTGGTGGTAGGGTCCTCCACATATGCTCGTTTCAATTCTGGCACAAAGGGGCAACACGGCATAGATAAGGCTAAGTATCCCCCGTTCTTGGGCCGGCGAGACAAGGCACCAGCCACAGTGTTGTCCGCACCCCTCTTGTATACGACTTCATAATCATAGCCCAATAATTTACTGACCCAACGCTGCTGAGAGGGCGTAGATACCCGCTGGTCCAAGAAGTATTTGAGTGGTTGATGATCTGTCCGAATAAGGAACCGTCGGCCGAGCAAGTAGGGCCGCCACTTGTTGATGGCGTGCACAATAGCGAGCATTTCCTTCTCGTATGCTGACAAAGTCAAAGATCGCCCCGAGAGTGCTTTGCTGAAGAACGCAATAGGATGTTCTTTTTGGAGAAGGACAGCTCCGAGACCCGAATCAGATGCATCGGTCTCAATCACAAACGGCAAGCTGAAATCTGGAAGAACTAATACCTGGGCGGTTGCCATAGCTTGCTTCAATTGGTCAAAAGCTGCCTGTGCTTCATCGGACCATGAAAAGGCCCCCTTCTTGAGCAAGGATGTGAGGGGCCTAGCCATCACCCCATACCGCCCAATAAACCACCGATAGTAACCAGTGAGGCCTAAGAAACCACGGAGAGACTTCACACAAGTGGGCCGAGGCCACGAAAGCATAGTTTCCACTTTCGACGGATCAGTGGCCACCCCTTCATGCGCGATAATGTGGCCCAAATAATCTACCTGCGCGCTGCCAAAGGAGCACTTCAAGCGCTTCAAAAATAATGAATTAGCACGTAGGATGGTAAAAACTGACCTGAGGTGGCATAGATGGTCCTCCCAGGATGCGTTATAAATAAGTATGTCATCAAAGAACACGAGCATAAACCGGCGGAGATAGGGCCGAAATAGATCGTTCATCAAGCTCTGAAAAGTGGCTGGAGCATTGGTCAGGCCGAATGGCATGACGAGGAACTCATAGTGCCCATCATGAGTCTGAAAAGCAGTCTTGTGGATGTCGTGGGGCTGCATGCGTATCTGATGATAACCCGAACGCAAGTCAAGTTTGCTAAAAATGGCAGCCCCTGCCAACTCATCTAGGAGCTCTTCGATCACCGGGATAGGATATTTATCCTTCACCGTAATCGCGTTGAGCGCACGGTAGTCAACACAGAAGCGCCAAGAACCGTCCTTCTTACGAACCAACAGGACCGGAGAAGAAAATGAACTAGTGCTGGAATGGATTATACCTGATTGCAACATCTCTTGCACTAACCGTTCGATTTCTGCCTTTTGAACATAAGGATACTGGTAGGGTCGGACATTGGCGGGGGAAGCTCCAGGCGTGATAGGGATGTGATGGTCGTAGTTCCGGGCTGGCGGAAGGCCAGATGGCTCTGCAAAGATATCCGCATGCTCAGCCAGGAGGCGGAGCATGTCATCTGGCAATGCTGGTTGACTCACATCCATGATAGCACGTTGCTGGAGAAATAGACCATGAGGTGTAAACCGGAAAAGTGAACTCACCTCTTGGGCCGTGTGGACGGTGCCTGGTTGCGACCCATGTAAACGCACACGTTGACCTGCTACCTCGAAGTCCATAGTCAGATCCCGAAAGTTCCAGACGACATCGCCCAAGTCCTGAAACCACTGAACACCTAACACCACATCAGCCCCCTTCGTGGGTAAGAGAAAGAGATCAGTAATGAAGGAATGTCCTTGAATCACCAACTCAACTTGTGCACACATGCCTACACTCCGGAGGTGTTTGCCATCACCGATCACCACATCAAATGGTTTGGAGTCTGAGACATAGCACCCCAAACGCTGTGCCACTTTGTCATTGATAAAGTTGTGAGTAGAGTCACTATCGATGAGTACTGCTACTTGTTGGCTCTTGAGCTGGCCCTGAACGCGCATGGTTCTGGGGGTGAAAGTACCTGAGAATGCATGGATGGATATCTCCGGCTGCACATGGTCATAGAGGCCGGGTGCCTCTTCTGGCTCAGCCACTTCTTCTTCCTCGGCTTCTTCAACAAGTAAACTACCCCGGACGGAGCAGCGATGTCCGGGGGCAAACTTCTCGTCGCATTTAAAACAAAGTCCCTTAGAACGCCGTTCGTCTATTTGAGCTGGCGTCAGACGATGGACAAGTGTAGTAGCATGCCCTGGCAATGCCGGTCGGCTTTGGCTGGGGCCAGGCACTAAGGCCGAGACAGATGTGGGGCTGGTAAGGGGGCGCATAGCCATCACCCCACGGCTCCCTCTCCGTTGATAAGCCAATTTCTCCTCCTCTATACGTGCATGGCACACCACATCGCGCATGGTATGGCATGGAAAGTGGCGCATCTCATCAGCAATCTTTGGTTTCAGCCCACGCTTGAAGGTGCCCACAAGAGCTGCTATTGGCCAATCTGGTAGGCGATTGGCAATCTTCATGAATTCTGAATAATAGGCCCTTACTGTGGTGGTCTGCCTTAGGCTGGACAACATTTCATTGAAATCTTGAAATTCATTTGGTCCAAATTGGACGCACAACTCATCGGAGAAGGAGACCCAAGTAGGATAACGCACCTCCTTTTCGAAGGTCTGAAACCAAATAGAGGCGTCTCCGTCAAGATGGAAGGCTGCCACACGTAGGCGTTCGGCATCAAAGTATGTCCCTTGGTAAGCGAAGAACTTGTCCGCCTTGTACAACCATTCGACAGGGTCCTCATCTCCATTATATCTTGGAAACTGTAAACGAGCCAGTCTGGGCTCAGCTTTGCCCCTCTGGCCTCCGCGAGATCCATGGAATTCCTCCCACTCCTCATCGATCTCTTGCTGAATGTTTCGTGGATGTGTAGCCATTGAGGCATTTCCACGAGCACTTGGCATGCCTCGTGCATCAAGGCCAGGGTGGCCACCTTCTGCGTCTGGGTTAAAGGACCCAATGCGGATTCCATGAGGGAGAGAATTTGCTGTGGATTGGCCTGGTGCTGAGCCGCCAGGCACATGGAACCCCCCTGGTCGGACAGGAACGCCATTCCTCCCTGATGGCGGCGGCGACATGGTCATGTTGGCAGTTTGTGTGGCTTGGTTTTGCACCTGTATAAGCTCGATGTTCTGCAGCCGTATATTAATCGCATTGATCATGGAGATTAGGATGTCTTGGCTGGAATCGGCATTCATCCGTGGGCTAGGAATCTCCTTCGCAGCCTCTGGCTCTGGCTGTGCCTCAGAGGCCATGGCTGGCTGCTTGCGAGGAGGCGTGTCTGGCTCTGATACCAATGTTGTGACCCAGCAGAGTCACAAGGTATCGTCTTGACTAAAAGTAGTAAAAAGAAAGGAGAAGTAAAGAAAATAGGAAGAGAAGTAAGGAAAACTTGATTCAATATTGCATGCCCCAAAAAGAGGAGGAAGACCTTCTTATAAAGAAAGAGAGGGCGCATCTACCTAGCTTGATTACAAGATATGACCTTTCAACTTCCTAGAATAATTAAAGCATATGACCTTTCAGCTTCCTAGAATAATTAAAGCATATGACCTTTCAGCTTCCTAGACCTTTCAGCTACCAAGATACGGATTTGCGTACTGCCATTCACAACACCTTGAATAAAAGTTTAGTTACACATAGAAAGAAAGAAAGGAGAAGCCTGTTTATTTAGATCCATCGTCATAAATCCTTCTTCTTCTTTGCTCCAAAACACTCCTTCTCTTGCTCCTCTCTAGTCTCCAACGGTTTCTCCAAAACACTCCTTCTCTTGATACCGATCCTCTCTAGATTCTCTAACGGTTTCTCCAAGATTAACCAAAACGTTCTCCCATAAGGCCTATTTATAAGTTTGAAGATAAACCACGAAGTCCCCTTCCAAATCCGAGTTGAAATATGTCTTATTTCCGGTTTTCCGCATACGGTGATCGATCGCAAATCCTTTCGTTAGTTTCCTCCGATCGATCGCTTTGCCGATAGACGCCGTTTGATACCGATCCATCGTAGTTACTGTCTTGCGTGGATAAAAAATTCAAGTAGATATGATCAATCATTTTGAGGTCCGATCGATCGTTTCCTTTTGCGGCTCTGGCGATCGATCGCGTTGAATGGCTGATTTATCGTGGTTACTGTTTATGAATTTCAAATGGCTTTAACTTTCTGTCCCGAACTCCGAATTACTCATAGTTGGTGGCGCTGGAAAGCTGACTTCTTGAACTTTAACATGAAGTTTGAATCAGTCCAATCCGAGATTTGTATACGAAGTTATGATAATTTAACCATTTAAGTTACTTTTTACCTCATTTCTATGTATGACTCTTGTTTCCTATAAAAACCAAAAAATATATTAAAGTGGTAGTTATTCTAATCAAATACTAGCAGAAACATAAGTTTAGGAGATAATAAAATGCATAATTCATGTGTAGATCAGAGGTCATCTTGACCTCCGGTGACCTGCCACGACCCCTCGACTTAGACAGCACCAGCCGCTTCCTCCTCCGTCATCTCCATCGTCTCCATTGATGAAGAAACCAAATGAAAAATTGAACCTTGAAGAAAGTGGTATGGGATCCTACCTTGCATGCGAGCTGATGCCGAATCGCTGCCCAGCGGAGGTCGCCGGAGTCACTGGAGGGTTGCTGGGGTCGTGGCGGGTCACCGGAGGTCAAGACGACCTCCGCCAGGCCACCGGCCGCGGTGAAGGAAGCAAAGGCAGTGGCCCCTTCACGCTCATATAGGTGATTCTCATTAAGAGTATCCTACAATACCTCACTTCTATGAGGATTTTAAGGCTAAATCTTCTAGAGCACTTATGAAAATTAGGTTTGTTCAGGGCCAAAATGAACAAAGTCATGAGAACCACAGTATGTTTGAGAAGTGATTGTGTGAATTCTATTGTCTTGGTTTACACAAACGGCTGAACAGTTCAAGACATCACGTTCACTGATTAGCCAGTAACCCGATAGTTTTCACAAGGAAAGGTTCAAAGCCAAAAACTACCTTTCCCCCATGCATGATCTTTACAATATTTGCTTTCACGATTTATCTGCATAGTTATCCAGCCAATTCTCATTCATGTGGGGGATTGTTAGAAGTGGATATTAAAAGTGGGAATTAGAACCCACTTTCATATGAATGAGTGAATTGGGTGAAGGAATGAATAGTCCCACATCCAAACCAAGGAGGTGTTATGGATGGTATATAACCCATGCACCTAGGTGGGCTAACCCACACGCGTGCGCGCGCCGCGGCCTGCAGGCTCAGCTCGGTTCACACGCGCGACCGGCCAGCTGGGTCGAGTTGGGTTGGGTCAACAAGATAATATTATTTTGGGACAAATTCAATTGGTTTCATTTTCTATTTTAATTTGGTTCAACCAAAATGGGTCCAGTTTATTTTCTTATGACCGTTAACGGACGGAAGCGTCCGTTTAACGAGAAATGGTGTTTACAACGAGCCTTTAACGGGATTTCTATAAAGTCATGAAAAATGGGTTTTTCTGTACGGATTTTGTTGCACTTCATCTTTTTCATTCTTTAAACTTACTGTGAAAGCATTGCACACTGTGGTTCGTTGCGCATGTTGTTTGGAGTGCTCCTACAGCGCATGGTTGATCGTCTTATCCTGGGAGGCAGATGCCCAAGAGTCCTAAGCACCGAAGGGAGGGCGAATTCTGTCTTAAGGACTACTAACGATTCCATTATCGTCTTTGTAAATGTACACAAATATTATTATCTTATATTACAGTAACAGTCAAGCAGATTTTTAACAGTTGTAACGCTTCAAATTTTATAAAATAATATCAAATATTTTTTTACTCTAGAAAATCGTGTCCAAAAAATTAAATTTTTTATCAATTATTGAACCAAACCTTGCTCAAAGGGGCTAAGAATGTAATTCTTTATTTTCAATGATTTTGGTTGCTTTTGATTGATTGTTGCGTTCCAAACCATTAGCTACGTTAGTAGACAACAACGTAGATTTTGTACCCCATCACATTTCATTTGTCATATCTTCCAGCGCACATACAGTCTTGACCTTAAACCAATGAGATTAGAAACTAGACTCGAATACGAACCCAGCACCACCAAGAACGCATGATTCGGAGTTTAGACGACTGAGATATGGCCGGTCGAATTTTGGCACTTAGGGGCCGTTTGGATCGTGAAAAATTCCAAAAATCCACTCCCTGGATTTTTGGGATTTTCAACGGCTGAGATTTAATCAGCGTGAGACATGGATTAGAGGGAAGAAGCCCCTGGAGTATCTTTGATGATTTTTCAGAATCTCTAACATGATCTTTCCATTAATCAGCCAGAACACGTTTAGAAAAACTACCATTTCTCCCTTCCCTGATATGTGACACAAACTTTAGTGCATTAGAAATATAACGCAAGTATTTATTTTCAAATCTAATATGAAGCTCCAAATTCCGACTCTAAATAGGTCAAAATCATGTCTCAATTCAAAGGTCCAAACCTACCAGGATTATTCTATACGGGATTGCAAACCCCTCCTCCCTTCTTCCTTCTTCTGTTCCCTTTTGGTGGCCATCTCTTCTCTTTTTTCTTTTATCCTTCTTCATTTTTTCTTTTCTTCTTTTTCTTTATCTTTTCTTTACCAAAAAAAAATAACTTTCTCGTTTGTTTCCATCCTATGCCAAATAGCAGGATATGGGTTTAAAATGTGTACACATATTTTGAATTATATATTTATTTTTATACATATTTTAATATCTATGATTTGTCGATTAATATCACTCATTTTAGAAGTTATATTGTAAAAATATATGATAAAAACTAATTTTCATCCACTTATATTTTTTTACATAATATTTATGATATATCTTCGATATTTTTTGTTTTTTGTCGATCGATGCGGCATTCGTACCCGACCCTAAAATAAGCGCGGGTTGAGGCCCGACTCTGCCTAGCTTCAAATTTCCGGCCCATACCCGCAATTTTGCGCGCCGTAGGGTCAGTCTTACTGACCCACCCTGCTCAGCCGCCCGCGCTACTCTCTCAGCCGCCCGCTCCACCCCGCTCTCCACCTCCCCGCCGCCGTCCTCCTCTCCGACCCGGCCCCTCATCTTCCCACGGCACCATCCTTCCTTTCCCTTTCCCCCTTTCCCGTCCGGCTTCCACAGCCCTTGCTGCCGCCAATCTTCCCTGCCGTCAGCGGGTATCGGCAAGGCCCTCCAACCAGCGTCCTTGCCAGCATTCCTCTCGAACAGTTTCTGTCTCCATCTCCGAAAATCTCCATCCAAGTTCCCTCCGCCCGGCGAATTCTCCCACCTCCGCCGAATGCAAGGTCAAGTTGGGGTAAGATCTGTTGGTTCATTTGACATTTGAGTTTTTTATTTGATTTTAGTTAATAATGTCCTTATCTGTTTCTGGGATGAGTTCTTGATTATGGGGAGCATTTGGGATTTGTAGATTCATTGTCACTGACTCAATGTGATCGAATGGATCCTTAATCGTGCCCTAATCCATGAGCTTAGCTGATTGCTCTCTCTCTATCTCTCAATCTGTGTGTGTGTGGCGTCTTCTTGAGTTTGGTGGGATTGAATGCTGAAATAAAGATTTTTTCATATGGAGGACATCAATTTGATTTTATAGTAGTGTATATTCCCTCCGTCTGCATTCGAAAAAAGATGGGTCTTACATTCATGGCTGACTTCGCTCCCTCACGACCAAAATCGGGGTCCAATAAATTTCACTCATTTTGCAATGTAGACGAGCTTCATTGAACGGAGGTAGTGTAATTGCGTTTTATTTTTTGGTGGGATGGCACTCCATCCTATGAAGCTCATCTGCATTCGAAAATGAGTGAATTTGGACTCTATTACCTGTAAGAAAGCAGAGTTTTTGGTTCCTCTATCATGTTTTTTGCCTTGAAGGAGCAAACACAGCCATGTAATGTTGAACCCACATTTTTCCACATACACATGCTTCATTGGATAGAGAGAGTATGATATTTGATTTCGCATCTGCAATTCTGTGGTCTGTGATAGATGGTATTTCATTCTTGAATATTCTGATTCGAAGGCACATTCATGTCTTCTGAGTTGCAGCAGTTTTACGTTTGGATGATAACGTCATTGTTATTTATCTTTTATCAGAGAAATAAGCTCTCTCGCCTTATTTTCAAGCGCGCAATTCGTCACTTGCATGTCTCAAGCTTTCTATTAAGCTAACAAGTTCATTAGCCAGTTGGACAAATTCTTTTTTTGCAGCCTCTAAAGATCATTGGGAATCGAGAAGATACATTTTAATATCTTCAAGCTCACTGATGATGCGCTCAAAATTGTGAATTTGCTGTCTATGAACCTTGTTTTCTTTAGTGAGGTGTTGCATCAGAATTCCCAACCGAATGAGTTGTAATTCCAACTCCTTGCTCTTGGCTGTATATCACTAGCAACCTTAATCTTATCTGATATAGCTTGGAACTTTAGCCGATGCTGTTCTACTTCCACAGCAGCTACATCAAGCTTCCTTCATAGGTCATCCATGTAGGAGTCAAAACTTTTTATTCCGGGGACAAAATTTAGGATTCTGCATTCTCCAGTGCGCTTTGAGTGTTATTTTTTTCTTCCTATCTTTCATTAGTGCCTTTACTTATTTGAAGCAATTGGATCAGCCTCTTTTGAAGACCCTCCAGCTGTAACATAGCTGCTGTAGAGGCCATAGTCTCGACTTGGAGACTTAGAAATTCAGGTCCGTTAAAGGAGGTCTTTCTAATTGGATAGTTGTAAGCTAAGCTTGATTCTAATAGCATATCATGGTGGATGTCAGAACCTCAACTTTTCTTCTGCATTGTTCTTTTTAGCTGTCTCCTTATCATGTTCTTCTTCCAAATACCCATCTCTTTCAGCATGGAATCAAGTTCAGGCTCAAGTTTCTATTTCTCTAGGTTTCTTCCAACTCTTTTTGCTTCTCCTCTCGCATTTTCTTTCATGACCTTTGTATATTATTATCTTCAAAGTAAGCCAACTTTTTTTGCAAGAAGACGCTTTTCAATTAGATTGGTTTGTAGTTTTGCTTCTTATGTGTTTCTGATGCCATTTAAAGAAAGTTTGTATTATTGCAACTTTGTATTATTGCATATAATTTGGACCGTGTTTTAATATCATTTAAAGAAACTGCAGTTTGAGGTGGAATTACATGTTTTTTTTTCTCATTATCAAATTCGAATATGATATACTATTCATTAAATATTCTATTTTTTCTTGGTCCACCCAGATGAAATCCTTTTTCTGCCCCTGCTGGCGTTCAATATATTTGCAACCAAACTCAGTAAAGGCACAATCAAAGCTGTGAAGAAGGGGGATTTATAGCATTTCGGAGGTAATTATTTGTGCTATGTGCAAAAATTCCTCTAGTCCTGTGAGGAGAGTTTGTCTTGTGCACTGATCCATTTCCAATAGGAGGTGCAGTTAAATTTCCAATTGCTAAATAATCTCAAGTTCTGTTGGGTTCGCTTGCAAATTTGTAACTAGCATGTTTAGATCTTATTAGGTTGTCTTCTTACTTTTTCTAAAGCCAATGGGGCGAATTAGTTATCTGCATTGCAAGTTGTCATGAGAAGTTTAAAACAACATAATGTTTTTTGTCAATATTTACTATTGTTCATACTTCTACAGGTTAGCTTAGAGTTTATGTGTTCCTTGTCTAGATGACTTGTAGCATGTGATTCATTTCCATAGGAAATGCCGAATCATTAGCTTATTACAAGTTGAGATTTTCGTTTCTTCAAACTATTATTTTACTCTGAAAATGGGAGACACTGCTGCTGGGTTTTCTTGCCCTTCGCAGAAGTGGGTTGTTGGCCTTACGTAGTTGTTGCATGCTTAAACATTGTGGGATTGTGAGGTTCGAGGTCCTTGATAGGTCAAGCTGAATTTTAAGTGCATCTCTTTGGCAAGCACAGGTTGATTTTTGTACAATTTAATGTGTCTTTTTGGCAATAGTCATCTTGATTTTTCTATACGATTTGTATATATTGATGCCCATTGGAGTTAAGAGGTTGGCTATGGGACGTAATCTGATAGATTGGAAATGGGACTTATCCAAACTGTAATTGTTGTGAACAGGGAGAATAATTTTAGTTTTCTAATTTAGGTGTAAAATCAATAATCTTTTAGTACATCTTTAACTAATCCAATGGGGGACTTGACTTATCAAAATAGTGTTTTATTCAGTTGGGGAGGAATAAATTGTCAAGTTGTGTACTCTGGTAGCAGAGTGTATGGCATTTTATTATGAATGTTAGAGTGAATGATGTATGGATATATGCAGACTTATATGATTTTAGTTGTATGGTGTGATTAATTCAGGATGTATACAGTTGAGTACGAAAGGTTAGGCCTTGGGAATGTAGAAATCGAAGCGTACCTTGTGGGTAGGGTAATCATCACCAAGTTAAAAACTATATACGCCCACCAGGCTAGGATTTTGGCTTGGAGCACCTTCAAAATGGTGTTGCTGCCCTAGCTTAGGCAGCTGTTTCATAGAGGCCAGAGTACATGTTTTAGGAGACTTGATTGGTGTGTCAACAGACTCACTCGTTGCAGGTGACTTTCCGAGGAGAAGAATTCACATGCGCTGGTTGTAGTTTCCTGTATTTATTGAACCAAATTGCCGGCTCGATGCATTGGAGAGCTTGACCTCTTCAATATGATTTTGGTTGTAGGGATTTGAGAAGGATCCTCCAGCCTCTTAACTTCTTAAGATGCTAGTCTGTTCTAAATTTAAAGTTAAAGGGCTTCCTTTGAAGGGACTTTGTGAAGAACCATTTAGATGACTAATAAAGGATAATCTTAACTGTACACTCAATCTATACACCGTGCTTTTGTTGGATAGTAAAAGTGGGCCTCACATGGATGGGCCTGTGTGAGGCCCCACTTTTCACTGTCCAACAAAAGACATGTACGATGTTGTTTAGCATTATCATTTTCTACTAATAAGTGTATTCCAAAAGTTGTTGGAGTGATGTTTGTGGCAATAGCATATTCTCGTATACATTGTCTCATGCCTGAACTAAAAGGGAACCCAGGTAGTTGGGTAAAATACGGTTCTTCTTGGTAGTAATGGTTTTAATCAAACTGTGAGTTGATAGTAAAAGAAGTAATGTGGGTTGAAAATGGAAAAGAAGAGGTTTCCACAACTTTATAGTGAGGACTTTTCTTAACACCCGACAAATTCTGCCTCTTATTTTTTCAATAAAAGAAAAAAGTGCTTCATTTCACTTGTGACTTTTCCCATTTCTCTTCTTTGTTTTTTCTTTTATTTATTCTTTCTTTCTTTAAATGAAAGCCCACTCCCAAGCCCAATTCAAAGCCTCTTCAATTTGGTCTTTTCCTATTTTGGATTTAGTGGATGTGATATAAAAAATCGAAATTGTAATCCCTTATAAATCTTGCTAGATTTTTTGCAGTAAACAGTTTTGTATTTTTTCTAATGTGGAGTGAAATGTGATTTTTCCTAAAAGGCTTTTTGACACAAGGCATTGCTGATTTTTAAACTAATGGCTTTCTTGCCCAGCTTGTGCATTGCATATGTCTACTGGAGTTTTTGTTGAGATGCTACTTCTTGATTGCTTTGTCTGATGTTTTCGTTATGATGAACGTCTGAACTCAGAGTATTGTTGTTTTAGGATTTTACTTTTTGTTGTGGTACTTTTTGCTTTGGCTGGGTTAAATATATGGTACTTAATCAGAGATCTAAATTTTCAAATTTTGTCTCTGTAGTTATTTTGCTGTTTATCCACTGATGCTTGGAGTTGGAGGGATTTGTTTTTATTTTCTTTGGTCTCCTGTTTCAAACCTAGTTGGTCCGGTGATACTAAAGATATCGCGTGCGAATAGGAGGTTTATGCATTAATTCATGTGTTTTTATGATAAACAGTTTCTCTCTAGAGAGCTGTAGGAAGACCATTAATTAACTGTGCTAAAAAAACATCTATAGGTCATATACAAGTGAAGGTCAATACTCTTAAGTCGTTCAAGGTATGTATATGGCCTTCTGTATTACAGATGTATTGCAGAACTTATAACAAAATTTCTTCCCACTTGTACATGTGCGACCCTCACTTTCATGGCCTTGAAATTCGGTTAGGTGGATGCAATGTGATCTTGAAATTAATGATACATAGCTTGGCAGTTGAATTTTTGTTCAATTTTATCTTCCAAACATTGTATATTGGGGAAGGATTTCCCTAGAAAATGCATGACCCACCGTAAGGGTTTTGGCTCCATCTATGGGTTCGTTAGATTATTACGAATTGCTTAGGTCTCTGTCAAGGATAGCTTAGTCATTAATTGGCTGTTTGGGAGCGTTTTATGGGCAGTTTTCATTTTCTTTTTGGAATTGGGGAGGGAGACAGGGCTCAAAACCTGTTTGGCCGCCACTTCTCCAAATCAAGGGAAGTTCCAGACTCCTTCATTAAACTTCCCCCATCTTAAACACCCCTGGCATGTTTTATCCTTTTGAGACGTCGGGGCTCTGGCATCAGGTCGAGACTTGGGTGAACCAAAAACGCAGAACGTTTTCTTCCTCCTTACTTTTGTCTCTGCTTTTGTTGTTCCAACCACTTCTTGCCTTTCTACAAGCCACCGCAAATCTTCTTTCCTTCCCCTCATTAAGATATCTTGTTTCCCATCCTCATGAAGATTGTTTGGCTTCTCCGCTCCATGCAAGTGTCTTGTGTTGCATGTTTATCTGATCTTTGATGCAGCGAGAGAAGAGAAAGCTATAAAAGGATAGAGGAAATGGAAGAGAAGCTAGAGGACCACTAGCCTCATCAACCAGTAGTAAAGGTCAGATCTTGATTTTCGAATGGAAGAATCTCATGGTGAACGATCTGTTCTTCTGGAGTGGAATGGAGATTGCTCAAAATCATCTTCGCTCAAAATCAACTTCTTGTTTGGCTTTCGGTGCTCAAATCCCAAAAATCCAGTCTTCTACACATCAAGAGGATGACTTCTTTGAAGAAGTTTTAAATTTGTTACGGAAACCAGCTTCAATTGAAAATTTTAAATTCCTATCTTACGTGTTTATCTTCCATGGCCAGAGAGCTCTTCTTCAAGCTCACTAACCTTCACCTTTAGTTCACTAATACCCATCACCTGAAGTTGCTAGCTGCCCTGTTTGTGAAGGAGAGCAGCTGGACTAGTGGTTCATTGTTTTTTGGGCAAACCGAACAAGTGTTTCATAATTCTTTGAAAAAACAAACAAACTGTGCAAACAGGTTAAAAATGTTACATGTAGTAATTTCAAAAGTTGGTGGATGAAAATTTTGAGTCAACTATCTTTTGAGTACGGAAATGCCTCAAAATGTAAAAATGCTCCATGCGGCAAAAAAAATTTCCCTATTTTTGTTTGCATGGATTTTGTATCATCATTTTGATGTTGACCAAGTCAAAATTGGTATAGGATCCTTGTCTCCGGCCACAGATAGCTTGGACAAGGTGTATGATGATGATGATGATAATGAATTTTGGCTTTAAGCTTATTGTTAGGCCCATTGCCCATTATCATTAGAAGATCAAAATAGGTTAGGATGGCTTCAAACTTATTGTTAGGCCCCTTGTGATTAGAAGATCAAAATATGTTAGGACTAGAGTTCTTTGCTAGTTTTTAAGTATGTAAGGACTATGCCTAATTCATTAAGATTGAAATCAGTGGAAAATTAGAGTTGGGTGAAGTAAACAGTTGAGTAGAGATTCTGTATTCTTTGCTTTGATACCAGTGATATAGATTGACGGATCTACAACGATAATTTGCGGGATAACTGCTGGGTGAAAGAGGAGCAAAGCAAGGAATGAGGTATAGGAAAAGGGATGAAATGACTCTAGACTCTCTACACAAGTTACCTTTCTTAACTCTAAAATCTCCATTAACTTAATTTGAGTGAATTAGAGCATAGCCCTTGCATATTTATAGACTCCCATGGAACCCTAATCCTAACATAAAGTTCTAATCATAATGCCTAACAATGAGCTCAACGACAATTATATCTCTTAAATTGCTCTCAATTAAGCAATGACTACCTACCCTTAATTGTGACTTGAACCATTTCTAATAATCTAGTGGAGTCCAAAGGTGGACCCAACCCTTAGGTGGGTAACTTCCAGAAGGCATAGGAAAATGAGGGAGAAACAGATACTCATTTGAAAGTTGTTTTGGGGAAATCATTGTTTTTGGCAAAAACATTTTACTGAAACAATTAAACCTTGATGGTTCGTGATTTTCTTATAGTGTCTACCTGACTGTCTGGCAGGAATGCTTATCAGGCGCTTGCAGCAATGCCTGTGCAATTTCAATGCCCATATTTCCAGATTCTCTATAACCCATCCCAACATTGCACTTCAGGCCAAATGCTTCTCTGACACCGTCTCTCTATTGCCTGCCGTTGAGCCTTCTCCAGCTCTCCCAGCGAATCCTCCTATGAAGCATTTTGTCAAAGACAATAGGGCAACCACCATTTCCTCCTCGTTGAACAATGAAGAGATTGCTAAGTTTGCTGCCATCGCTGACACTTGGTGAGGTTCATACATCTAATCGCAAACTGTGTTTTTACTTTTAATAGTTTTTATCATTAATAGATGACTTGGTTTGTATATTAATGTGAAATTAATCCTCTTTAGAAAATGTAATTATAGGTGGGACGCAGAAGGACCATTTAAGCCATTGCATTTAATGAACCCCATGAGAGTTTCCTTCATACGCTCTTCACTTTGTCGACACTTCAGGTAGCATGTTTGGCAACTCTTTTAGACTGGTTCATATCCGCAGTTGCTTACTTCATCACAAGGGCCCCCCAGGGGGCAAGGATCAGTTGTATCGTTTTTGGTCTTATTGAACTTTTTTTATGGGCCTGTGCTTGAAGTAATTGTCTGAATTGGTGTTAGTTTTTCTCCTCAGAAAGGATCCGCATCGTGCAAGGCCGCTTGAGGGATTAAGAATCATAGATGTCGGTTGTGGAGGAGGTATCCTATCAGAGGTATGAAACATTTATTATTTTCTGTATGTTTCACTTAGTGTTTTTTTTTTATGATTATGTTTCACTTAGTTGAGACCACTTTAATATACAGACATGAAAGAATAATTTTATTGACAAAAAGGTAGTATTCTTCTTGACAAATGTTTAAAATGTAATGCTAACCATGAAAAAATTGTTTTACGGTGACTTTCAATCGATTGGATTTTTTTTGCTTTCAAACTGAAGGGTGTTTTAATGGTCAAGAGACTTCGTCATAGGTACTAAATTAATTTTGTCAAGCACCTTTCATGAATAATAATAATAGTAATAACAACAATAAAAATGATAATACTACGGGTGAGGCTTTTCAGCTCCCAAAAAGAACTCAGCAACTCCCCCCCCCCTTCCCCGTCCTTCTCAAATAGCTCCGCCATCGGCTCTGTCCCACCCCCACTCCGCTCCCGGCTCTGTCGATCCCTCACTCCACCGATTCTGTGCCGCTGTCCCATACTTAACTTACAAATTTCTCCCTCCAGCAGCATCCTCCATCATATATGGGTCTTCTTCCTCCCCAGCAAAAGCTTTGTTAGCCTCAACCTACCCACATCAGCCATGGTCACCAGCACCAGCCTGCTCTAGCCATGGCGGATGCAGTTATGGCTACCCTGGCTCTCACCAAAGCTGCGAGACCATGACTATGACTGATTCTCGGCCAGGTCTGGCCTGGTTTGGAGCCGCCATTAAGGTGACAAGTCTAGCCATGGATTCAGTGACGGTGCTGGTGGCTGCTATGGGCACCAAGGCCATGGCCAAGTTGGGGGAGGGACCATGGCTTCCTTCAGCTGTGCAGCCTTCGAAGGTGGTGTGAGGATGGTAGTGGGGCTGTGGGGGTCTGCAGAGGGAAGACTCACGGCAGAGATGGCAATAAACGTTGGGGCGAACTGATGGGCAGGCAATGGAGGAGGGAGGAGGTGCTACCGAGAAAAAGAAACTGTAGTTTTTTGGGATGAAAAAAAATGAAAAAAGGGTGTTACGGAGCCTTTTCTGGGTGATGAAAAGTCTCACCCAAAAATTGTAAAGCGCTTTTTGCCTCATTTGTAAGGGTGTGAGACATGTTTACATATGTACAACCGTTGGGTCCCCTAGATGGGTGGGGTTCAAATCCAATTTCTCTAGTGTTCTTTCTGACCTACCACAGAGCCAGTCAAGAGCATGGAATGTTTCTCTGCTGAACCATTTGCGAGATATCACCGGTTACTCAGCGTGGTAAACTCATCCCTCACCACCAAACACATATACAAAAGACAAAATAAAAATAAAATAACTTAAAAGTTCACGCAATCACATGCAGCTGGTAGGTGCAGAATGCACGTGTATTTGTTTCCTTTTCTACCACAATGACTATTGACTCATGAATTTTTCCTATTTAGCACAACCACTTTATTTGTCATTTGTCATCTGGTCTCTCTCTCGTATATCCAAATTGTAATTTCTAAATTATGCTCCAATTGAAGGAAATTGAACAAACTCATTTGTGTTCTTAAAAAAGCAAAACAAACAACCCCATTTCTGTCAGTAAATGATGTGATCTTGTTTTCATCATTCCAAGGTTCCACAGGATACTATAACATCAACGCATTCCAACGGATAATAATCTAGAAAATAGCAACTAGGCTTATTTTGTTCTTCTAATTATTTTATTAAAATTCCTATTTTGAAAAGTCCCTTATTTATTAAGAGTAGTTGTGTGGAAGTTGTAGTGAAGAGACACTAATGCACCTTTAGCCTGAGAGTTCATGCTAGCTTGCTTCTTTTGTACTTCAATTAGTACGGTGCAGTAGATTTGAAGTTTGAGCCTGCTTGGTAGTGCTCCAGTTTCAATTTCACGGCGAGACACATGATAAATCGTAAAATGATTATATACACGCTACAATCCATGATGAACAGATTTTGACTTGGTAATGAAAATGGCCTTCATGTTACTATCATAAAAATGTTCTGAAAATTTTGCATAGCCATCACCAGAGATACTATGGGTGTTTTGCTTTACCAAACAGCATGTGACTGAAGCAGTTGCCATTATGAAGCTAGTACCCAGCAGCTGCCAGCTTCCACCTGTTGGCAATCATCCAAAAGGTGGAAAAACCTGAAAAATCTTGTGGTACAAGTTTTTTTTATTGGCCGTGTACGCTAAGCTATCTTAGTTCATACATTTGAAAGAAGTAAACTGCACTCTGCTTGTAGTTCTTTTTCTGGACAATCTTACATACATCACAACAGTATCTTGAACCAACAATCATACCTATAACATTGGAATTCTCTACAGTGTTGAGCATTGTCCAACTAGTAGACAACCATCATGTTTTCTAGTTAAACAATGGAATTAACCCTTTATTACTTAGTGTTATTTACTCAATCAGTATAATTTATTAATGCTAGAAGTAAATGGAGTTTTAAATACAGGTAAAAATTCGTTAATTTGTGAGCATAATTAATGATTACTTCAATCTATCTCAGATATATTGTCTGTTTCGGTACCTTTGATAAACTGATGTTAACCGGGAGTTTTTTTTTGTATTTTAGAGCCCACTATCTAAACCACTTCTTATCAAGATACGAGTACCTTCCCAATGACTGTAAAATCATAATAGTAATGAGCATTTTGGCTATGGTCTGTCTGTGAAGCGTGAAATCACATGCCTAATTATGCTAGCAAACATATTCATTAAGAAAATGTTACATTCTGTGAAATGCCTAAACTACCCTTTTCGACACAATTTAAAATCTGAGTGGAATCATTAAGGTGTTAGATGTTAAATTATGGGTAACATCTACGAAATCCCTTTATTTGTATGAATCACAGAACCAAGTCATTTTAATTGTAACACTTGGTATACATATATGATCAGACATGACAAATGATTTATTTGAAGTAGCGCTGTTATTGTTTTCAGTTGGTGGTTAATAGTTCTGTTTTTTGAAGAAAACTGGTATTCTGCTTGAACTGGAATCATTTTTCTTTAGTTTTTCTATCATGAAGAAGCGCGAAATTAATTTTGTATATGATCTTCAAATGTAAATATTATTCCGATTACGTGATATCAGTATTCTTTAGCTTCATTTTTTGATATGTTAAACGCATAACAATTCTCCTTCTATAGCCTCTTGCTCGTTTGGGAGCTGCCGTAACAGGGATAGATGCGATTGATAAAAATATCAAGATAGCAAGCCTTCATGCAGTAAGTCCGGTTTGTTACTTAACAGTTACTACATATTTGTGCATGAAGCTTATTTGCTGGGATGGCTACAAAAGTGTAAATTTTGCTGAGATTCACATGGACAGATCTAATACTGATTGATTAAACTATCTTGCAACAGGGACTCGATACACAAACTTCATCCATTGAATATCGTTGTGCAACAGCAGGTACATTTTGCTTTCTTCTTACCCAAGGTTTTTTGCGGTTATTATGTCAGTTCATAGTTTAAATAGGTTTTGCATCAATTTTACTGTACCTCAAAAACTGCATGTTTTAGTAATTTTAGACATTACTTCATACTCCATTCACAAGTTTCCTCAAGTGTATCATTTCACCAACTCAGTGTCCATACTTGCAATGGGTTCCATCACATGCTGGAATGCAGAGATGGACCAGTTTTCTCTTGTTGTTGTGCTTATGCCCTAATTATATACGGAGTAAAAGTTAATGTATAAACTTTTTGTAGGATGATAAAAACACATGTTGAAAAAAATCAAGAGGGTTGGGCAGTAGTGGTATTTGTGGATTGTGATTGTACATTATGTTTGATTCTGAGAAATATAGTAAAACAATTTATACAACAAACTTGGAAATTGTATAAGGTCATTACTGTTATGGCTTGCATTGGAAACAAATTAAGGGTGGGCATCCCATGTCCGAGTTGGTCAATTGAACGCAATTTCGGAAGGAATCTATCCCACAAAAATGGACCGTGAGTTTTGGTTGATTTTTGGCATTTTTGATGACTCAATCTAATTGGTTGAATTCGGTGAACTAGATCCAATTTGATGTTCATTTTCTTGCCCTTGCAAGAAGGATTTGTTAATTACAGATATAGAGTGCTTATAGTAAAAACAGTATGTAGAGTTAAGGAGAATCATGATTAGGTGATTAAGGGAGACCCCTATGTGGTTGGCCTGGTGGCCTGTATGTGTCATAAAAAATTAGACCGGGAAATTCTGTCTCCACTTCTACTGGATCGTCCACTTACCATTTCTCTAGCACCTTCAGTATAGGAGCGTAAAAGGCTTGATTTATTTTTGTTCTTCACCTTGTTACATGGAAACTGGAGTATTGCCAGTGGCCCGACAATAGACTGGGTAAAAGCGGCAGTGGAGGTTGTTAATCCACCATTGCATGAACCAAGAAAGATCTAAACCTTGTATAGGTGCTATTGCTCATCTCTGAAACGATGAGGCTCTATTTTGATCTCATTGAACCTGTTGAAAATTCTGTCCAACAGCTTTCTCTCAGTTATTGACAAGTTTTTGCCACCACCGCTGAGCCCCAAGTCATGGAAGACAGATGTTCAAATGGATTGTGTCCTCTATGATATGTCTTTCCATTTTCTTTTGTGTCTTCCTCTGTTGCTGGGGAATTTTCTTTTGCTTGTTGGGCTTCTGGTCAGAAAGGGGTTTGAGATTGCTATAAAGCCATTGGGTTGATGAGGATGAAATATTTAATCGGTAGAGAGATTAGAAGTTGCAGCTTTGCGGGTTTGTGGAGGAAGAGATGGATATTGGTAAAGAATAATATGTCATGTCCTTCTGTTTTGATCGTATTTCTGATTGTTTGTAGCATATAAATTATAATGAATTTTGTTTCGGGTACGCAAAAAATTGTATGAAAAAGAAAAACAGGGGTACAAAGCATGGATAAAAAGTCACCCGAAAAACAATGAGAAAGGAAAGGCTAGGAGACAATCTACACAAAGAAACTACCAGAGACAAAAGAGAAGACACATGAAAGACTGTAAAGGTTGAATCTTGGTTCCGAGAGTCAACTCCTTTACTTTATTTTTAGCATCTTGAAAAATCAATTGGGAGACTCAAAAAGGAGAGCTTTGACACACCCTTCAAAGATTCTTTGATTTCTCTCTATCCAAATATGCCACACACAAAAATTGAAAGAATTATCATGATTTTGTTCCCAATTTATTTGAATTGCACTAATTAATTATCCAAGTAACTTCTTCATGATAGGATTAAATACTTTTCCATACTTTGCATTGATGCAGCACTTCTTTCCAAACCTTTTATTAGAGAAATTTGAAATAGAGTTGTTTATAGATTCATAAGTGATAGCGGACAGAGCGTCCTTACGAGGAAGCGTCGATCTTTTGGGGTAGAAACGGGGAAGAAGATGAAAAAAAAAGTTAAAACCTTGGAATCCACCAGACAGAGGGCTACCGGAATCCACTGGCACTCGAAGTCGGCATCCATGATTACAGCAAACTCTCTCTCAGAACTCTTTCTCAAACATCAGCTAATGTTTCATTAATTATATAGGCCTTTATATAAGGCTTTACAACAAACTCCAATTGGAAACTGCATACTAAACAAGATATGTCTTAACATTAAATAAAAACTCTCTTAGAATCTTAAATGAAATAAGATCCCTCTTAATAAAAAAAACCTCCTTAAATAAAATTACTACGAAATTCTAATTGGGCCCCCCTATGGCTCCACATCAACAAAGGCTTCCAGCGAAGGACACATTGTTGTACTATAGGAATTCCCCTCTTTTGCCAGTTGTCCAGAATTGGGAAGCCATTGTGTAAGTATTGTTCAAGTAGTGAAAGAATTCTTAGGAATCTAGTGATAGAATCAAATAACAGTAGACCATTTAACATCAGGTTTCCTGCTGCTCAACTTTTCTAAAGCCATTTTAAAAGAGAACTGACTTTTACAGGGGTCAACGTGAGCTTATTTTGAAGAAGAACTGTTCCTTTGCCTGACTACCATTAGCTTGGTTGAAAGACCAATGCCCTTCTACCAACAAATCGTTTAGGATTTCATTTGGATGACTACCTATTTCCAAGAAAGCACAAGCACCAAACTTGGCGAGGAGGGGAGCACCCTCAACCCAAGGGTCAAGCTAGATTCAAGTGTGAGCTCCATTTTCAACTTTGTAATAGCAATGCTTAAAGATATCACTTCAGATCATAGATAGAACTCTAAGCCAAGGAGCAGTTGGTTATGAAGTAAGACCAGATAGAGTATTTTTAAAATAAAACCTCACGAGACCACTTACTCCAAAGAGAATCCTTGTTTGTGGGCAGAGTCCAGAACAGCTTTGCAAGGTCTGCCCTGTTTCAATCAACAAGTTTAAGAATACCAAGGCCACTTTCTTTGGTAGGGTTGCAAAGAAATAAATTGATTAGTGGATTTGTCCTTTGAACCGTTCCATAAGAATTTAGCAAGAATATTTTCCATCTTATCTATCACTCAGAGAGGCAATTTGAAAGTGGATGACCAGAAGCTTTTAATTCCATTTAAACATGGCTTTAGGAGCTCTAGTCTTCCAGCAAAGGAAAGGGCATTGTTCTTCCATCTGTTTATTCTCGATTTGATCTTATCCACTATTGGCTTGCTGTCTTTAATGAGAAGTCTTTTGGAAATGAGAGGTAATCCCAAGCATTGAATAGGAAAATCTCACAATTTTGGATTGTAATAGATGAACCACTTCAGACTTGAGTCTGCAGGCTTTAGAAAAGAAAATATTGTTTCCTCTCTTTTGCAAAGAGTCCCAAGGTCAATGCAAATTGATTCAAGAGACTCTTGATTTCCCAAGCTGATTTGAATCATCCTTCCCCAAATCCTTCTTCACACTTTCTGTCCAATAGGCGAGAGAAATCTTCCACACATAAAATGAACAACATAGGGGATAGAGGGCACCCCAAACGAATTCCACATTTGCTTGTGAAAAACCCATAACTGCACCTATTAACAGGCACACTAAAATAAAAGTGAGAGTGGTAATGCATTCCTTAACCAACCAATCCAAGTAATTATCGAACCCAATTTGCTTTAGGACAGAAATGATAAGTCCCAACGGGTTTTGTCATAAGCTTTGGTTAGATCTACTTTTAGACAAAGCTTGCAGGTCCCATTTACTGTGAATATCTTCTAACCAGCACATGCGAAACAGGGATATCCTCATTGATACTTCTCCCCTTAGCATAAACAAACTGAAGAACGGATAGTCTACTGGCAAGAATTTTGCTAATAAAAGCAATTGGCCTGAAAGCCTGCTAGCATTCTAGGCTTCAGATACACTGAATTGCCTGGATCAGACTCTTTTATGAACCTATATGTACCAGGAGCTTTATTATTTGGAGAACTGAAGATAACATATTCAATTACATCTAGAATGACTGTAGAGCTTACGGAAGCTGCTTGTTGTGTAGTGAGCTTTTTAATAATAAACAGAGTCTGAGGATTTCAGGACTTGATGAACGTGAAATGATATCCTTAAAATAATTTGCTCACTCCTTGCAATGTCTTTTGCTTCTTCAATCTTGTTCCTGTGCGAATCAAACATCTCATGAATTGTCGTGGGGCAAATATGAGATTTAGCGGAAGCATCAAAAAAGTTGGTGCATTTATCTCCATCTTTAAGCCACTTAATACAAGAGTTTGCATATAGAACTGCTCTTCAATTGTCATCTCATTGTACAATCTGGTTCTGTCTTCGTTTTCTGCGAAAATATGAGCATGATTTAAAGGATCATGCTGCAAATTGACTTGGAGTTTTTCCCAAAAAATCACCTTCGAGCAATCTGCCATGGATTCCCGAATTTGTTCTTATTCCATTCCTTGACATCATTTTTTACTTGCTTTAATTTTTCTAAAACTATAAATATAGGAGTGCCCAGAATATCCATATCCCATGCTTTGTTGACCACACTTTTTAGATCATCATCCTGTAACCACATTATGAAAAATTTAAGAGGCTTTGGCTCACTTGGAGCTGCCACCTCAAGGTCCAGAAGGATTGGGGAATGGTCAGATAAGATAAGACATAGGCACTGAAGAGAGCCTATGCTTTATACAAAAAGGTTTATCATTAAGACCTATGGGTAACAAATACAAAAAGGCTTTTGAATCATTTTGAATTGGCACTGGACCAATTCAACTCTTGGGCTAGGATGACCAAAATCTCGATTCTGTCTGTTGTGACACTGAAAGAAGCCGACTCCAATGACATATCTTGTCTTTATGGCATTGGCCATTTGGGATGGGACCCTTCAATATTGTGATTGTTCCTGTTAAAAATGAAGTCTCTCAGTAGTTTGACGAGGGGGCTGCCTAGCTGAAGAGAAGAAGGCATAAAGCAGTTACAGAGAGATGAGATAGTTGGAGGTGGAAATTATTTGTAGAGCAGAACATAATCGCACAGCAGATTCCAAATTGCTAGTGTGAAGAAATTAAATAACATTCTGAAGTACTGTAATGATCTCTAGTTTGTTCAATACTAAGAACAAAATTAGCACCAAAAAGGATAGATGATGAAATATGGTGTCAATGATGAACTACTTAATGAGCATCAGACTTAGCCAGACAAATTTGTATCTGTATTTTTTGTTTTTTCCTTGACACATGCAATGTATTAGATGAAATGTGAGGATTGTTTTGAATGATACAGATCGAGGGACTCTGAAACGTAGACTAGTATTCTTTTTGTTTTTTATGTTTTTCTGAATTTTTCTGCTTTAGTTGATGGTTCTGAGGTTTTGTGATAAAAAAAAAAACTAATATGTCAATGATTTTCTGCTCTCCTGCTGCCTGCTTACTATATTCCTCAGCTATAAGATGTTCTTTAGTGACATGTCAAATCTTATACCAGTATTATTTTGATGAACCTAGATAATCATTTTATGATAGATGCTACAAGTATATGATTTCCTCTTTGTATCGCTTAGATAACTGCAAATTATGTGTACAGAGCAACTCGTTGAGGAGCAAGAAAGCTTTGATGCTGTTATTGCAAGTGAGGTATACTTTCGATTGAGAACTTAGGCAGTTCTATTACGTCAATCGTAATGGTTGCAGTTATGCAATATTCACTTCCTTAATTACCATTTTTGTTAGTCTTCAATTATCGAAATCCCTCAAGACACAAGTTTAAAAATCCGCAAAAATATATCTTCATAGTTTCTCACCATTAATTACGAATCTGATAGGATTTTTTATTCCTTAGAAGCCTAGTACTATTTATTTCCATTATTACTACAAATATAAAATTTCCACGAGAAGTTGAGTTGGATTCTTAATTACGAAATAATTAGGATTACAAATGTAGTAAATTAAAAGTATTGAGAACACACTTTAAAATGTCTAGTATAGTCTATGTTTTTTTATGGTAGCAGAACACATGTTCAATAATTTGAATCTATGACATTTTCTAAACTTGTTACAATTTATAACTGATAGCTGATACTGGATAATCAAACTAGGTGATCGAGCATGTAGCGAATCCTTCGGAATTCTGCAAATCATTGTCTGCTTTGACTGTCCCTAATGGAGCTACCATACTTTCAACAATCAATCGCTCTATGAGAGCTTATGCTACTGCCATTGTTGCTGCGGAGTATCTCCTTCAGTGGGTATGTTTCTTCCATTATTTACGCATATAGAAGTTAAAATTATCCTACCGATCAAAAAAGTTGGAAATATATTTATTGAGGTCAAAATATAAAATCTTAAAACATTAATTAATTTTTTCTGCAGCTTCCAAAGGGTACCCACCAGTGGTCAAGTTTTCTCACTCCAGAAGAGCTGGTCTTGATCCTGCAACGTGCTTCAGTATCTGTAGGATTTCTCATCCATTTTTCATATTGCGCATGTACGAAAGAGTAAGAAAATTTTCACTTACAATTGTATGGTTTTGTTTAGGTGCAAGAGATGGCGGGGTTTGTATATAATCCTTTAAGTGGAAAATGGGCATTATCTGATGATCTCAGTGTGAACTTTATTGCCTTTGGTACGAAGAACAGTGCGTAAAAAATCACCATTTGCAATTTGAGTATGTAGTCTGGTACTTCCTTATGGAAATTCACTAGTACTGTTTTTATGCAAGCTTGTAAAACACTGTTTTTTGCCCTGCAATTATAGTTTATCATTTTTATTATTAGTTTGATATGAGTGCAAAAAGAATCACGCGACCTTGACATTGTGAGATATATATGATGGACTAGCAAGGTACAGGCTGATGCAGCACGAGCACAGTTGCTATGGGGTCCATTTATTGTCCCATTGACTAGAGCCCCGTAAAGCAAACATTTTTCTTGTAAAAGTATACCAATGACAAAATATCGAGCATCAATTGTTGTAAAGCTACTTAAACCCAGGGCATTTTTGTTGTGTAGTTGGCGTTCATTGATTTTAAAGTTCTCAAATAATTGGGACAATATGTTTTTTATCAGTAAATCAAAATATTTTATTAGCATAAGAGAAGGTTACAAAAGAATGAAATAAAAAGTACAAAGAACCCCCCACGAATCCAAATTAAAAAGCACCAAAGGTTGAATTAACTACACATTTTTAAAGAGAATGAAAACTCATTCTTATGACCACTTGCCTTGTTATTTTTATTCTTTTTGTTACTTCTATCATTTTTCCCACCTGTGGTAGTTATAGATTGTTCAATATAATAACCTAACGTAACATTGAAACCATCATCTTCAATAGCATCCATGCTTGCCTTAGTGTATGATTCTTTAGTATTGAAAGAATTTGGAGATTGAATAATTTTAGGCTTGAATAAATCAACAAATAAGTTATAATCATTGGAGCAAGAAGCTATGCGAGTTGATTTTCTTAGTCTTGCTCTTCCAATATTGGGAATTTCTTCAAATATATCTTCTTCAACTTGAATATTTGAGTTTGATACGTGAGTACATGAAGTTGTTAAATCACCTACAACATTTACTTCCTAAAGACGCAAATGATTCTCCATCTGTTATCTTGACCATCACTAAATCTTGCAAATTGCACGAAGAATTGATCTCAACACAATTTCTTGGATAGGCAAGTCTTTTTTTTTGGAAGTCATTTGATCAACATAGAGAGGCTTGCCAATAATGCTTACAATATTTCTTAGAGATTTTTTCCTCCAATTGAATTAGAAGATTTGGGAGTCAAATCCATATAGGAATAGTGTTTAAAAGCTCCTTAAGAGGATGCATATCAATACTCCATTTCTTCAAGATAATAAGATGCCTTGCAATAGTGAATAGACCATCTAGATCCCAAAACTGTTCTGCAATCAATCTCGTTTGAAAATTTAAATAAGAAAAACCCATTCGACAGTGTAATAATTTCAAAGCTTTGGGTTGTCTTCCACATACACTCAGCCGCTGATTTAATGCCATTATAGGATGGTTTTAACCCAAGGAGATATCCAATTAAAGAAAAAATTTCATCGTTCACCTTCTTCCTCTATATGATCATCTGTTATAACTACTGAGGTTACGGCTTTCAGGGAAATCAGTAATAGTTGCATCTTTTCTTGTTGTATTCTCGTGAAAAAGAGCATGCCAGGAAGGGGGTTCGGACGGAATCGTAGAAACCGAAACAATTGTTGGAGAAGGCATCGTCGGAGATGGTCTGACCGATATAGAAGCTCGTTATGAAGTCATGATGGGTGGAAAAGTCTCCATGGTGAGCGGATCTGAAGCATGTGCCCTGACTTACAGATTTGAGCAAGTTGTCACCGTAAGAGGATGGAACTCTGAATCAGTCGTCATGGTGGGAGGAGGATGGTGGGTCTCTAAAAAAGTCGATGGTGGGAGGAGGAAGAGAAGAGGGACAACATATTATAGGCTAATTGTTCTGCATCAAGATAGGGACAGATCTTTCTACTCCCTCTGTTCCAAAATACTATGTATATTTAGAAATATTCACTTTTTTAAATTATTGTGTACATTTTGCTAAATTACGTGACTTCATTTTTCTAAAATTGGAGGAGACTTAGGGGCTGTTTGGGGCGTGATTAAAAGCAAAACATCCAGATGGGATGTTTTGCTACACTGTAGCATCTGGATATTTTATATATCCAGCTGAAACACCTCAGGACGTGTTTCAGCTGGATGTAAAAATCCACCTGGATGCTACAGTAGATATCCAGAATCCAGTCTGGATGTTTTGCAATAATCACGCCCCAAACGGCCCCTTAGAAGAATTGACTTGAACTTGGTTCATGAACGAATATACGAGTTGGATGGAATATTAGGGAGAAAGAGTCATGTAACTTCCTTTTGGGCTTCATGGTCTAATTTAAATAATAATTTTCTCAAATGTACACAGTATTTTGGAGTATTATTTTTTCTAAGCTGATCCTAGATAAAAGCCCAATTATTGGTCAAATCTCAGTTCCTAAACGAAACAAGTTTGATGCGTTCTATCGTTGGTAAGGCATGGGGTAAGTCAATGAAATTTGTAAAAACGACAGGCCACCAGAAAAGCTGATAGCTTTGCTTAACCAGATGGAATCCATGCAGTATTCAACGTTCAGGGTTTTATTATCAAACTTATGCTTCATCTAGATTGGATAACACTCGTTTACTCGTTTACCTTTGGTTATTCACAAAATGCAGCAGGTACGCAGCTATTTATCTTTTGGTAAGATTTTTCAGCACCCTAGTTTTTCTCAGTATCACCCAAACTTGTACTTGTGCGTGATCATTGAAAAAGATCCTATTTTCTATGCTTGCTTAATACCACCCATGCATTCTCTTTAACATACCTCAGACATCTCTTCCTCTTGTATTCTCCTCCTCTTCATCATCCATGCCTCCTCCCTCACGGCGGCGGGCCTTCCTTTGCCGCCTCATCCATGGCATCTCCAACCTCATGGTGGTTTCCCACTGTTGCCTCTAACGATCGGTAAGAGGTTTTACAGTGACATGGTTCACTAGAAGACAATGACACTTCGGCAACAGAGCCCTCGTAGTCTCTTGAATGAACCAATTGGTGGATGTCAACCGGCCCTAAGTTCTATCTGACGGTGGGATCCCACCATTGTTTCTGGCGTTGGGGGCTTATCGTCAAACTATTAATTAGGCTACAGTGAAGACCCATTAGCATAACTCAAGGTTGATTTCAGTGTCAAGCAGAGTGGATGTCCATTGACTAGACTTCAAAGTTATGGTGCAGTGAAACAACCACTGTGAGACATATAAATGTTGACAGGAGAGGAGACAGGAGGCAAAGGCACTACGGTAACCGTTAGTAAGACACTCATATGAGAGGATAGCCATCCAGGAGGAGCAACGAGGAGGCTGGGAGGGTTTTTGGTTGAGGGAGAGAGGAAAAGGTAAGGAAGAAAAAAACGTTCGATCCATAAGTATGAAAGGTTGTCAGCATATTTTCAAAAAATTTGGGTTACACCAAGCATGTGGTGATACTGAAAAAAATAGGGGTGCTGTGAAGTCTCACCCTTTATCTTTGTTCATTTTAACGTCAAAGGCCCCTTAATGGGGCACCGGGCGAGTATCCCACTACGTAATAAAGTGCTTCCATTACGAGGCTGCAGTCACAAGACATACATCAACATAACTACATGTCAGGATCGTATGCATGCACTTCAGCGTGCAAGAGGAATACAAATATATTGGAACCCACTCTCACACGTTAACTACTGTTTATGAAATGTGAATGGCTCTCCAAACGTTCATGATAACACGATAAGTGGTAAAATTAGTGTTATAACCCTAATTGGATATCACTGTCACTTAATATCATTTTCACTCTTCCAATAAGGAAACATAAAAAGGAGTTTGAAAAGTAGCCAATTCAACTATCATCTGGTGTAATTATCAAAGGGAAAAATATAATCATCTGGTATCTTAAACCCACGAATGGAAATATATCCCTAAAGTTTGAAACAAATCATTACAAAAACTTGTCTCCAAGCAAATTGAGAACAGCTTAAATTTTATAACTCGGGCCCTCTAGAACTTTATGATTTGAATTGAAGGAAGAATTTACAGAAGAACAAAAGAACGGTTGTCGAATGCTCGACAATGCTAAAAGGAGAGAAACATAAAAGAAAAGGAAAAAAAGAAGAATCTCAATAGTTTAGAAGGGAGTATTTTACACGTACAACAATTTTACCCTTCTCAACTCCAAGCTTTGCCCCAGTTACCAACCAGTGTCCAGGCATATCTTGTGGACCTTTTGACATCTCGGTCAAATCCACAATCTTCATCAGTTTACCCAATTGACTCGAGCTATCTACTTTTATCTCATCTGAGCTACCTTTCTCACTCACAGAGGATGATGATGCATTATCAGACTTATGTAGTTGAGGTATATTGGAAGGACTATGATCCCATACTGATCTCCTTATAGTACACCCAGGTACCTTAGAGAAAAGAAGTTTAAGGTGCAGGACACCCTTAGATCCAAAATCCCAAACACTCAACTGAGCACCGGTAACAATGTGAACACCTGAAAGATCTCCTATATAAGTTTCACTATACTCTATGGGTGCTGTACTTACATGAGAGAAATTTTTCCATTTGATTGGCTCAAACCATCGGCTATCTTGTTCTTCAGGTCCTTGCCACTTCGGAGGCCCAATTGCCACGTTAGTATCCCAATGTGGTTGAAGAATTTTAGGCAATGTTGCAAGGTGTTGCAAATGGACAGCGAGTCGATTTTGTTTGCTTCCTTCCAGACGGAGTCTGAGTCCAGTGACAGGTTTACGGCCAACTGATATCTGCAATACATGTCAAATTTTAAACTTTGTCTAATGTACAAATCTGATATTCAAAGCAAGAGAAAAATAATGCCCCATATGGCTACATAGTATTACACATTATCCATCATAATCACAGTTTTTGTATTTCTTTTTCTTTCAACAGCTTTCTTTTTTAAAAATTGCCAAAATCATAGAACAAACACCAATGTCCATAGTCATAAATTTCCAACCGCCAACTGTTATAGCATTTCAAAGTTAGTATGGAAGAAGGTTTTCCATAAGAATCTTCAGATCCTTTGCTCACTATCTTGATTTCAATTTTGGTCCACAAATTCTGCCAACTCCTGTGAATCATCATATTTTCTACTTAATTAGAATAATTTATGTTAATTCGAAGATAATCTCATGTTACACTTGTTTTAGATTAGTATTTGGGCTTCTATATGCTCATAGTAGTATAAACTTGATTGTCAAAACATCTGTAGAAAACCTCTTTAGGATCACTGAGATAATTTACACATCCTTTCGAGATCTCTTCGAAATCTCCTATTTGGCCTACTGAGATTGCAAACCTTGATTGGGAGGGTGGTTTTCCGTGCTTTTTCCTGTTACCTTTCCTTCTTTGGTGCTAATATCCCTCCATTCCAAAATACTGTGTACATTTGGGAAAATTCTCATTTTTATTGAACCATGAAGCCCACAAGGAAATCACGTGGCTTCTTCACCCTAATGTCCTGTCCAACTCGTATACTCGTTCACGAACCAAATTCAAGTCAATCCTTCCAAGTCTCCTCCAATTTTGGAAAAAGTCACGTTATTTGGCGAAATGTACACAGTATTTTGGAACAGTAAATATTTTCAAATGTACACAATATTTTGGAACGGAGGGAGTATAAAAAAAGACTGGACTGCTTCTCTTATTTTGTTGGTGGAGAAGTTTAACTCTTTCTGTTTCTAGGTTTCTTGTAGCCTCCATTCCTTGTCTCTATTTGGAGTCAAGTACGCATCAGCTAATTGTCATTGTTATAGTTTGAGTTTTTTGACATGTCTGAAAGCAAACGTGTATGGTGAGTGGTTCCTAGTTTCCACATTACTGCAACATAGAAAGCAACCCATTCTTGTCTTCCTCTTAAAAGCTTTTGCATTGGCTGTGTAGCATGTTGAAACTTAGAAGCAGTCCAGTCTTCCCCCTAAAAGTTTCAAAATGCCACACAGCAAATGCAAAAACTACAAATGAAATATGCTATAGCAATTTTACAAATTTATACAACTGCAGAAATTTTCAACGCATTCATTGAGGCTTAAGATTCATGTTGCTGACCTCAAATTGTTGGGAAAGGGAGCTTATTATTATGATTATACTTATGATGTTTAAAGTTGTTACCCATTTCAAACCCAAAAGTTTACGCCTATAGGCCAATAATATATATCAACGCACCCTTACAGGTGTAGGATCAACTAGGCTTCTAATACAAACATGTCATTTTACTGAACCATTTGCCTGTCAATATCAAGTGAAAATGCTCCCTTTTATTTATTTTTTTGGGTAATTAAAATGCCCCCTTTTATCATCTCCATAATTTTCAGTATGCAATAAACATTAGGGATTTTATAAGAAAAATATCTCTCTTGGATTTAATCCTACGATAGTCAATCACTGCTGGTCATGGGATCAAAAGCAATCCACCTTTATGAGTCGATTTATACAGATTTAGCAAACTTCATCCAAATTCCTAGCGAACAAGTACACGTGATAAGCTCTAAGTTTCACTTCAATTCAGACTTTATTTTGTCCATCACTGAGGATCAGAGTCCTAACTTTTTCTTTCTAATGAAAACCTGTGATGACTAGGTGGTTTTGATCTCCAGTACATAAGCTAAAGTTATCCATTCGTATTGTTATTTTTGCTTTTGTTGGGAAAATGCGCTTCTTGATTATTATGATGACAATGATGATGATGATGATGATGATGTTGATTTTTTGCTTTTCTATGCTAGTTGCATGATGCTCACGAAGGTTTGAACTTGTAAACCATAAACTAAATGACATCCTCTGCCACCAACTCGCTCACAATTATTTTCTGTTAACATTCTTTAATTGATGTCTAATGATGTATAAATTTAAGCACAAATATAAAACTCCAAAAATTACATCAAATAACTAAATTGTCCGAGTTAGAATCTGTTATGTTCCAGCCACATTAGGGCCTTTGCCCATTTATCATTGGTTATTTTCTTGCTATTAGTTGGTTAAGTTCTTTTATTCTTCATTGCTGGCCCACTGGCCCATTTAGTTCTTTTTATTTTAATTAGTTTATCTTTCTTAGCTGGCCCAATTAGGCCAAGTTATGTAAGGCTGCATACAATCTTCTTAGTGTTAAGGAATGAATTACGTCCTTGATAATCATCTCTCTCCCCTCTTCGACCTGCTCCCTATCCTTTCTCCCTCCTGCTGCTTGCACGTGAAGTGCTTGACTGAAGACCCTACAACCCCCTTTTCCCACCTTCAAATATTTAAACTAGTTTTTCTTGGTTCATAACAGAATCTAACAGCTGACTTAAATTAGAACGAATTTCATTATTTGGGAGACGAAGTTGGCCTCTGACAAGTCCATCTGTGTCAGTTGGTAGAACTAAGAAGATTGTTACTTTCTACCAAGCAGATTGTTACTCGGTATTGCAGATTGAGAACACATAAAGGCTGTATCAGGATTGGACTAGAGGCTCTTTTTCCATACAACAGCCATGCCTATTAACGAATTTATGGATAACATTACCTTTAACATAATTAGCTCACATCATTTCGGAAAAAATAATCACATCTCAGCAGCAGAAATACCTGTTCAGAGCTTACAAAGAGCTTGGGCCCCATCAAACTGAACTGAAGGGACGGGCATACAGGCTCCTTTCTCTGGTGTCCAGGAAGGTTACTCTGTACAGGTGCCCAAACCCTTGGAATTTGAAAATCCAAAAAGTACTGTAGCTCCTCAATAGGTGGCTTGTCTACAAAAAGTGAAAACAAGAAAACCTATGATGACATAAGCATATACGCCATGCATTGTAAAAAATATGATCTGAGAATGCAAATGCTGGATTTGAAGCTATAAACAATTTTAATAAGAAATACAACAAAACAAATTTATTTGCCAGGGTGTTAACATGGTCACCAAACTGTGCAAAACTCACTAAATAACCAAAGCCCTGAAGAGGGAAAAAGGCCTTAACATTGAACCTAATGAAAGACCACAAGCAGTGGTTTGAATTTGGTGCAAAGGTGACTCTTCCTAACTAGCGGCTTGTAACAGTACGATGATGGCTAAAAATTGTGCTAACCATAATGTTTCTTACATGTGGAATGGCCTTTGCTAGATCCTCTTGTAAGTTGCAGACCGACACAAATTTTTTTAATAAAATTGCTGCTATTTGCAGTTTATTAAGGAAATCCAGAGTGATTACTGATTATTCTTTTGTTACTTCTATTTAATTGTTTGAAGATGTTACTTTTCTTCTTTTTTTGGGGGGGGGGAGGGGTACAAGTAAGATGTTAACCTATTATACTTGCATGTTCAATATCAAGGGACAGCGAAGTAGGAATCAGTATATAATATTGGAGGAGATTATGTCTGCAGGCTTTGAATTTTTATCCAAAGATGATTAGTGATCTGTGGGATCAGCTTAAGCCAATCATAGATTGGTTTAACCCTATATTAGGCTGTTCCTTCAATACTCGGAACAGCATTATCAAAATTGTTGGGTTAAATCCTGACCTAAGTGAAAGGCTGTGTTTGTCTCTAACTTGTACATCTTTATTTGTTCATTAGCTCAGGGTTTCCAAACACTCAATCTACTTTGCCAGGTTGTAGAAACCAGAGTTACATGCTATATAACATTTAGCAACCAATCTCATAGAAGCGGGGTAAAAAAGTTATATGATATGACAAAACATTTTCAACTGGACTAGCTACCTTACATAGTCAATTAGGATGTTATTTAGGAACATGGGTTTCAATTCTGATAGATCTATTTTGAGGTTACAGAGATCACAAAACGTGATCTACAAACAAAAAATAAAGCACTTATGGAGGTGAATGGGACTAGGAGGACGTCAATTTCAATCAACCAATGTGCTTACGAAATAAGGTATAAAATCTATTTGCAGTAGGAAAATGGGGTTTTCATTGTAGAAGGTTTTTTTAAACGAGGAGCTTACAAACTGCCGTAGCCAACAAAGCAAAGAAACTTTGGCATCTACGAGCAATGGACATGAATCCACTAACCATGTTGCCTTCTGTTCAGCAGCACAAGTGGTAATGAACGAAGCATAAGCCCAAACTAACACTATTTTAAATATCAGCATACTTCAAAAATCACGCATTGGATGCAGTAACACTGACTATTAGGCATGAATCTAAATGAAAATAGTAGCATTAGGTTTAAACTTACACTCCATATATAAATCAATAGCACGAGCCAGATGCTTAAATCCAGGTGAGCCCTCCAAAAGAGAAACTATAGGGGAAAAGGTCATGTTAATTATATCCGGTGCTTTATCAATGGTAGTAACCCACTTGGTATAGTTTGGAACAAGGTCGTCACCTCCCCTTCTACGGAAAATAACAGTAACATCCTGCACAAATCAGTGTTTAGAAACAGGCTCATGCTGCTCTTACTTCCGGACCATATACAAAAAACGTTAAACGAGGCATTTATCCCAACCAATAACAGCTTTGTCTGACAGATTAATATTTCCAGAAAACAAAAGTTCAATATATTGAAAGGATAGAAAATAAGTGCATCCTCCTACAAATTGCAAAGGACCTGATGGTAAGGTTTTTGAGAAATACCTTTCTCAGGCGCTGAATAAAGGTGAATTCCATGATGCATGAACTTGGTGTTTGAGATGTGCCTCAAACCTTGAGGCAAGGATTTCTTTAGTTTTTCATTTCATATATCTTTTGGCATCTACTTTTACATAATCATTCCATTTTCATATATCTTACTTTTATCTACTTTTACATAATCCTTTGATTATTTCAACATTAAATCTAATTTTACAGATCTGAAATTTAGGAACACGAGGGGCTTAATGATTCACGTTTTCCAGAAGTGGATAGCTCTAAGGCAAACTTCATGCCTTCTCAAACACTGGATGGTTGTATGCCATACAGATATGGATGTATGAACATAAAGTAAGAATCACCATCATTATCAATCACCCTATCCCAGCTATTTAGGGTATGTAACCTAAAAATAAAAGTTTTCATTCTTGATTTCTTCTATGTCCTAATTATAATACAAATACTCGTCAATAAGGGTTACATTCCTCCCAAGGTTCAAAAGTATTCCTTCTGTCCCCGTCTAAGTGTCCTAGTTGGTTTTTCAAATGGAAATACTATGGATGGAGGGAGTATATATTCATCTTCCCCATAGGTTTTTCCTTTTACCAGAAACAACAGTCAGTCCCACAGTTAGAGAAAACTTAATAATAAATGAAAAAGAAATACGCGAGAGTGGAGCACATCTTTACTAGATATTTATTTACTTATTTAATTACACGTCCAACAAAATTTAGATGCTAACCTCTTTACCACTTAAGGATGGAACACCAGAGAATTGAGGATGTATTTCTCGATTAGTGAACAAAGATGGATCTGTCACCTGGACATTTAGAGATGTCAGGAACTTATAATTTCAGCTTTATAATTTAAGATGCGATGCATAAGATACAACAGGACTATAGAGACAGTAAGAGTCTGATGCTACAGAACTAGCCTTGTCCTTATATTTGGGAGGAACAGCTGCAGGTTGGCTTTCAGAGTTCAAAAACCTCTGATCTCCAATGTCTTTCACATAATTCTTGATGTCCATCGCGGACAATGAAGACGACTGGTGCTGCTTCACGTAAATAACATCTCTACCGCCAATAGTAATAGAGGTAATAACATGAGTACCAAAATTTTCAATAAAGCTGGAAGACGAGAAGAGCAATTAATCAGTAGGCTATAGAAAGGAAATATAGGAAAGAAAAGAAACCTAGTTTACTAACCTTGCCAATGCTGACGGCTCCCAAGTTTGCGGAACAGATTGTTTAATATGTTTTTTCAAAACTAGATGAGATGTCACCAGATGAACCTTACATATTGGGGTGAAAACCCCGTCCATCACAAGTGATTTTGTGGAAGCTGCATCAATTTGCCAAGTGCCAGTGAAGTTGAACATGGAATTGAAACACCCAAGAGGAGTGGTTCCCGATATTCCAGACTTCTTATTAAAATACTCAGCCATCTGGCAACACAATCACAGACACAAATGCGAAATCCCACATACGTTTAGCTATAGTACCATATTTGCTTTAGGATATAGAAAGAAACAAGTCTAAAAGAATGAGCACATTCCCAAAAAAAAGGGAAAAGAAAACTACTCCCTTTGTCCAAAATTAGTACATACATGTAATTTTCCAAAATTAACTAAAATATCAACTGATTATAGCTCAGTCTGGAGAACAAAATGTGTGTACTAATTCCGAAGGGAGGGAGTATTAACAACACTACCTACTTTTTTAGACAAAAAAACTAAAACACCGAAAAACTAAAGCAATTGCTCTATCCACTGATCAATACATCTAAGTGAATAACAAGATGACCAATCAACAAGAAAACACTAGACATATCAATCACAAGTTAAGATAAAAAAGAACAAAACCATCTAATCAAACAAAACCCATGAACATTGCATGCACTCTACCCCATCCACTTTCAGTATAACACCACCAAAAAAATAAAAAACTAACAAGAATCAACCTGCCAAACACCCCCACATGGAAAAAGCAACCTAATCACCCCAAAACCAAAAAAGACGTAAATTTTACCTCATGGAAGCTCCAAACGGGGGAAGAATCGCGGCCCCCTTCCTCCCTAGAGCACTCCACATCCACAGAAACATCCGGCACAACAAGCCCATCAGAAACCTCAAGATCCCTCGTCCTTCCTACATCAATTTCAACCAGCGGCGACCCAGAAGACCCCTTGCAGTACAGCAGCCGTACATCCGAAGTAACATCGAATCCCCTACCAAGCGCCTGGATTGAGCTGGAGAGCGTGGTCAGAGCAGCAGAGGTTGTTGGATTCAGATTCTCCATGAATGAGACGATGATGATGATCTCTCATTGCTGGGCTGGTTGGCGCTTGGCTTTCATTGAACAAGAAGAAGAAGCACGAAGGGATTTGGGAGCTTTGACTGTTGAAATGATAACAAGGAAAGAACGCGGTGTGTGTGGAAGGAGGGAGGGGAGCCTCAATGGGGAGGAGTTGAGTAGGATGGTCTGGTCTGGTCTTGATGCAAGCCAAAGAGGTTGTGTGTGTGTGTGTGGACAACGCTGGTTAAGGACTTGTTGGGTCTTCCTTCTTCTTTATAATTTTTTGTCCTTTTTCTTATTCCCTTCCTATTTTTCCTGTTCGTTACGTGTTTGACTTTGGGGCCACTTTTCAAAATCTCTACTTCTTTTTTACCTTGCAAAATTATGGCAGCTTAGAGGTTTTTTTTGGAAAAAGTTTAAATTAGACAGGTCTAATGAATCAGCTTATACGAGCCAATAAACATATGTATGGCCATATATTAAGGATAATGATATTGGTATAACATATCTCTACATCACTGACATACACAGCCTAGTTGGCCCAATGAACAGATCTGTTGTACCAATATCATTATCCCTATATTAAGGAGCATTGTCGGATTGAAATCTAACAGCCAAAATGTCTGGTCTTGCGCCCTTTATATAAGACTGGGACTCGTTTTTCAACTTAGAGTTTTGTATTTTCTTTTTGTTTTGATTATATTGCTTGGGATTTATGTATAAAGGGGTGTTTGAATCCTTAGGACCTTACTAGAAGGGGTAGGGAACTAGCCTGTTAGAGCACCGTATCTTGCAACCAATCCACTCGGATACAGCCATAGCCAACCAGTCATATGCACTGGGTAATCTCGATGGGTCATCAATGATATTTTTGTATAAACGGGGTGTTCGAGTACTTGGGACTTGACCAAAAGGGGTAGATCAACCGGTCTCTTAGAGAATTGTATCCTGCCACCAAGTACAGCCATGCCCAACCTATCATATGCATTGTATATATATATTTGGATACATTCTCAGTGGGTTGTCAATGACATTTTTGTATAAAGAGGTGTCTGAGTCTTTAGGACCTAACAAAAAGGGGTAAGGGCAGGGCAACCAACCTCTTAGAGAACCGTATCTTGCCACCAATCTACTTGGGTTGGGGCATGGCCAACCTGTCATATGCACTTGGTAAATTGAGATACAATCTTGGTGGTAATCAATGACGCGAGGGGTATGAACTCATGACCTATGCTTTTCAAAGCGTCTCCTAGTGATCACACCAACACCCTTACCTGCTAGTTGAGCTTATGGTTCTACTTAGTCCTCTTTATATGTGCCCCGCCTCATGCATGTCAAGTATGTGTCGCGACATCATGAGCTTCATGTACGCATTTATAGAGGGGGCACACTAGAGGATTGGACTAGAATGGGTAGGGCAACCGACCTCTTAGAGTATTATATCTTGCCACTAATGCCCTTGGCTACGGCCAGAGTGCACATATCATATGCATTGAGTAAATTGGAAAATAGTCTCGGTGGGTAGCCAACGACATGCCCTTGTGACCTCTTCTTTTACTAAGCATCACTTAACAATCACACCAACTTGTGACCCCTTTTGGACCTGACCAAAAGGGGTAGATCAACCGGACTCTTAGAGAATTGTATCCTGCCACCAATCCGCTCGGGTACAGCCATGCCCAACCTGTCATATGCATTGTATATATTTGGATACATTCTAAGTGGGTTGTCAACAACATTTTTGTATAAAGAGGTGTCTGAGTCCTTAGGACCTAACAAAAAGGGGTAGGGGCAGGGCAACCAACCTCTTAGAGAACCGCATCTTGCCACCAATTTGCTTGGGTTGGGGCATGGCCAACCTGTCGTATGCACTTGGTAAATTGAGATACAATCTTGGTGGTAATCAATGACGTGAGGGGTATGAACTCATGACCTATGCTTTTTGAAGCGTCTCCTAGTGTTCACACCAACACCCTTACCTGCTAGTTGAGCTTATGGTTCTACTTAGTCCTCTTTATATGTGCCCCGCCTCATGCATGTCAAGTATGTGTTGTGACATCATGAGCTTCATGCACGCATTTATAGAGGGGGTACACTAGAGGATTGGACTAGAATGGGTAGGGCAACTGACCTCTTAGAGTATTATATCTTGCCACTAATGCCCTTGGCTATGGCCAGACCGCACATATCATATGCATTGAGTAAATTGGAAAATAGTCTCGGTGGGTAGCCAACGACATGCCCTTGTGACCTCTTCTTTTACTAAGCATCACTTAACAATCACACCAACTCCCCCCCCTCCCCCCCCTCCCTCTTGGTTGAACTTATGATTTCACTGAGAGTCCTCTTTATATGTGCCCTGCCTCATGCATGTCAGTATGTGTCGCGGTATTAACTTTTCGCGGTATGTGTCGCGGTATTAGTTGGTGCCAAATGGTGTGTATCTTAACTTTTCCCTTTTAATTTTTTTATTGAAACTTTTTCTTTATATTGGAATGTAAAAGAAAGTTAGAGAGAAAACTTATTCAAAGTCAATAATTATGTAACCAGCGAACAAATGAGGTATGCCATTGGTGATGAGCATGGGAGTCGTGTTCATCACCCATTAATGATGAGCACACTGTTCCCCAATACCGCCGCGTACCTAATAATTTTTCGTATGCCCAGCACTAAGTGGCAAATGGTCATTTTTTTTCTTTGTTGGTGATAAGTGGAATTCTACAAGGGACTCTTCAACGAGAGCATATAAAAAATAAGGAACATATTCCTTTTTTTTTGCAACTAATACAAACGAATGAATGATAGGGAATCAACTTATAAGAGGGGATTTGGGATGCTGATAAGTGATTATTGACTCAGCCATTTATGTATTGTCAACAGGAACTTAAGGCTTAGACTGCTAAATAGATAAGCAACAAAGTTGTTGGGATTTTAATAATATCAGTTTAATCAACGAAGTTGGGTCTCATTTGAACATTTTGGAGTTAATTGATCTATTTAAACGTACTAGTGTGGTGAAAAGAAATGAATTGTGGTGAAAGGAAGAAGCATTTTTCATTTAGAAAACTCTACTCATTCTTATTTAGGCCTGCTGTGCACATTCTTTGAGGTAAAGAAAATACATTGGGGTTTTGTTTTCAAGTCAAAATGTCCCATCATCCCTTTCCTCCAACCTTCCTCGCTAGGAGGGTTAAGGTAGAAGGGATTTTAAGCCCAAATTCTTTTAGCCAAGCAGCCATTTAAAACATGGTTTTGGTTGGATAATGGGTGAGAATCTGATGGAGACACCTAGTAATCTACCGATCATTAGAACATATCAGAACTACTGCTTCGATGGCCTTTACACACTGTACAGTCATTCCTTCACTTCCAATGCACCAGGTAGTCATATAAAAAAATTTGCACCACGTAATTCAGATATTCCAATTTACTGCGGCTTGTGCATATCGCCTTATATTTCCATCATTCTTCATCTACGTTTGTGGAACCACTTTGGGGATCCACAGTACACTATCTGCAAATGATCCATGCAATGGCTAGCAGGGTAATAAATTTGAACTTATAATGTGCTCCATCGGTCCTGTTTTAGATGCGCCATATGATCAATTTAAGTAGCTTTTGAGCCTCTTCTTCCCCCCCATTAGTTGTGGTTTCCACCATCCTATAAAAATCGACATATTTTCACATGGAACATCTAAAACCAGACGGAGCCATCTACTTGCCATCTCTAAGGATAAGCGGTACCTTCCATATTAGAACTGCTATCTAATTATCTAACCTTTTGAGGGTGTGGGAGGTGACTTCAACTAGATGTGTCATGGGAACTCCTCTGTTGGCTCACTGGCAGATCGAAGGTAGGCCAAATGCACTCGTGGATTGCGGATTGTGCGACTTGGGGTTCAAAGGATTAGAGTTCACATGGTGCAACAACCGCGATTGGAGATAAAGTGAGGGAAAGGTTGGATCGGTTTGAAAGGTCTCGGTTGTGGATTGGGAGTTCGGATCTTTTTGTGTTCAGCTTCCATCGCTTCTGAGTCGAACAACAATCCTGATATTTCACTGTTTATAGCTTCATATAGCTTGTTTGACTCTTGGGGAAGAAGAGGAATACCCAGGTTGTTCCATTTTAACGCAATGTGGGTGACAATTTCGGACCCTGGGGCTAAGGGAGAGGTTGGAAAAAAATATGCGGGGGCTGTTTTGTTTGCTCAAGAACAATGGAGAGAGACTTATAGGGTGGAGCAGGTCAAAGTTTGGCAATGCCAGGCTGCTGATAAAGAAGACTAAGGACTGAATGGAAGTTCTCAGGAAAAGAGCGAGGGCGGACTTTTCTGAATTGAGAATGCTCAAGAGGGAACTTTGTGAATTGATGTGGAGAATGAGATTATGTGGAGGCAGAGGCCAAATCCCTGTGCTGTGGCTGAAGGAGCAGGGATGGAATTCTAAGTTTTTCCATGTAAAAAGCTTCACAGCAGAGGCAGAGAACTTATTGATAGATGAGATGACAATTTCACAGTTTAAGCTCAACAGTTACAAGTTTCATTTCCGACAATTACAACAGTTTTAACATTTCCAGTTCCAAGAGTGATCGTTTCCACAGCTATATTGGCGACAATTATAACATTATAGTCACTCCACAAGACTAATTTTCGAAGCTGCAATAGTGGAACTATAACTATGGAACTGTAGCCGTGGAATTGACACCATGGAACTGTCACTATGGAGAGTTACAGCATTTCCCACAGTTGTGGTGTGGAACTGTCATATCATCTGTCGAAACTATCAAAATGTGCAGTTGCCATTAATTGAAGTACGAGGTTTGTTCGAGGAGCGCTGAAATGAGTGAAAAAATGAAACCCATTGTTGATCGGAATAGTTTATCATATAACGGGGGAGGGGGGGGGGGCAAGGTCTCACTACGCCTCTACCGAAGGAGCCCCACTCTGCACTGCATCACAGACTGACCCTGCAATAGTAATCACATCGCGTTCTGATTAACAAGTCAACGGCTACTGCTTCCAAATTGGACAAGAAAGCAAAGACTACCAACAAGAACTTCAAAGTCCGAAGGCAGATGGCATGATTTTCCCCGACGACCCGCCAATGAATTGCATAAGGATGACCAAAAAATTGTATATTGTGTATGATAATACCACCAAACCCCGACCAAACTTGATTTTGGTCCGAAGATGATGACCCTTGTTCCAGGAAAAAAATAACACAATAGACAGAAAATGACAGCCGGACAAATAGTGAACTGACAACCTCTCCTTGAAGGTGTTAGTCTTTCAACAAGCAAGAAAGTGGTGAGCTAAGAGACACGGTGTTGTCTTTCAACAAGCAAGAAAGTTCCACGGGTGTCATGCAGAAGCCAACACTTGTCTGAGGGAAAAAGAAGAAAGTGATAGAACTCTGATTTCTAAAACGGCTGGGACCGCAAAGCAGAATTCACAAAGCCCAAATAATCCACTACTGTACCTGTTAGAAATCTATTACCAAAATTTGATCAACTGTAGATCTGTATATGGAGCATAGGCATTCAACAATTCATGAAGGTTCTAAATATGATAATGAATGCTAACTTCAATTTGAACTAAACAAAGTAGTGTCATAACTCCATCAAAGTGTAAATCAAGACAAGCTCATTCCCATAAAGACATCTATTATATTACAAGACTTGTCAAAAATACTCGAACCAAATTACAACAAATTTATTAGCAACTACGCAACGCACATTATTACATATATAGCTATCATCTGCCAAACTTCAATTGTCTTACGTCCAACTATGACAAGTACGCAAAAGAGACAGCAAGGCAATGCTACCGTCCTCCCACAGATGGGGAACTTTACAACAGTGATGCCATGTAAATATTTTACCCTTGAGTTTTAAAGAATCAAGCGCCATCGTCTTCAAGGTTGTTCACCCTCTCACATTCATCTATCCATTCACTATATCTGGTAAATTTTGGAAATCCTTGTGAGTGATTATGGCCAGTAAAATCCAAATGCAAAAGGAATGACAGAAAGACAGTTAACTTACATGTCGATGGGCTCCGACAAGGCTACAAAAAGAACACAAAAAAAGAAGCAAAATCAGTCAATTACAATGGTAAAATATTTCATGCCTATTTGAGATAAACATGCGGGAGTGATTTACCCTACACACCGTCTGCAGGAAAAACCATGCAAACTTTGGGTCCGAGGACCCACCACAAGGACATGGGAATTAAAAGGGAACATTCCCAATTTGGGGCCCAGCTGAATTGCGGGTTCCACTCGTCTGAGCACTTAATATGAAAGCCCATTGGAACTGTTAAGAACCAATTATATTGATTAACAAAGATGGGCAGGCCAGGCCCATTTTGGACCCTCATACTGATGCAGTCTATCATATGGAAGATTGTTAATTTTAGAAGTTTCCTAGTTTAGTTATGAGTTTTATATAATAGTTGTTTTTATAGAAAATTCTAGTTAAAATAAGATTTTATTCCCGTTTTTATATTTTAGGAAAAATATAAATAAATTTTATATTTCCTTCTTAAAGTAGAACTCTATTTATAATAAACCTATTTAAAGGCTTTAACATTAAGAAAAATAGGAGACGATGATTTGAATGATTTGGAGAAAAAACTCTGCGTAGTTCTCTATTGATTGAGACTATTTGTTCAGTAATGATGCTGAACAACTATGGTGCCGACGCCATGGCCCACCGTCCGGTGTTTGATTATGGCGGTAATTTCTGGTGGTGATTCCACAAAAATTTATCCCTTTTATCCTTTTTTTCCTCCGTTTCTCTTCCTTCACACGCTGTTCACTATCACATACTCTCTTCCCGTTCTGTCACCTCCCCCCCAATCGCCCTCTTCCCCCTTTGTGCCTCCCCTCCCCCACTCTCAAAATTTAATTAAAGAAATGTGAAACAGCTAGTCAAGCTCCCTGGGACCATCTTTTTTATAATTCGTTTTTATAAAAAACGATAACCCAAAAAGTTGAAATATTGAAAACTTGAGTTTATAAGTTCTATAAACTAAAAACCACAAAGCCTTAATCCATGTCCTTCATAAAGCGATAAAAATCACTTCCAAAAGAGTTGTAGCACCATCTTCTTCTCTCAAAGACTTCTTGAACTAATGGCCTTTTCTCAACACCTCCGTAATATAAACAGAAGAAAAAAATTACTCCTCCAAGCTGAAAAATTGTCTTGCAAGAAATTATGAAAAGCAACAAATGAGTTCAATTTTAGGGGTAGTTCCTGTTCACTTCTAATTTTTTATTTATTTTCTGGGATCACTAAAAACTGCGCTTGCATTTGTCTAATCAAACATGAGTATATAAAAAAAGTAGCTTTTTAATTGAAAAAACACATTTTGAAAATAAAAATCATATGAAGTGCGCGTTCTTATAAAAACAACTTTCTCATTTCCAATAGATGTTTTGCATAAGAAATCTCTTGGCAGTCAAGCTTACCTGTAATGGTAGTGCTGTAACTCTCCTGACAGATTCCACAAACAGCCTCACCGATCAAATTTTTCATATCACTGAAAAAAAAATTGTATTCATCTTATGGATCCAGATGCAATCTAATATGACTTCATATATCCATGAGCACAAAAGCAAGCACAAGAACAAGCACTGACTGGTATACTTACATTCGGCACTCAACACTGCTACCATGATTGCAGAAGGGGCAGCAAAAAACAGTATCAAGTTTGTCCATCCGCTTCTTAGGAGCTGGCTTTGCTTTTGACTTTCTCTTTCCCATTGTTGACTTGATCTACTTTCCTTTCAGAATTCCTGGCAACTAATAACATCTATACATGAGTACTGGAAAAATTACAAATATATCCACATGGATAGGCAAAAATTCTTCTTTCAATCATATAGTGAAGTAATACAAGTGACACCATGAGGGCCCTACAGGAATGGACCATGATTGAAGAAAAGCAGCAGGATAGAAGTCCCACAAAGTTTGAGCATGTTCTAATTTGTGGTCCCCTTCATCTATCCTTCTGAAAAACTTGTATTTTGATGGAAAGGGTCCACAAACTGGAAAGAGCCAATATTAATGAGCTCTCTACTCCACTTCTCCGCTTATGGTGTCCCACCTTTAGGGAAACCAACAAATCCACTTGAATAGACATTGAGAAAAATTTCTCAGTCATTTGGTTGTTCAGATAAATACAACGAAATGGGTAAATCGACTAGAAGTTTGTGCTTCACATCTTCTGATCGGTAAAAGACATCTATAGTCCTCCAGTTGTCTCTTAACCCTGCTTACATCATTAATCATTACAATGCCACCACCATAATATCATTAGACACGATGAAATCTGTTTACAACTTAAGGAAGGCATGGCCTGAGATGTCATGCAGCATAGATTCTCTGTGGTACACCCAGTAAACTGTGATACTCTGTAATGCAACTAATGTTACCTAGTAAACATTGTAACACAATGTACAGAACTGTGTTGTGCTTTGTAACGCAGTGCTGGTCACAAACAACCCTCATTTCACTGCAGGATGCAAGGGCCATCAGTGCTTGCTCTGATGGTTACAACGTTTGATCCGTGAATTAAACACTCTTAAAATAGTTTACCATTACCCAGAGAGAGAGAGAGAATCATAAATAAAAAGGTTCAGCCCTTATTTCATCAAACATAATTACAACCAGTAAACCTTTTCCACTTTTCGTCTGCATTTCTTTTAAGCAACTACGTCCACAGGAGTTCTTGAGGGAGAAATAGCCATTTTTTTGTGGTAGAAACAATTAAACGGTTTTTTGTTAAATTAGCTGCTCACGGTATATTTTGACAAGAAAGCAAGAATGGATCAACATGGTAATTCTACGATCACATTAAATAAAAAAAATGCGCTGATTAACAATAATTCATTTTTTCTACTTTAACCTTGTCCAACTATTCAAGTCATTACTAATCAGTCCTTGCCTCAGAAAATCACAGAAGTAACATAGAACAGGCAATAAAACCATGCATGATGAATAAATTATGGTAAAAGAGAACACACTACATTAAAGAGCCGAAACACATAATGCCAGAGAGACTAAAAGATACCGACCCAAATACCATAACGAAACATTTAAATACGTAGAAAGCAAATGAAACATTTCGATCCCCAATCCATCAGAAACCAACCATTCCCCAACAACTCTCTTTCCATCCTAAACAACCATAAAACCTTTCCTTAATTCAGACCGCCAAAGAACACACAACTTCTCTTTAATTCAGACTGTTTCATCTCCTTCTCTTTCTTTCTTCCCCGTCCCCAAAATACAATCTTGAACAAATAGTCAATAAACAAGCATAGTAGTAAACCATACACATACATCATACAGGCCAAAATAAAAAATCAATAGCCAAAGATGTCAATTTCCCATAATCTCAGATGGGTCTCCTCCAACAAAAAAAAACACAGAGATACCAATCTATCTTCTTTTGTGAAATGCAAAACAGAGAAAGATAAAGAAAGGAACATGAAAGAGGAAAGGAGAGAAGAGAAGGGGCTAGAAGGTTTACCTTGAAGATGGAGGAGAAAAGGAGAGATGAGATTGCTCCTCCTGTAAGAGCTCGAGCTGTGCCCGAGCTGGTCGAAAGAGGGAAGCCGAAAGAGCCCACCTCAGCTGTGTCTTTTTGTTGTCATTTCAAAATGATTGATCGAGAGGTCGTGTTCTGATCCAACCACAATGAAATGCAGCGTTTGGGGAATGTGGATTTGGATTTCGATGCTGATATCTATACACCAAATATATACTCAAACACTCGTGTTTTTATTGTACAGCGCCACACCCTCCTAGGCCCACTTTGGCTATCCAATACTCTCTCCGTCCACAAAAAAAACTGGCAGTATTTGAAAATAAGTTAGGGTAGGTTTGGTTCCTCGAAACGGGGAAAAGGAAAGAGGAATCCCCATCTTTCCACTCTGAACCAAATAAAGAGAAAATAGGAAAGTAGGGCCCGAAATTTTCCACCATCAGATGGGGGGATTAGTAGGGAAAATCGTCGGGCTCAAGCTCTCGGTCTATCTCACTCGCCCCTCGGCTCCCCTTCTTGCCCTAGAGAAAGCCACTACCGATGCCAACAATCCTCCACCTCGCCGATGATCCTCTCTCCTCCACTGCTGACATCTCCTCTCCTCCGTCATCTCCCGCCGCTTGGGTTTTCTTCACTCTCTGTCTGCTCCAACAATTTCTCTCCGTACGCTGGTTCGTGTGGGCTTCTGTCATTGTGAGCTTCTCTCTCGCATACATTGTTCCTTTTTGTTGGATGTTTGATTTGCCATTTGAATGAATCACTTGTGTATTGACTATTGTTTGAATTCAATATGATGATTGATCTTGTTGGTTTTAATACAAGACAATGGTCATCTATAATTTGTAACTACTTTGGGCATTTTAAAAAATTCAAAAAGTATTTTTTTAACATTTTGGTGAATTATAGATGTAACAGATGAGTTGGCCTGCTTAGATTATTGTCTGGATCACATGTTTTTTTATGGGTCTGTTGTTTGAACTGAAGCTACATTGTTCGAAAATTTCACAGGATTAAATGGAATGTTTGCATGCTTATTTTGTCCAATTGAATCATGTCAGCTTCATGGTAGCTTTTTTTTTTGCTAAATATAGTCGCAACCTTTTGTCTATCCTAGTATAAAATGGATTTCTTAATTTGAGAGGAAGCTTTTAGCTATTTGTATCTAGAGTTTCATTAAAATTCTAATATACACGTATCCGGTGGATATTTTTATTTTCTATGGAGATTTTTTTGCTTTTTAAAATAATTTTATTCTTTCTTTTTCTTTTGTGGAGCATTGAGTAAAGGAAGATAAAAGTTGTTTTAGACTGGATTGAGGGGATTAGGGTTATATTAGGCTGGAGATTTATGAATGACTACTAGATGGCGTTGAATGAGATTTTTTATTGTGTCAATTATGTATTGTGTTTTATCTTATTAAAATTGTGGAATGTGCATGTAGATGGGTAAGGGAAAAGTTAAAATAGCTCAGGCGAGTAAGAAATATTGTCGCATTTTGGTTTATTCTTGCTTTTTGCTGTATTTTGAGTGTTCTTTTGCTGGGTGTTTGATCCTCTCTTTGTCAAGCTGATTTGGGTTTTATGGGTTTTGTGTGTTGGGTTGGGGCTTCCCGAAACTCATATGGGATAAGTCGTTATAACTTGGTTTTAGTGGTGTTTTCGTTGATGATTTATGTTACTGACTTATAGGTGGTAGGTTGCTATCATGCTTGTATCTGAGTTGAAAATGTGCAAACTTTTGTGTTGTTATGGGATTTTTGTTGTGTGTTTTTTTCTCGATTTTGCAGAAGTGTGTTTTTTTGCTATGATGAGATTGAGAGATTAAAACCTAATACTATAGAGAGTTTTTATTGATAATTCAGTAGTAGTAGATTGTTTTGTTATAGAGTTGTATTGTAAATCTTCTAGTAAGGTTAAATATCATTTTTTTTTGTGGCTATTTCAGTTTTTAAGGTGATTATCTGTTGTTCTGGGTTGTTATTAGAATATAATGTGTTGGTTTTTTAGACTATTGGCTGCTCCAATATTCTACTTTCTCATATCATGCTCTCTCTCTCTCTCTCTCTCTTAGCCCACTATTCAATGTTTTTTGGTGCTCATAAATCTAGTTGGGTTTGTCATTTTTGAATGAATTACTTGTGTATCTAGTAATTGTGGAATTCAATGTGATGATCAATTTGATTATTAGTTCTTAGATATAACCCATCAGTCACATGCAATTTGCAACTGCTTTGGCCATTTAAAAAACAAAAAAAGAGCATTTTATTATTGTTTTGCTGATGTTGTGATGTAACATATGAGGTGGTTTGCTTAAATTATTGATTAAAATTGAATTTGAAGATTTTTATGGGTTGGGGCAGTGAGATGCTTTCTTTGATGCACCATAAAGTAGGAATGTTTAATGTTTGGGATAGTATGATAAATATGATTATGTTGCACTGCAACCAATTATACATGTTTGGCAGGTAGAGAAGTTGTGCCATTAGTACTTGAGAAGATTAGGGTTATATTAGTAATGTTTAATCCTTCTATATGTCAATTGTCTAGAACATATTAGTCTTTTGTCCATATGTATGAAACTGGGAATAGTCTCTTTTTTGCTTTGGTTCGTTTGGGTTCCCAATTCGCATGTCTTTTTTCTACTAGGTCATTTGAATTATGGTCCATTTAATAGAATTGTAGTTTGGTTTTGCTTCTACATGTTCTAAAATATTACATACATTTCCTAGACATTCTTTAGGTACTTGAATATGCATGAATAATGTAAAATGATTTGATACAATGCTAACAATTCTTTTTAATTTTACTTTCACTGGATTTGAAATTTTTGACTTGTTATATTTTGAATCTATCGTGTAAGTAAGCCTTTTATCATGTGCTCGTGTAGCTAGAATCACTAGTAGATGGTGTTGAATGAGATTTTTGGTCGTGCCAATTATCTATTGTGTTTTATCTTATTAAAATTATGAAATATGCGTGTAGATGGATAAGGATGAGTGGGAACGAAGACGTCAATGTGCTATTAGAATAGTCGTTGCATATGCAGTATATGTGGCAGCTATTATGGCTGCATATTGCCACAAAACATTCAACAATAGGTCTATCTAAGATAATAGGGATTCATAAAGGCGGCATTATATGAAGCGTCTTACACAATTGGATGATCAAGATTGTCGTGATGACTTAAGAATGAGAATTGACACATTTATGTGATTCGCCCATATTTTAAGAAGCACGGGCCGCCTTCAAGATAATCGAAGAAGTTGTGTTGAGGAACAACTTACAAAGTTCCTTTAAATTTTGACTCATCTAAGAAATAGATTGCTTAGATTCCACGTGTTCATCTGAGACTATCAATCTACATTTTCACAATGTTCTCAATGCAATACTTTTGATGAAAAGTTATTTTCTAAAGCAAATGTTTGGATCAGATATTCCCCTAGAAATTAGTACAAGCAATAGATTTTGGCCTTCTTTCAAGGTAAATAGTTTTTTAGTTTGATGTTTGATTTTGGCCTTATTCCCTGGAAGCAACACATTGCAACAACGCCCAGTTGTAATGAAAAGTGAGCAAGGGTTCTCGCGTTGGTCTGAACGAGCGCGAGTAAAGAAGCTAGTCCATGTGCGTAGGATTAGAGTGGCATCGTGGAATATTGGGACCTTAAAAGGTAAGGGTATGGAGTTAGTAGAAACGCTCAAGAGAAGGAGGGTTAAAATAGCTTGCTTGCAGGAGACTAAGTTTGTAGGAGAAAAGGCTAGGGAACTGGGGGAAGGCTTTAAACTAGTGTATGTAGGTAAATTTTCAAATAGAAATGAGGTGGGTATAATGGTGGATAAGGACTTGAGGCAAAGTCTTGTAGGTGTCAAGAGATTTAGTGATAGAATTATATTAGTGAAGCTAGTGTTAGGGGATTTCATAGTTAATGTGGTTAGTGCGTATGCACCTCAAGTAGGATTAGGAGAGAACCTTAAGAGGCAATTTTAGGAGGAAATGGACTTAGTAATGCAAGGGATACCCAACGGGGAAAATGTTATTATAGGAGGCAACTTAAATGGGCATGTAGGGGAGAAGAATATAGGTTTTGAGAGGGTGCATGGGGGGTATGGTTTTGGGGAGCGGAATGAAATGGGAGAAGCTATTCTTGATTTTGCAATAGCAAACGATCTAATCATAGCAAATACTTATTTCAAGAAGAGGGAAGAGCATCTAGTAACTTTCAAGAGTGGACCTCACAAGAGCCAAATAGATTTTTTTCTTAGTTAGAAGCAAGGACAGAACTACTTGTAAGGATTGTAAGGTTATACCCAGAGAACCTATAACACTTCAGCATAGATTAGTTGTTTTAGATGTTCACATAAAGAGGTGGAAGAAGCAAAGTTCGGATAAAGTGGAACTTAGGATCAAGTGGTGGAACTTGAAAGGTAAAGTTCTCAACACTTTTGTGGAGAGGTTGAGGATGGAAGGGGATTGGAACTTAAATGAGGAGCCAACAATGATGTGGGAAAGCATGGCTAATTGTATTAAAAAAATAAAAAAAGAAGTACTTGTTGAAGTGAGGAGAAGAAGGGACGTTAAGAAAGAGACATGGTGGTGGTGTGAGGAAGTTCAAAGAGTCATAAAAGAAAATAAGTGTTTCTTTAAGGAGTGGCAGAAATGCAAAAATTAAGAGAATTGGGAGAGATATCTTAAGGGAAAGAGAGAGGCGAAAAAGATAGTGAATGAAGCTAAATTTAGGGCATTTGATGACTTATATAATAGGCTAGGGACGAAGGATGTGGAGAGGGACATTTATAAAATAGCTAAGTTAAGGGATAGGAGGAGTAGGAACTTAGAGCAAGTTAGGTGTATTAAAAGTGAAGATCAAAGAGTTTTAGTGAAAGATGAGGAAATTAGGGAGAGATAACGTGAGTATTTTGAGCATTTATTGAATGAAAAGTATAGTAGTGGGATATATTTTGAGTCTAGTCCTGTTGAAGGGAGATGACTTATTTTAGGAGATTCTCCATAGAGGAAGTAGGAGTTGCGTTAAGGAAGATGAAGAAAGGCAAGCTCTGGGACCTGATGGAATTCCTATTGAAGTGTGGAAGGCACTAGGAGGTGTTGGCTTAACTTGGTTGACTAGTTTGTTTAACAAGATTTAGAAGTCTAAGAGGATGCCAGAGGAGTGGAGGAGAAGTACCCTCATACCCTTGTATAAAAATAAAGGGGATATCCAAAGCTGTACAAACTATAGAGGTATAAAAGTTATGAGACATACTATGAAATTATGGGAGAGAGTATTAGAAGGACGTTTGCGAAAAGTAACTAAAGTGTTAGAGAATCAATTTGGTTTCATGCCGGAGAGGTCAATAACGGAAGCTATTTTTTTATTACAGCAGTTAGTAGAGAGGTACAAGGATAGAAAACAAAACCTCTATATGACCTTCATAGATTTAGAAAAAGCCTACGATAGAGTGCTGAGAGAGCTTATTTGGGGTGTTTTGAAGAAGAAGGGTGTAATAAGAGGTTACATAGATATCATAAAGGATATGTATGAGATGGTTTTGACTAGTGTGCAGACTATTGGGGGAAAACTAAGGAGTTTCCAGTTACGGTAGGTCTTCATCAAGGGTCATCCTTAAGTCCTTATCTTTTCGCTTTAGTTATGGATGAGCTGACTAGTCATTTGTAAGATAATGTACCTTGGTGTATACTTTTTGCAGATGATGTAGTTTTAATTGATAAGAGTAAAGTAGGTTTGAATGAGAAACTGGAATTGTGGAGGGAAGCTTTAGAATCAAAAGATTTTAAAATTAGTAGGACTAAGACAGAGTGCGTGGAATTTATTTTTAAGGAAGGTAGAACTATAGATAGAGCCGTAGTTGAAATAGATGGGCAAGAAGTGCCAAGGTGTGATCAATTCCGTTACTTAGGATCCATTATCCACAAAGAAGGGGATATTGATAGTGATGTGGTGTATAGGATTAATGCAGGATGGGTAAAGTGGAGAGTAGCCTCGGGAGTGTTGTGTGATAGGCGTGTTCCGAAAAGGCTTAAAGGCAACTTCTATAGGACAGCCATTAGGCCTGCAATATTCTATGGAGCGGAGTGTTGGGCATCAAAGAGGAGTCATATAGATAAATTAAATGTAGCCGAAATGAGAATGTTAAGGTGGATGAATGGGATAACTAGGAGAGATAAGACTAGAAATGAATATATTCGGGAGAGCCTAGGAGTTGCTCCTTTAGGGGAGAAGCTGAGGGAATGTAGGTTGCGTTAGTATGGGCATGTGCAAAGAAGACCATTAGATGCCCCTGTGAGAAGATTAGAAGGGATACATGTTAACGATGCTAAAAGAGGGAGAGAGAGACCTAAGAGAACTTGGATGAAGTTAATAAAAAAGGATTTGACTTTACTATCTCTTACAAAAGAGGTAGCCCAAAACAGGTAGCCTAAAACAGGCTTGAATGGAGGAGTAAGATCCATGTCGCCGACCCCAAATAGTTAGGAAAGGGCACTATTTGATTATGATTATGATGTTGGTATGTAATATCATTAGTTCAGGCAACTCAAGAAATTAGTTTGTTATAAGATTGTGTTGGTGCTGTTGATGGGTCCCATTTTGGAGCCAAAGTTCCACCGCCTCATGTACAAAGGTATAGAGGGCGTAAGGATTTTTCAACACTGCACTTTCGATTTAAGGTTCACATATGTATTAGCTGAATGGGAAGGGTCTGCTTCTGATTCTAGAATATTGAATAGTACCTTTAATAGAAAACATAAGCTTATTGTACCCCTAGGTGACTACAAAGCTAACTATTTATTACTATACAACATTCTGTTTTATAATATCTACATATATTTTTCATATATGTTGTGTTCAGGTAAATACTACCTAGCAGACACAGGATATGCATTAAGGATAGCTTTTATAGTTCATTTTCATGCCACACATTATCATTTGCAAGAGTACACATTACATGAGCCAAAAAATTAGAAGGAATTATTCAATCATAGGCACTCATCTCTATGAAATTTAATTGAAAGAACTTTTGAAGTGTTGAAGAAGCGCTTTCCTAAATTGGGCCCAGGTGTAGAGCCATTTTACCCCCATTGAAACACAAAGTGACATAATTTTAGCTGGATGCATACTTCAGAATCACCTCATGGGTGTGGATCTAGATGAAAAGCTCATTGAATAAGTTCATAGAGAATTGTTGAATTAATAAGAAGAAGATGAACTTCCAACTTTGTCAATAAATGACTCCTATCGTCAGGCTACAACTCTTAGAGATGAGATAGCTAATGCAATGTGGCATGACTATGAACTGACTCGGGATTAGTTAAGAATGTTTGTGTTGCTTAATTATGTTTGCAAGTCTATATTTTTTAATATGACAAAAAGCATACTCCCTCCGTTCCAAAATATTGTGTGCATTTGAGAAAATTCTCATTTTTATTGGACCATGAAGCCCACAAGGAAGTCACGTGACTTCTTCTCCCTTATATTCGGTCCAACTCGTATGCTCGTTCACAAATCAAGTTCAAGTCAATCCTTCCAAGTCTCCTCCAATATTCGAAAGAAGAAGTCACGTGATTTGGCAAAATGTACACAATATTTTGGAACAGTGAATATTTTTAAATGTACATAGTATTTTGGAACAGAGAGAATATTAATCATTGCATGTTTTAAAAATGTGTATGTAACTTTTTTTATTCAAATTTGTGATGATGTGGAAGGACTTATTTATGCATTAATTATTGTATATTTCTTTTAAGCTTTTATACTTATGCTTGTGATTATGGGGATTATTATGTTTAATATATGCCTTCTTTTAATTTAGTTTATCATTGTATATTTATATTTATGGTTGTGAAGATGACATAAAACCTTTTTTGGTCATCTGTGATGGACAAATGTTTGATGAAGACATTAAAAGAACAAATATCGCGAGGGCAAAAGATAGATAGAAGTTTCAATACTTGGACATATGTTGTTGTTGCTAAAGCTTTGAAGGAGCAATATTGAATTGATTGTAATGTGAAGCAAGTCAAACATCATATGAAGACAATGAGAAAGCATTTTGTAATACTTAAAACACTTCAAAAACAAAGTGGATTTGGCTTCAATAATGCCACTAAAATATTTAAAGTTGACAAACATGTTTGGAATTACATAAAAGTAAAACATCCATTTTCAAAAGTGTAGCTTTATCTTATATTGTACTGTTTAAAACAAACATAAGATTGTTTACTAGTTGGTTTTTTTTGTCTATAAATAGGATCATGCAGAGGCAAAGCAATTTCGAGACAAGCCTATCCACAATTGGGAAGCTTTATGTGTGTTTATTGGAAATGATCGAGCTCAAGGTAATAATGCTCAAACTGCTAAAAAAAGAAACAAACAAGTGGCTGAAGGACAAATGAATGATGATAACTTTGATAATCTTTAGGCACAAGATATGAAATTTTCTGGGAGCTTTCACATTGATGAAGATTCCAATGCCATGCCTCAACGTGAGATTTCTTCATCTTCGACCTTTAATACATCCTCTATGCTGTCGCCTAATCTAAAGAAGCATAGGAAAAAAGGGTCAAGCATTAACCGAAGATATTAGTGCACTTAATGCTCAGATTGGTGAAGTTGCTGGGGCACTATGATGCGATGTTGCATCATACAAAGCAAAAAATATAAATGCTGAGATTAAAAAAATTGAGGGATTTGATATGATTGACCAAATGAAAGCATATGTTTTCATGACTGCAAAAGTAAGTAGGCGACAAGCTTTCATGGAATATCTGCCGGAGCATTGCAAATTATGGACATGACGATGGGTGAGTCTACATAGGGATGTTGGCTTTATTTGTGGAGTTAAATGGACAACTTTAAACTATATATGTGATCTGTGTCATAGTTTGTCATGTTTTGGACTATCATTTTTATTTTAGTCACACATCATCGAATACTTGATTTAAATTGTATTTTGTGCATTATAGATTGTGGATCATCATCAAAGATTATAACTCATGTCTTAGGGCCTGTATTTGGATTATAGATGGTGACTTGGATTATAGCTTTCAATTATGATAATTGTTTACCATGAGTGGGTTATGTTAATTGTAGTTGGTGTATGTCAAATAGGTTTTTTTATTATATGTTGTGGATTTTTTGATATTCGGGTTCATATGCTTTTAACTTATTGGTATGTATGCTTGGATCAGGTCTACATCATATATTCTAAATATGTTTGTTTTAATTTTTTTCATCCCACACAAGTGCGAATTACTTTTTATCATTCTTTGTAGTGTGTGGGAGATTCCAAGATGTTATTTTAAGTCTTTGTGTAGTTTGGTTTAAAAGGATTTGTAAGCATGCTTAAGAACTGAGCTGCTGATTTGAGTTATATTTGGATTTTTAGTTCTTGTATTGATGTTTAACGAAATTAGGCCTCTTTTTGTTTAGACATCGGCTTGAGCTCATTTGATTTGAATTTCTTTTTTTTTTATACACGGCCTATTGGTTTCTTTGTCTATGAATAGGAACATGCTGAAAGTGAAAAAATTTGACAATTACTGACTCTGTTGTTTTCATTGATTGAAACTTGTCACTCAAACTTAGAACATGTTATCCTTAGTGATCACAATGATATCCCAATTGTTCATGTTGTTTGAAACAAACAAGTTTCATAAATGGTCTAGGATCCTCCCTTGGTTTATTGGTAACAAATTGGGTTTAAATGGAATGACCAGTCTTAAATGAGTCCAAGCAATTGATTGAGGTAATCATCCTATGCAGAAAACCAATGAAACAATGTTTAATACTATAGAAATCTGTTTATTGGCCATGGTCCATGTGTAATATTTTATTTTATTCATATTTTCCTTTATAAACCTTCTTTATATTGGATTCTACTTTCTAAAGGTACAACCAAACAAGGGGAAAGAATTTTTTTTTCATCATGTTTCTCTTTCCCCTAGATTTTACTTTCTCTTATCCCTTCGCTTTCAAGGGAAACCAAACAGACCCTTAAACTTACAGCATTTCAAGCCACTTACCCCTGCACATGCACGCTCATGGGGATTTATGGTCAATAGGGCAAATCCAATCACTTAATCATGACTATGTAATTTTTCAAATGCTACCAGGATTTTCTGAACGAGGGAGTACATTTGGTGTACGAAATGCCATCCCCCCTTATGGTTTTGGTCATGAGGAACAAAGCCTTGTGATTATGGAGTTGTATTTTTTCAAATGCAAACAAGCTTCATTGGACGGAGAGAGTAACAAAAAGATAACATGTGATAGGACAATTAAAAAGGGGGCAACTTTTTTATAAATATCGAGATACTCAACATAGGTTTGAGAAAGTTTAAGGAAACATATAGTACAAAGTTTCAGTTACAAATTCAACATTTTTGTTGAATATTCTTTAACTCCAACAAACAATCTGGCAATATTCCTTCAAGTCTCTGACTTCATCACATTTACCTGAATAAAATGAATTTTATCAAAATATTTTAGCAGTTTCGCTCTGTGGTGGGAAACAATAATTGGAACATGTCAGGGCATATTGATTAGAGAAAGGCTGGCCTGTGCTACAGCGCAAGTGTGCTGGAGGCAGGCAGCCGTCAGATCATGTGGGTCCCATGTGGGGGCCCACTAATCTGACAGTTGCCCTGCAAAGCATTGCGCAGGTCAGTTTTTTCCTTTTGTTTACTTATAACCTCTTACGTTGCATAAATATTGTATTTTGCTCTAGTCCCATGAAATTTCCCTTTAATTTAGTGCCCAATTTTTACCAAACTTACGCCAAATTTCTTGCTTCAAATTGAATTGACTTGCTTTCCAAAATGAACCTGAAGTTCCAACTTTGCGACAAAGGTCTCAGAGTCACGGGGGATTTTAGTATACTAAACCTAGAGAGATATAAAAAGAGAGTATAAAGTGCTTTCTTGCCAGGCATAACTATATGAGCACATTGAGATGCATTTGGGCTCCCCTCAAAGGGGTTAGTCGTCTTGAATTTTGACTGCTGCATTTGAGAACTATGATTTCTCACCACATGCCATAATCCTGCATTTTATCCAACGTCAAAAAAATGTCTAATTTGCATCAAGATATGATCATTTGACCATTTCTTGTCCAACATAGAACTGTCGTAATTTGCTTTACTCAAGATAGACAATCGGCTATCTCTCCTACAAGATAAAAAACTGCGACTAATTTGAATCAAGACTGATGATTTGGTCGTTTCTCATCTTATTCTATAGATACTTGCCGAAGTCCACCAGTGTTCCCAGTGGCAGTTCCTCATCATACTGACTGATGAAGATATTTCCAGCCTAGATTGTATCCTCTTTCTTCTGCACCTTAATTTGCTTTCGTTTTTTTTGAAAATCAATTTGCTTTGAATCTTGGTATGATGGGGGTATTTCACGTTTCTGCGTCCCCGAAAAGTCTCATCAGAACTGTAGCCAACAAAATGAGCAGCTTAAAAGTAATTATTTCTTTTTCAGATCGATACATCCCTTCAATATTCCGAATGAATCCTGTAACTGTGAACAATAAAACCAGTGAACAATAAAACTATATGAAGTACTGGAGAAGGCCTGATATGCAATCTTAGAATTACAGTTCTCCACCATGTAATTAGCAAAAGACTTTATGTAGGACTTTGGTGACAGAATGGAAATATACTACCATAGGCCACCTACGGTATATGGTAAACCACCTATCTTCATCTATGGAAGGAGGTACACCTTAGCGTGCTGCTCCAGCTGCAGCTTGGTTTGCATTGCACTCTCAGTTCTGAGGAAAGGGATCGATACTGAAGCAAAAGCAGCATAAAGGTAATTGATGGCATGGCTTTCGAGAAACTTTCTCTGTTAAAACTAGTAACACTTAAGTTGCAATTCAGTGATGCAAATCCTAGAACTTTATTCGTTCACCATAGGATAAGCAAGACATGCCTGTAAGTAAAAGAACAGATAAAACAAAGGCTAGACATTTACATCCCTACTCAAAAGCAAACTGGTTCTCCCTTCGGATTTCCATCTCTTCATCAGGGGTGAACTCGGTCTTGATGTTCAAGAATGTGCGGATCTCCTCCGGGGTTTTGCCCTTGATCATGTCTGCCACTTTGGAGCACACCAGATCAAGCATGCTCTTGATCTCCAGGAAATTGGCAGCCAAAACCAAGTCCATGATAGTATTAGTATCCACCTCAACAAACTGGCGATCCCACTCGTCCATCACCCCAGGCAGTGCAGATGCCGCCTCAGCTGCCTCTCCGTGCTTTTCCAAGTACTCAACGACCTTCGCAAGGATCTCTCCGGTAACATTCAAGACGGGGATGGGCTGGCCAGCACGTGGGCCGGCCATCATCACCTTGATAACCTCAGACTGCAAGGCAACACTCTGCTTCAACTCGAAAGACACTCCATCCGAGCTCAAGAGCACCACCTTCTTCTCCTCTGCCATGACTGATTGCAGTACCTATGAATTATACCTATAAACTTCTGTTGTATGAGAAATTATTTCAATGCAATTAACTTCGTTAGTCAGAGCCAGAGTTCTAAAAATCGCATACTACTCCCTCCATCCAATGAAACTTGTATGGATGTAAAAAATTACGGTTCCAACATTTACATGCCTGTGTTTGCTTCCTCAAGGCAAAAAACATGAAAGAGGAACAAAACAACTCTGTTTTCTGTACAGGCCCTGGAGTCAAATAAAATTCACTCATTTTGCTAGCAGATGCGCTTCACTGGACGGAGGGAATGATTTGTTACGTGACTAAATACAAAAAAAAATCTTACATGATCAAATTAAGAAAAGAAGAACTATTAGATGACTCCATAGCCACATGAATAGGGTTGCAATTTAAAAGGGTAGCTAACCAAATAGTGAAATGTAACAGAAAAAGTGGGGAATTGGAGCATTTTCAGGTTCTAGCTCTTTCCCCTCTATTAACCTGACACTTTCTGGGGACCATCTGTTTCAATTGCCAAGATCAGCTAATAAGTTTGTTTTTCATCTACAGCAAAACCTTTTGATGTTAATGAGATTGCAAAGAAGTAAAATTGAAATTGAAATTTACCTGATACAAAGCAGTGAAATGGATCAAAGGCGTATCTGTCGCAGTTCTGAGAAGCCGATTGCAATCAGGAAGCCATAAGAGGCGACGATAACTTTGAAAGGAAGCCTTTGGAGTTTGGAGTAAAACGTTGACTACAAATAGATATATTAATTACCAAAATTCAACCTACAGGTTAAACTTTAAAAGAAGGTAAAAATTGGCCCAAGTTTGGTCAAAAGACAAAACTAGCCCGTCCAAAAATAAAAGTAGTGCAATAAAAAATTGGAATTTATTGACGTCGAATAGGAGAGGCAGGGTGGGTAAGCTAGGTTGGTCAGGGGAGGAGGCTGGGATTGAGGGTAGGATATAAGTATAAAGGAGGAACATTTTGGTGAATCCAATAGCCAACGCTAAGGTTTTACTCTTGAAACTAACTATACAATATGCTTTGAAATTTACAGTACACATATAATATTGAACCTTACTTCCTTTCAAGTTGGAGCTTGACTTTGGTAGAAGGGAATTGAAGGAGCACAAGAGGAAGAATAGGGAAATGAAGGAGGGGTATCAATGAAGATAAATCAATGACAGTATAGAGGGGAGGAGGAGAATGTTGGACAGTGACACGAAGTTGATGAGTAGCATGAGGAAGGGGGCAAGTAAGAGGAAAGAGAGGAAAAAGAAAAACAGAGACAAAGAGCGTTGTTTCTGGCCGGCCGGCGGCGATGGCCCTGGCCAGCTGGGAATCTTCTAGGAGTTTTAAGGGATCTCTTCACCACAGCGATGATCTAGTCCTTTCGTAAGTTCGGTTAGTGATAAAGATTGGACATAGTTATCTTTTCGATGGTGTTTTCATAGGTTACGCTTCTATTTTATTGGAATAAGGATTTATGTCCACTATTTCATAGATGTGACATTTTGAGCGTTTATTTAATGAAAATTATAGTAGTTGGATAGATTTTAAGTCTAGTCCTGTTAAAGAGATAATTTATTTTATGAGATTCTTCATAGAGGAGGTAGGAGCTTCGTTAAGGAAGATGAAGAAAGACAAAGTTTCAAGGCCCGATGGAATTCCTATTGAAGTATGGAAGGCACTAGAAGGTGTTGACATAACTTGGATGGCTAATTTATTTAACAAGATTTAGAAGTCTAAGAGGATGTCAGAGGAGTAGAGGAGAAGTACCTCCATACCCTTGTATAAAAATAAAGGGGACATCAAAAGTTATAAAAACTATAGAGGTATAAAAGTTATGAAACATACTATGAAATTATGGGAGAGCGTAATAGAAGAACATTTGCGAAAAGTAAAAGAGAATCAATTTGGTTTCATGCCGGAGAGGTCAACAACGGAAACTATATTTTTATTACGGCAGTTAGTAGAGAGGTACAGGGATAGAAAACAAGACTTCTATATGACCTTCATAGATTTTGAAAAAGCCTGAGTGCCGAGAGAGCTCATTTGGAGTGTTTTGAAGAAAAATGGTATCATTAGAGGTTACATAGATATCATAAAGAATATTTATGAGGGGGATGTGACTAGTGTTCAAACTATTGGGGGGGGGGGGACTAAGGATTTTCCTGTTACAGTAAGTCTTCATCAAGGGTCAGCCTTAAGTCCTTATCTTTTCGCTTTAGTTATAGATGAGCTTACTAGACATTTATAAGATAATGTACCTTAGTGTATGTTTTTTGCTGATGATGTAGTTTAAATTGATAAGAGTAAAGTGGTTTGAATGTAAAACTGGAATTGTGGAGGGATGCTCTAGAATCAAAATGTTTTAAAATAAGTAAGACTAAGACAAAGTGCATGGAATTGTTGTGTACGCCAACACAACGATAGGGACTACTTTAGACGGACTCCTTTCCATTTATACGATTTGCTATATTAGGTTACTTTGCTTTTCAGTTGCGACTCAATAAGCTGTAATAACAATGGGAATGAGATTTGATGATGACATAATTGTAATGGACCAGCTGATGGACAGTCATGGCATGTTGCCCATCAGCTGGCACATCTCCCTGGCACGTCTCCCTAGGGAGCCGTGCCCTTCTTTATAGGGGAGTCTCCCTCTCTTTGTTGGTTATGCAATAATAATTCCAACTTTCCCTTCCTCCTTCATCTTCTCCTTTCCTTTCCTTCCCTCATTGAAGCTTGGTACCGCTTGTGTTCCCTTCGGGATACAACATTGGTATCAGAGCCACAATGATCTGTCATGGCACCTCGCAAGCAGCCAACCACGGCCCCACAGATGCAACCCAAAAAAGAGAAGGAGAATGCAAATGATAACTCCAAGCCAATGGCCGACTTGGCTAATGCCGCTGTGATATCAATGTTCGAAGCAATAACCAACCAAATTCAACAACTCACTATCTCAGTTGCCCAGCTGCATGCAGCCCTTGCAGCTCCCATACTACCCACACCGCCGACAACCAAGGCTGAGATAGGTGAGCTCTTCCCAGGCGGTTCGCTTTGGCACCTTCAATCAGCCAAGGAAAGGGGGCCGACCAGGCTTGGACCCACGAGGCCCTCCAGGTGTTCAGTTAAATGCCTCAATGACAACACATCCCCGAAACCTGCTGCAGGAGTTGGAGGACGACTGGGAGGAGTACCCGGGCCTCGTGGAGGACCTCAAGGTGGGGCTGAGCCACGCTTGGCTCTCCTATAGTTCCCACGCTACAATGGAGATGAGGATCAGGTGGAATGGCTTTATAAGGCAGAGAAGTTCTTCGCTTACCGGGGAACACACTCCGAGGCTGGACGACTGTGCATAGCCGCATTTTACCTAGACGACGATGCCTCTGTATGGTTCTAGAGTTTTGAGAAGGAGGTCCGCTTCCCGACTTTGCCTTCTTTCGCAGACAAACTTTGCATCCAAGTTGGTCCCAACGAGTTCCAGGACTTTAACGAGATGCTCTCCACCCTATGCCAAACGACCACAGTGCGAGCCTACTATTCAGAATTCATGAAGATTGCCAACCTTCTTCTAGATTAGCCGATGGTGGCCTTAGTGGGGACCTTCAAGAGAGGGCTCAAACCGAAATTTTCGGATGAGATGCACCACTTCCATTGTACGTCAATGTGAGAAGTAGTGCATCATGCACGAATTGAAGAGAAAAAGCTGACGGGGAAGCCGATTTGGCCCTGCTCAACGACCTCCAACCAACCCAGCGCCATTCCCTCTCTCAGTGCCACGCCTTACTACCAGCCGAACCAACCAGCCCCCCTGCCCTTGCTGCCCCTCCAGTCCGTCGCCTCACTCCTGCCCGAATGGATGAGAGGCGCTCTAAGGGCTTGTGCTTTAAATGTGATGAGAAGTTCGTGCCCGACCACCGTCACTCCGTCCGTGGCAGTTTACTTGTCGAGGAGGCTGACGAGGAGGATCTTTTCTCTTTCTTGGATGCACCGTGTTGTTCTAATTAATCTTCTTAATTTTACTCGCAAGTGTATAAATCGTATTGAACTTGTATGGCAGAAATCTAATCGAACCCTAACTAAACCCTTGAATTAATTATGAAATTTGTAGAAATTAATTGACTAACTAATGATTAATCAAATTAATTAACGAAATAAAAATCTGAACTTTATCAAATTAACAAACTACTAAGGCTTTGAAATTAGCATGCAGTAATTTATAGAGAATCTAAAATTTACAATAATTGATCATTCTCAATAATATTCATAACAAACTAGAATCCAATTCACATTGTTAGGGAAGATTTTACTTTAACACACGATTATTCATACAAAAATCGCTCCCTTTGTGTTATTTAAATTAATAACTCAAATCACTAAATGTATCAACTTACGAGAGAATCACAACTAGTATCGAATTTATTATTTAAATAATTGATGCAAGCATGTATTGACAATAGTAATCCCAAATCATAGAAAAAACATGGTTGGTACTATATTCGCAATTAACTAAGCAATTAACACAGGAACACATAAACATTATCGCATAATTCTAAGAGAAAAATTCAACTTTCATAAGTAAAGAATTATCTATAATTACTACAGTCTCATTCTAACCTTAGCAACTAATCTAGTCAATCATATAAACTAGATCACATACAAAATTAATAAAATTCATCTCATTGACTTCCAAGTATTCTAACATTAAATGCAAAAGAAAATAGTACTGTTCTTCTCGGTCGGCTGTTCCCAGCAGGAACAGTTCGTACAATCCTTACAACTCCAACTAGCACAACAGCAGATGAAAACCAAAATGAAAAGAAAAAAACTGAAATCAAAATTTGGAACTGAAAAAAATAAAAGGAACTCTTCTAGTGGTCGACTCTCTGTCGTCTTCCTCAAGCGGTCCCCCCTTGTTCTCTTCTCTGTTCTGTTTTATAAACTACAAAATAGTCCTCTTCATCCCAAAATCAGACCTTTCCATGCTGAATCTCGAGTAGCAAAAATAAAAATTCCAATTACTGCCTTCAATTCCTCTAAATCCAGCGTTTGCCATTCCATTTCTCGTCCAATTTGTAGAAAAGATTCCATTTTAAAGTCATTCCGAAACAAAGCAAAAGCACCCCAAATTGAAACTTTCCAATCTAAAACAAATCCTGACCTATCTTCTTCTCCAATCGAACTGAAATAGGCATATTACCATTCCAAAACAAAGCTGCAACTCGATTTGCCTCGACGCCTTCCCGATTCGGCTCTGTCACACGCGCTCTTTCCAAATTGAGATTTTCTCTCTGCTCCTGCTGTTTGAGCTCCTTACGATCGTCTTCTCGTTCGCGCTTGGTCCAGAGCTCTGTTCACTGAATCAGCCTTCTGCAGCATGTGGGCCTTGAAATCGAAAGATGGCATCTTTGCCAAGTTCTCGGGCTTAGCCGAGGGTCTCCTCCTTACTCAAATGGGTGGCTGAAATGGAAGAAGAAGAAGAAGAGTTGATTTTTCTGGTGTTCCTTTTGACGTCCTGCAAAATTCCCTTTGACTTATTGGGCTCGCATCTGCAGACAACCAAAGCTAATTGGCTACGATCGCCTAGAGTATCCTGTCCCTCATATGTACATATGGTTATATGCTAGATGGAATCTGTGTACATCTTTTTTCATATCAAATAGATAACTTGGGTATGGGTTTTTTCTTACTTTTTGGAGGGGGGTGGTGTTGGTTCCAAGAACTACAGTTGTGAAAGTACATAAGGTGGCAGTTGAATGTGACAAAATATCCCATGAGAACTTTGAGGAGGGTCAGTAGGATCTACAACTTAGATATGTTTGGTGAATGATTGATGATTTGTCAGGAACCTTCGCTGATTGGACCTTTTAGTGTGAGAACCAATTGGGTTTTTAGTACAGTTTTTTATTGCACATCGTCCCCTTATGTCCTGCTTGTATCAGATCTGTTTGTGAAATTATTAGAATTTTTGTTAGAATTTGATTTGGGTTTTACTGATGCAATGGAATTCATTTTCTATCTTAGCAATATTCGTCTACCTCAGAACCCCCTCTGTGACGCCCTAGCACGAGCCACCATCGACCTTTGATGGCCTTCATCTCATATTGAGCAACTGTTCTTCATCAATCGAGCTTCTGTTTCTGTTGCTCCTCTCAGTCACAATCTGTTCCTCGCCGTCACCGTCGGCCATGACCGCCCGACCTAGGTTGTCGTCGACCTTTGCCATGAGCGCTCGAGCGAAAGCTCGAGCCTCGCTCTGTTTGACTGGAACACTCGACGAACCTGAGCAAAGCTTGGTTCTTTTTTTCTTTTTATTCTTCTGACCGCCCGACCTATCCGGTTCGGTTCAGTTTTCTTTTGTTTCTTTTTTTTTCGCTTGGGTTAATACCCGTTGTAGCAATCTCATCCATCAGATCTAATCTGAATGTGCTCATCTTCTCTTAAGTGAATCAATTATTCGAATTTTCTTTACGCACTTGATCTCAACTCTTGGGTCACTTTGGCACTTCAAAACCTGCCTGATTGCAGTCCGAGCACTTGAACGTACATAAATAAAATATGTTCCACATTAGACGCCCCAAATAATTCATAAAATTAAGGAACACAATTAAATTGAGCAATTTAGAGCGCATTAATTATTTAATTCTTAATTACTAAACTAATTACTAGTAACCCACTTTATTCCTTATTTTCACTAAAAAAATTAACTAAAAATCGGTAATTAGGAGTATATAAATGCGTATTTTTCATGTGTAACACACCGCCCCCTTAAGACAACGTGCCGGAGATTTTCGTGCACGCCTTCTTCGGAACCTTTACTCCTACCGTGTGCGTCCAAGGTCACCTCAAGAGGCAACAGGTGGCCATCCTAATCGACAGTGGATCCACCCACAATTTCATCAATGATAAGGTGGTACAAAGATTGGGATGTTATGTGTCGGATTCCAAGCTGTTCGATGTCTTGATTGGCGATGGTAAGCATCTTCAAAGCGTAGGAATGTGCGCACATGCTTCATTATCGATTCAGGGTCATACCTTCACCATTGGTTTATTCTTACTGCCCATGAAGGGGGCGGACGTGGTTTGGGAATCCAGTGGCTATAGGAACCTGGCGACATTGTGTGGAACTTTCGCGACATGATCATAGACTTTGAGGTGAGCGGGCAGCGGGTGTGCATCCCGGGTTCACAACCGGGCTCCTTGCAGTCCGCCCAGGCGGTGAGTTCACTCTTCAACCCAAGGATTTTTTCCTAGCAACGTGCGACAGCGGACTAGTGCTAGGATAGTGTGCCGGAGGACCTGCTTTCTCTCTTGGCTGAGCATGAGGACATATTTTATGAGCCCCAGGGGCTCTCACCGGTGCGACGACATGACAATCAGATTCCGATCATTCCAGGTGCTTCACCCGCAAATGTCTGCCCTTACCGTTATCCTCACATATAGAAGGCTTAGATTGAGCAATTGGTGTCCGATATGCTTCAGACAGGTATCATCCAGTTGGTACTAGTTCTTTCTCTTTTCTGGTATTACTTGTCCAGAAGGATGGGACTTGGCGATTTTGTGTAGACTACAGGGCACTTAATGTCATCATCGTCAAAGATAAATACCCCATTCCGGTGATTGAGGAGTTACTTGATGAGTTGGTTGGAGCAACTGTCTTCAACAAACTTGATCTTCATTCGGGTTATCATCAAATCCAAATGCAACCAGCCAACATAAACAAAATGGCTTTCCACACTCATGATAACCATTTTGAGTTCTTGGTCATGCCGTTTGGGTTGACCAACGCGCCTGCCACCTTCCAGAGCTTCATGAATGATCTATTTCGCCCGTTTCTCCGCTGATTCGTCTTGGTCTTCTTTGATGACATTTTGATCTACAACACCTCATGGGTTGAACACTTGGAGCACCTCAGTGAACTGTTGTGTACACTAGCTCAGGGGCAGGGACTACTTTAGACGTATTACTTTCCATTTTAGGATTTGCTATGTTAGGTTACTTTATTTTTCATTTGCGATTCAATAAGCGGTAATAAGGGTGGAAATGGGATTTGATGATGACATAATTTTAATGGACCAGCTCGGACAACCGTGGCACGTGGCCCATCAGTTAGTATGTCTCCCTAGGGAGCCACACCCTTCTTTATAAGAGAGTCTCCCTCTCTTTGTTCGTTATACAATAAGAATTCCCTTTTCTCTTCCTCCTTCGTCTTCTCTTTTCCTTTCCTTGCCTCGTTGAAGCGTGATACTGCTTGTGTTCCCTTCGGAACACAACATTGGTATTAGAGCCCCAACCATCTGCCATGACACCTCGCAAGCAGCTGACCACAGCCCCAGAGATGCAGCCCGAGAAAAAAAAGGAGAATGTGGATGATAACTGATACACCTAAAATATACACATTTATATGCCCTATTTACCTATCTTCTAGTGTAGTTTTAATGATAAAATATGAATAAAATGGGTTATTAGTGATTAGGTTAGTAATTAGGGGATTAATAATTTAGTTGCTCTAATTAACTTGCATGAAAGTATGAGAAGAGAGCTTTCCAACGCCACCAATTTTGCAAAAATTAGAGTTCGGAGTAAAAAGATTTGGAAGTTTGAATTTTTGGGCGTGATCGATCGTCAGGGTTATGCGATCGATCGGGAGCTGTAGCAGAATCGAAATCCAAGCTGATGCGATCAATTGCATGGGAAATGATCGATCATATCTATTATGATTTTTGAGTTTGGTTCTCGCAATCGATCACTTCGCAAACAGTCGATCGTATCCACTGTAAAGCGCGTTTCTGTGTGTGTGCCGATCGATCGCACCATTTTGCGTAATTTCGGTTTTGATAATTTTGAAATCCTTTTTAAGTGGGATTGGTGGGAACGTTTGTGACGTGGCCTAACTAATCTCTCCTTAATTAGAGGGATCAAATCGTGGGAATTGAGTTTGCATTCTTATTTTGAAACCGATTTGAATTTGAATTAAAGAAGGAAATTTACTTATGGTAAGTTTGAGTAATTGAAGGGAATTCAATTGGAAGTTAATGGGATGATTAACATGGTATATCCCAATCAAATTTAGAGCGCATTTGTCAAACTTGGACGTTCATATTGGAGTGTAATTGGGGAAGTTACCCAATTTGTTATGGTAACCAATTGAATTGGTTTAAATCCCTACCGTAATGGAATTCTAACCGAAATAGAGGAAAGGACGTGGACCACATCTTGGCTAAAGACTGCTTTTTGCTAGACTTAACCGTGACCTTTGGATGGTGGAAAGATCGAAGGTGGAGAATTAGTGGTGAAAGAAAAGAAAGCACCTATCTAAGTCTAGAGGAGGGAGGACCGGCAAACTCTTTTTGTCAAAACTCAAGTGGTGGTGCTTTCTTCCTCCATCCCGTCAATCCAACCAGAGACGTTCCACTCCAGTTCGAGTCGTGGTTCATGGTGGATCGGTAAAGCTTGGAAGGTGGTGCGAGGTAGAGTCGAAGTGAATTAAAAGTCTTGTCGGTTTCATCAAAAGAGGTAGGATGTGTTTTGGTTTTTTCTACAGTCAGGTTTATCCAATTTTAATGAGATGGATCGGCATGATATGTCTGAAATATGACTGTTGCAAAGAGTATGCTGCTGTCATGATAGTATTGATTTCGTTTCATGTGAAGAATTATTGTGGTATTCTGTGCATGCATGAACAATCGTATTCTTATGAGTTCTATACATCTATTCTTCACGTACTAGCATCTAGATGACTGATCTATACATGAAATATGTATTTTATTATCTCCTAAACTTATGATTATGCTAGTGTTTGATTAGAATAACTACTACTTTAATATAGTTTTTGGTTTTTGTAGGAAACAAGAGTCATACACAGAAATGAGGTAAAAAATAACTCAAATGGTTGAATCATTATAACTTTGTGTACAAATATCAGATTGAACTGATTTAATCTTCATGTTAAATTTCAAGAAATCAGCTTTCCAACGCCACCAACTATGCACAATTCGGAGTTTGGAACAGGAAGTTATAGCCATTTGAAGATTATGAACAGTTACTACGATCGATCGGATATAAATGCGATCGATCGCCAGAGACGCAAAAGCAGAGTATTGAAGGAAACGATCGATCGGACTTCAAAATAATCGATCGTATCTATTGGAATTTTTGATCCACGCAAGACAGCAACTACGATCGATCAGGATTATAAGGCATCGATCGCCAAAGCAATCGATCGGAGGAAAATAACGAAGGAATAGCGATCGATCGGGAAGTGAACGATCGGCAATACAGAGCGATCGATCGCCGTATGCGAAAAACCGGAAATAAGACCTATTTCGACTCGAATTTGGAAGAGGACGTCGTGGTTTCTCTTCAAACTTATAAATAGGCCTTATGAGAGAACGTTTTGGGCTATCTTGGAGACCAACCCTTGGAGAATCTAGAGTTTTATTTGAGGCTAGAGAGGAGCAAGAGAAGAGGACTTTTAGAGCAAAGAAGAAGAAAGATTCATGACGATAGATCTACATAAACAGGCTTCTCCTTTCTTTCTTTCTATGTGTAACTAAACTTTTATTTAAGGCTTGATGAAGCCCTAGATGTGTATTGCTACTCTTGATAGTTTAATTTTATATAGTTGATTATGATTTATGAATGGAATTAGATATTGTGATTGATTTTATGCCCGATCAAGGATAAGATTAATTGCATTATAATAGAGTTGTGATTGATTCTATGCCCGATCAAGGATAGGATTGATTACACAATAGTGGATAAACTTTCGTGTCTGATCAAGAATGTTAGTGAATTCATTAGTAATTCGTGTGTTCGATCAAGAACACGAATTACCATATCATGTTAACTTATGCTTCAATCACACGTCTAATTTTAGTTTTAGTAACATACCAATTTGTCGGGTGTTACTACTAATCACAGGGAATTATAAGCATTCGTCATACCTTATGTTAATGATAAATCAAATAATTATATAGATTATGACTATTTCCAAATATCTCTATTCAATCAAATAAATAATAAATCATCTCTTTTCATTGACATAGAAATATTAATCAAATAATGTCACCCCTAGCTTTGACAAAAGATTTAGCTATTCATTATCATAAGAAAAGAAAACTCAAATTTGGAAAAGATTTGTATTAATAGTACTGTAGCAGAAACACTATTCACAAGTAATGTTCACATAAAACATTGTTCATCATTGATCGTTTAGTGCACAAGGCAATTGTACTACGGTGAGTATTAAAAAGGGTTGTCGAACCTCAGGGACGGATTAATCTTTTACCAAATTCAAAAGAAAGTAGCAATGTTGATTCTAGACTAAGAAAGCAATGAACTTTAACTAAACTAAGTGAGATTTAATCAATATGGAGAAGACCAAGGCTTCGAATCCACCACAATAAACTAATGTATCGTCTCTCTCTCTCTCTCTCTTTTGAATAAAGATTTCCAATTGGCTAGCATATTCCTCTCGGACATACACTTGTCAACTCAAAATATAGTGCTCTCCTCTCGGATGTAACACATAAAACAATTAAAACATGGAATTGTGATCTATCTCTCTCGAGTATAAACCAATGAAACTTTATTGATATATAACACCTCAGTATACTCACGTTCCTCTCGGATACGCAAGTATTCTTTGGATTGAAACTCACAAGAATTCACTCTTGTCTCTCTCGAGTACAAAGAACAAATCTTTATTGAATTAACGGTGATTACACAATAAAATCCATACACCAACTAGAGTAAAAACATAAGATGAGAGAAAAGAAACTATACAACCAGATTATTAGGCTTCATCTACGCCTTGGAAAGGTGTTTAGCCTCGCATCGGAAGAGAAATCATCATCGTGTTCTTCATGTTCTTCATCTTCTTCTCTCCTTTGCTCTAGCCTCCAATTTTGCTCTAGATTCTCCAAGGGTTGAATATGTGGTGCCCAAAACGTTCTCCCATAAGGCCTATTTATAATAGTGAAGAGAAACCACGAAGTCCCCTTCCAAATCCAAGTTGAAATAAGTCTTATTTCGGTTTGCCGCATACGGCGATTGATTGCTCCGTATTGACGATCGTTCGCTGTCCGATCGATCGCAATTCCTTCGTTATTTTACCCCGATCGATCGCTTTGGCGATCGACGCCGTATGATACCGATCGATCGTAGTTACTGTCTTGCGGAGATCAAAAATTCCAGTAGATACGATCGATCGTTTTGAGGTCCGATCGATCGTTTCCTTCAATACACTGTTTTTACGGCTCTGGCGATCGATTGCATTGATAGCCGATCAATCGTAGTTACTGTTCATAAACTTCAAATGGCTATAACTTTCTGTCCCGAACTCCGAATTGTGCGTGGTTGGTGGCGTTAGAAAGCTAACTTCTTCAAGTTTAACATGAAGCTTGAATCTGTCCAATCCTATATTTGTACACGAAGTTATGATGATTTAACCATTCGAGTTACTTTTCTCCTCATTTCTGTGTATTACTCTTGTTTCCTACAAAAACAAAAAACTATATTAAAGTAGTAGCTATTCTAATAAAAAACTAGTATAATCATAAGTTTAGGAGATAATAAAATGTATATTTCATGTATAGATCAATCATCTTCCACAAATTGCCAGTTACTGTAGCAAATCGAAGGTACTATAGCAACACAATTTCAGTTCCAAAATCACAACTTTCTTCCTCGTTTTCCTTCCCCTTCTCTCCGCCAATCGATCCTCACTGTCTCTGGCCTTATTTCCACGGGAACAACCTCTGATTTCCGACCCAAACTGACCTCCCCAAGCTCTATTTTTTATGCTCTAAAAACCTCCCAAAACCATTCTCTTTTTCTCCCAAAATCGACTGGTTTTATAGCAATTCGAGAGATGATATTCTGACCAAGACTCACCCAGATTCGAGCCAATCTCCTTCTCCTTCATATTAATCCAAATCACTGCTAATCCAAACAAACTATAAAACTATAAAACTGCCTCTTTCCGTTTTGGTTTGAGACCCATCCAAAAACATGATTCCACAGTCCTAATCCAAACAAAACTCTGTTTCAAGTCGATCTCCGGAATCCACAGCCGCCCTCATCATTTGCTCATGCTCGAACACAGCGTTGTTTCTGTTATGGAAGATAACATCCGAGCTTCGGCCCTGGTTTTTTTTTTAATTTTTTGTCCTTTTTGTGAACCGAACTATTTAACCGGTTCAATTCTTTTTTTTTCTTTTAAAACCCATTGTAGGAATCTCATCTGCTGGATCTCATCTGAACACTTTGTACTTGAAATCAGCGCTCGTCTTCCATTAAGTAGATATCAACGGTTCAGATCTTTTTCTGCACTCGATCTCCAATCTTGGGTTACTCTGACACTTCAAAACCCGCCTAATGCGCTCTTCTTCTGCCGACCTGCAATCCGCACTTTTGAACCTGTGATAATAAAATCAAACCAAAATTAGACGCATAATAAAAATTTAATTCTTTCAATTCATTAATTTTTACAGTAGTTTATTGTGGTGGATTCGAAGCCTTAGTCTTCTCCACATTGATTAATTTTCACTTATTTTAGTTAAAAGTTCATTGCTTTATTAGTCTAGAATCAACACTGCTACTTTTTCTTGAATTTGGTAAAATATTAATCCGTCCCTGAGGTTCGACAACCCTTTAATACTCACTGTAGTATAATTGCTTTGTGCACTTGCAAGGGTTTAATTTTAAACGATCAACGAACTTGAAGTTTTTCCTTCTCTATCAGGTGATTTTTCCACCTATGCTGATCATCAGCAGGATTACTGGAGTGAGTACTCTGTTTCAAGGCCCTCCTTTAAAGCAATGGATCGGGTTCTAGAGCAAACACTCCGAACATCAGAAATAGTGATGGCTTTAATGCTTGGTTCTTGTCAGAGATCTCAGTATGCCTTCTTGGATGGCTTACCTTCCATGTTACAGGATACCACTCACATTGAATTAGCAATTGGTCCTGTTATTGAAGGATCATTCATGGTTATGAGCCAATTTGGAGGAAAATTGCTGATTTTCCATAGCTCATTACCATCTATTGGTGTTGCTCGCCTTAAGCTACGTGGAGAACTATCAGAGGCGAGAAAGTTGTTTGAAGAGTCCCCTAAGCCAGATGTGTTCGCGTGGACTGCCCTGGTTTCAGGTTATGCACAAAATGGGTTTCTCGATGAAGCAAGGAGTATTTTTTACCATAAGCCAGCAAAAAATATGCTTTCTTGGGACACAATGATTGGTGAGTATGTTCAATATAGACGGATAGACATGGCAAAAGAATTATTCGATATGATGCCTATTCGGAATATTAGTTCTTGGAATACCATGGCCACTAGTTATGCACAACGTGGGGAGATAGAGAAGGCTTGGCAATTGTTTGCAGGAACTCATGTTTTCTAAGGGTACTCCAGAAAGTATAGTTTCTAGGTGTACACACATTCTTTGTACCGAGGATGGTTCCTTAGTGTCGTTGACTACAGATGGCCGTAATGAATTAGAGGCTATGTTCTACAGGCTGGCTTGCATAAGATGTTTAGCTTTGACACTAAAACCAATGGCCTCGAACAGGCACACGATCTCTATCAAAGATGAGGTTGGCCTTACCTTTATGGGATTGAGTGTAGTGCATGATCCACCTAGAACAGAAGTTCGGAATGCAAGTTTTTCGTGTCTGTCTGCGGGAATCGTGGTGATCGTTGTTACGGGGGATAATGAAAACAAGGTACGCCCAGATTTTGTCAAGGGCAGGAGACATGTAAAGCGTGACTATGATGAGTTCAAGGTTCGAGTTAATGGTCTTCCGGATTCAATACGTCGTCGATAAGATGCATGTCATGCTAGAGTGGAGATGAAGGCTATGAATCTTCAACGACAAAATGCTAGTGGTGAACCATTTGAGCCTGTGAAAGTCCCAAAGGCTACTTGGATGGCTGATGGCACTCATTGGCCTGGAACTTGGTTGGTTCCTAGACCCGAGCACACTAGGGGTAATCCTTTTGGAATTATTCAGGTCATGCTGAAGCCTCCAAGTGACGAATCACTATCTGGGTCATCTAATGAGAATAGCCTAATTGATCTCACAGATGTTGATATCCAACTTCCTTTACTAGTCTATATGTCACGTGAGACGTGCCCTGGTTATGACCACAACAAGAAAGCAGGAACTATGAATGCTTTGGTCCCAACATCTGCCATCATGTCTAATGGACCATTTATACTTAACCTTGTCCGTGACCATTACATTTTCAATTCTCAGGCCATGCGTGAGGGCATGTGCTTCATGATGGATCGAGGTGGAGATCGCTTATGTTATATCCAATTTCCTCAAAAGTTGGAGCGGTTCATTACTTGGCCGCCTTGAGGACAAGGCGGAAGCGGAAACGTGGTGGAGTGTTGTGAACGTCAGAGTCAGGACGTCGTCACACAGGGTCATCATGATTGGGTTAATTGCTGGGCTACATCTGATTAGGACTAATTGATGAGGTTACATTCCAATTGAATGAAGTCATAATATTGTAATCAGGCCCGTTTGGGCAATTGAGGTGTATTAGGGAGTAATTAGGGGCAATCAGGGCCCATTAGACAATAACAGGTGGTGCGTGCCCTAGGGAGCCGCGCCACTCTCTTCCTATATAAGGAGGTCGTCCTCCTCATTTGAGATTATGCAATAAAGAAACTACTTTTTCTTTACCTTTTCTCTTGTCTTCCTCCCTTTCTCCGGCCATGATACCTGGCCCTGTTCGTGTCCCATGCCGGGACCCAACAGTTGGGTTTTGGAATTCTTGTCTTGGGGCCTAGTTAGGTTGTTTCCAGGCAAAATTGGCATAGTTTCGCCACCCCGGGTTGTAGGTATTTGAGTAGGGGTTATTGGCTCTAGGATAGGTTTGTGCAAGGTTGACGTACTCCTGTACAAGGTCTAAATACTGGGAGACTGAGGGGCAGTCAACTATGGTGTGCAAAGTACTGACACAAATGGCACAAACATTTTGAGAGGTTGGGGTATAAGGTGGGGTCTGAGAGAAAAACCTATCAAACCTCTCGGTAAGAGATGTCACTTGGTGTTCAAAACTGATGGTGGCTTTAACATCATACATGCCTCCCTTTGGGGCATTCCTATTAGGTATATAGCCTTTAGATTTATAGAGGGTGGCACTGTGTAAAGAGTTTTTGCTTAGGTCCTCTAATAAATCTCAACCATCATTAGGGGTTTTCTTCATGAATGTGCCTCCACAAGAGGTGTCAATTAGGGTCTTGTGCTGATCACACACACCCTCATGAAATTGCTACACTAATTGCCATTCGGGCACATCATGGTGGGGACAGGACCGGAGTAGGGCTTTCATTCTTTCCCAACTTTCATAGAATTGTTCATTATGAAGCTGGGTAAAGGTGATGATTTCGTTCCGAATCTTATTAGTCCGCCCTATAGGGAAATATTTCTTCAGGAATTCAGCCTGAAGTTCCTCCCAAGTGGAAATGGAGTTGTATGCAAGGGAGTATAGTCATTCCTTGGCCCTGTCTTTCAAAGTGAATGGGAACAACCTAAGGTGCACTTGGTCATCAGACAGTGTGAGTTTGAAAGTTGTGTTAACCTCAAGGAAATTTTGGAGATGCCTATAGGGGTTCTCATTGAGTTGTCCGTGGTATGTGGGCAGCATCTGGATGATGTTTGGCTTAATTTCAAAATTAGCCACGATTGCAGGCAGTAAGATACAGGAGGGGAAGTATAGGCAGTGGGACGGTAGTAGTCTTGTAGGGTACGGGCACGGGGCACTAGTGGATTCTAGTTTAGGCCATTCCCACCCCCAAGGTTCATGTTGTCCGCCATTGGATGGATTTCAGGGATCGAGTGGCTAGGAGTTCTACAAATTTTATAGAGTCGCTCAGGATCAAGGTCAAAGGCCAGGTCTGGGTTTAGGGAATGACGACTATGCATGCACAATAAAAATCAAACAAAACCTGTGCAATCCTAATAGCGACAACTAGCAAGCATCAATCCTAGATAGCGACAATTAGCAACCTAATAGCGACAACTAGCACGTCATGCAGTCACAAAAAGAAAGAGAAAACACCAAGCACCCAAATTATTCTAATAAGAAGGTTAAGAGAGTGCAAATAGTGGGAATGGATGGCCCTTCCAACGTTGGCGAGAATTCACGTCCTCTCTTAATCCTGCAAAAGAACCAAAACAAAATTAAGCTCCTGAAATTAAACTAGATTAAAACTAAACTACTCTAACTATGCTACGAATTCAATAAACTATTGTGCTATCCTCGGCAACGGCGCCAAAAAATTGATCATTTAAAATTAAACCCTTGCTAGTGCACAAGGTAATTGTACTACGACGAGTATAGAAAGGGTCGAACCTCATGGACGGTTAAATATTTTACCAAACTCAAGAGAAGAAAAGATGTAGTTTAATTAATTCTAAAGAAAGCAATGAACTTTAGCAAATCTAACTGAGATTTAATCAATATGGAGAAGTATCAAGGCAATGAATCCACCACTAGACATGCAATTACTACTCTCAATTATTATTATACGCAAATTGACATGATATGGTAATTCGTGTTCTTGATCGGACACACGAATTATTAATGAATTTACTAACGCTCTTGATCAGACACGAATGTTCATCCATTATTATGTAATCAATCATATCCTTGATTGGGCATAGAATCAATCACAAACCTGTTCTTGATTAAACACAGGCATTAAAAAGATCTAATTTCATTCGTATCTATTAAGTCTATGATCAAGCATTCAAATGAATACTCATGAAATATCATTAAGCACAACTCATATCAACTTTATAAAATTAAACTAATAAGAGTAGTAATACACATATCTAGGGCTTCATCAAGCCTTGACAAGGAATTTAGTTATACATAGAGGAAGAGAAAAGAAAAGTCTGGCTGTGTAGATCCATCGTTATGAATCTCTTTTTCTTCTTTGGCCTCCACAAGACTCATTCTCTTGCTCTTCTCTAGCCTCCAAGGTATGTTCTCTGGTAGCCAAAACGTTCTCCCTTAAGGCCTATTTATATTTTTGAAGAAAAACTACGAAGTCCCCTTCCAAATCCGTGTCGAAATAGGTCTAATTTCAATTTGCCGCATAAGGCGATCGATCGCCCCGTATTGCCGATCGATCGCCTACCGATCGATCACAATTCTTTCGTTATTTTCCTCCGATCGATCATCTTGCCGATCGATGCCGTATGACTCGATCGATCACTATTACTGTCTTGCGTAAATCAAAAATTTCGGTAGATATGATTGATCGTTTTAAGTGCCGATTGATCGCTGCCTTCAGTAAACTGTTTTGCGGCTCAGGCGATCGATTGCATTGAATGGCCGATCGATCGTATTTACTGTTTGTAAATTTCTAATGACCATAACTTTTCGCTCCGAACTCCGAATTGCGCGTGGTCGGTGGCGTTGGAAAGCTGATTTCTTGAATTTTAACATGAAGCTTGAATCAGTCCAATCAAAGATATGGATACGAAGTTATGAAGAATTAACCATTAGAGGCACATTTCACCCTTTTTGCATCTTGCTCTCATTTTCCTACAAAAACCAAAAACTACATTAAGGTAGCACTAATTCTAATCAAGCACTAACATAAATATAAGTTTAGGAGATAATTATATGCATAATTCATGTGTAAATCAAGTGCCGCCACGAGTGGGGGAGTGCGCCGCCGTGATTGAGGGAGGCCCGCCACGAGGAGGCGGTCTAGAGTTGCGAGATGGTTAGGATGCAAAATGGAAGATACAATTTAGGGTTGAGATGGAGAAACATGAGGTTGTGGACTTTAAATACCCATGTGGACAGATTTTGATTTTTGAAATCGCATAGGTCAAGACGTTGAAATGGCACTAATAACGTCATTTGGTGGGCAGTAACGTTGTTCAACGCAGGGAAGGGTAATTTTATAATTTTAAAAAAATTTGAGCACGTGGGAGCTCGTGCGAGACTAATGTGGATATCAAATTCTAGGTACTTTGTACCAAAGTGGATACAATATTTCCACTTTTGTAGTATTTTGGTTAAAATTCACCTACTTGGATTAAAATGTAAACACCCAAAAAAAAGTTCTCGGGACAAAAATACCTCTCATGTAGTTTATTAGGGCTCTATGTACCTATGGTCACGGGGATTTGCTCACAATTCCTGGAGCAGCATGTCATGGATGAGAGTTATATTCTTGTTGTTTTCCGTTTGAACGGCCATGTATAGGAATACCTAAGGGTGTGTAGTATGTCACACCATAAAAATGAGAAACAACGTGTTTTTGAGAATGCGTTTGAAGCGTAGTGCAGGACCCACATATTTTGACGGTTGTGACCCCTGCACATTGAACATTTTGCGAATTCCACCGAATTGGGTGGCGCACACCATTCGGGACAAATGAGCATCAATTCAGCTGAAATTAGGCACAATTCAGCAAACTTCGCTGAGGCGGCGGGTCGGCCCACTTGTTTTTTAAGAATTAATTGCCACCCAGTTCGGGTTTGGGGCTTTGTTCTTTCCTTTAGCCACCAACCCAAACGAGACCATGGTTCACCATCTCGCCCAGATCTCGTCGAGATCCCGGTCTCGGAGCACTTCCAGGACAAGAGACTAGAATTTCGTTTTTTCACATGTTTGAGATCATTTTACCTGATCTCTCCGAGATCTCGTCTCTTTGGTCGACCGAGACGAGACCGATATCGGAGATGGTGAACCAGGCGATAGGTCCAGCTGCTTCCCCCTTTGTGGTAATCTCTGTCGTATTCCCAATGTGGGACAAAATTTGTCGATGTGTTACTCATCACGTCGGGGACATTTTTTTTTATTTTTTTTGCTAGTTTCTCGTATACCTTCTTTTTTGGGCATGGAGTAAGCATTGTACAATCAAACATGGGCCTACACAAAGTGGGCTTTTCTAAACAAACTGTTCTAAGTGGGCTCCCTAAGAATGGGTGTTTTATAAATGTAGTTTTTCCAAGTGCTTTTAGATCAATGGGCTCATGTATTAATTAATATCCAAATAGAGTGCTCTTTAATAAGTGTGGCTGAATTTCCCCCAAATTGCCCCCAGATTTCCCGTACCGACCCGAATTGGAGAATAGCAGATACGTTCATCTCCTTAATCCGATGGCTCCCAACTCATGTTTGCCAATCCCTGCACCTAATTGTTATCTTCGAGACACTCGTTGCACTGCCTACAATAGAAGATACGTTCATCTCACAAGGCTCACATTTTCAATGGGCCTACAAGGCCCACATTTGCAATGGGCATTTCCTAAGCATGGTGAGTCCTAAAACATTACTGAATCACTGATATACGAATGGGCCTACTGACAAAAAATACTATGAGATCGCTCTCATTTAGCTTATATGAAATCAATTATATTCGTAGTCATTGGATGTTGATCCCATGGCTACAAACAGCTATATTGAATTTACCTATTTTCTGATGTGACACATTCACTTACCTACACTGATTTGATATCTACCCTTGAATCAAAATCCAATGGCCCAAAAGATTGGGAGCGATCTCATGTAAACCGTCCTCTACTAATATCTATTGGGACTTTTTATATAAGAACATCTTTGGGACTTTAGAATGTATTTTTATCCAGGGTCATGTGAGTCGGTGTGTGTCGTCGGAGTGTTGCGAGCCATCGGATTTGAATCACAGCAGCACCACTAATTGTAACACCCGAAAATTCTGTAAGTTTACCAAAATTGCTATTTTAGGAAACTGTTCTAAAATAGGAAAGTTTTGCTGCCGTTTTAAAATCTTTTAATCTCGTGTGTTGATTTGGTTTCGTGATGTTTATAGATTAGGCAGTACACCAGGGTGCGAGGACTAGCCCAGGCGCTGGGTTCAACCTGGCGCTGAGGCTGGCCTGGCGCCAGGGGCTGAGTACACCTGACGCCAGGAGTGGGGGCCAGGCGCCAGGGTGTGAGACCAGTGTGTGGAGACTCCTTTGAATATTTTAATTTACTAGATTGGATCATCGTAATGCAAGATGTTATATTTGGTAAGTTTTGAACATTGCATTCGCGGGACATCGGAGCCGTCCATCTGTGTGCCATGCACCAGGCGCAGGAACACCTGAGGGCCAGAACCACGTGGACACAGCGCACTGGGCACTGTACACGTGGTTGACATGTGAATATTTGGTTAGGAGAGAGAGAATCAAGTAAATTTAGGAATTTTGAATTTAATTCCAAAACCGATTTGATTTGGAGGGAAATTGAGATTCCTTAAATTTGGGAATTTAGAAACTAAAAGGAATGATTGGGGATGTGATTAGGGGTTGATGATGGGCTGTTACCAAATTAAGTGGGGGCGCCATGTGGCAAGAGAGGAGATTGTGCTAATTGGGAGTTAATCAAGGTTAATTAGCCTCGGCCAGTTTTTCCCTGCACAGACAGACCGCAGGAGAAAAATCGTAACTAATTCAAGATAATTCGCAAAAATATGATTCCAGTTGGGTTGGATTGTAGACTCTTTGGGGAATATACAGTAAAATTTTCAGGGCCAGATTCGAACTGTAAAAATTATTGTGAGACTCGAAAATGTGCTGCTGTGCAGAAAACAGAGCAGTCAACCGGATTTGGTCAAGATCTCCACCTTAATCAGAGTATAACTAACTTGACTAATAGATTTGGTCACGTCCCTAATTGGGGGATCCTTCCTTTTTAAGTCAAGTTGTAGCCTTAGATTTAAAAGAAATCAATGGTGGGAGATGGTGAGTCAATTTGGAAATTGAATTGAAATTTCCTTGGGCGGTTAGGATGATGCATCTAAAGATTTCAAATCCTTAACTAATTGGGAGAAATTGGAGGAGCACGTCCTTGACATGGAGTAGGGGCTTATTTTGGGTGAATCTTGGCCCTTGGATGTGGTGTTAATCAACGGTGGAGATAGATCTTGGTGTTTGGGGCTTATGCTATTTAAACACACCCATTGAGAGACCGGCCACTCTTTTGGACGTTTTGGGGAGTCGTGCAAGTCAGCAAGAGCTCGTCCTCTCTTCTCCTCCTTCGATCAGTAGTTCCTCCCTCTCTACAAGTGGCCGAGGTGGTGGAGATTCGACGAAAAGAGGGTGGTGCATGTGGTGGTCGAAACTCGCGTAGAAGTGGTAAATCGTCAAAAAGGTAGGATGACTTCTTTTTCCCTACAACTTCTACTATTGAATTGTTGTTTATCATGACTCGTATGTCACGTGGATCATGATTATTGGTTTGATAATATTGCTGGTTATATTGATATTTGTGGTTCCTTGAATGAAATACAAATTCGTCTCCCATATTTGTAGAATATTGCTTTCATATGATCAATGTATATTCATCCTTCACATGCTAGACCATAGGTGACATCCCCATCGTATTGGACCCTTGAATGTGCTTTGTCTCATGTTGTCGTATCCTTTTTTTTTGTTCTGTCCAAATAAAGTTGACACCTTTCCTAATCGAATTGCTTTGGGATTATGTTAAGTACGTCTCATCTCAAGTAAGTATTCGTAATTTCAAGCCATAATCGTAGTATTGCTTCAAAACCATGGAGCTTCATGTGTCATAACCTAATGATGTTTCAAAGAGCCTTTTTGTGGTCATCCAATTTCGTGGCTAACTGAATTTAGTGTCTGTGATTAATTGTCTCTTAGTGGTATTAAGGGGAAAATACATGTGCCGGTGGATTTGAATGAAAGAGTAAATATAGTAAATTACTTAATTACAGATACCAATGGGGTCTGTAAAACACTTAAGAAGATGAGTTATGATGTCAGGGAGTTAGTATTAAGCATTAAAGTAAGTAACTATTAGTAGTTAAACAAATCGGATCAAGTATGTTGCTCTCGGCCAGAACTGGTTCTGCGCCGATAAACTGTAATGAAAAATTAATAACTAATTATAGAAAATTCATAAAAATATGCTGTTAAAACGGTTAGAAACTAGAGAGAAAGGGATTTCAGATATAAAAATTTCAGAACATGATAAGCACTGGTCAGATCAGAGTAATCGTAAGAAGTGGGCTGTTTGCTCTCGGCTAGGACTGTTCCTACATCGACGAGCAGTGATCAGAAAATCATAAATAAATTTATATAATTCAGAAAATTATGATTTTGGTTGGGTTAGAAATTAGACAATCAAGGATATATGGGATAAAAATTTCAGAGAAGTATTCGGGCTGGGTATTCAGTGAATGCTGATGGAAGTTGGCTGTTATGTACTAGACAGATTACTGTAATTCGTATTAAAACCCTAATTCGGTTTACTACTATACATTATAAGTATATATATATTATAATGATCTGATTTCTATAATGTAAGACTCTGATGGTACAGGGTACAGTATTATTAGATTATGAGTATGAGTGGTGAGTTAAGGGTTACTGTCCAAAATTAATTGTCCCAAGTATCCGAGTTCTTGAACGGCTTTTTGTCCAAGAAATTCTATCACAGATTCAGCACCTTGTGCACTATTGTTGACCAATTTCCGATAATGAGAACCTTCTATTCTGATTCAAGGGGATTGTCATATCTAAGGCTAGGTACTATGATGCGATTCAGTGTTCCGATTCTTGATAAGTCATAATTGGAGTCATCCGATGTTGATCATTCAGATTATATTTCTTGAGTACTCCTAAGTGAGTCAAATTCTTCCTTGGTGGTGTGGTGCACTACATGTCGTGAGTCTCATAAACCAACTTCGTGTCCACAAAGTTCTTGGATAGGGTCTGACTCTCTGAGCCCTGCCACCTTGTTGCTTGTGACATAATAATCGTAGTGTCTTTTGATTTGGGGAATGGTCTTAACTAGGGCTATGCATGGTGAAGGTGGTTACTGAGTCATTCCTGATAAGTCTCAGTCTTGAATTATCCTGTGATTGAACATTGAAAATTCTTTGATTACTCCTTTCTGAGTCAGATATTGAAAGTTACTTCTTTGTGAGTCAGATATTGAAAGTTATTCTTTTATGAGTTAGATATTGAAAGTTATTGTCTTACTCCTCTGAGAGTCTTTCTTTGATGATGTTGATTATTCTACGAGTTTGTGTACTCCGATGTGGGTCCTTTTTGATGACCTTGACAGAGATATTGATTTACTCCTTTTAGAGTCTATTCCTTGATGATTATATTCTGGGTCTCTATTTGCTAGAACCCTGATTAACTATAGATGAATTCAGTTCCATGTAAACTGGTTCTCCACTAGGAGCTTGATGAATACTCTTAGTTGGATTCATAGTATGCTCACGAGCCATTGCTAGATCTTGCGAGATCTCAGATTATTATGAACCTCTGTAGTTCAGCCGATGACGGCAACGCATGCGCTTTAGATTGTATGACATTACGGAAGGTCTGTAATCTCCGCCCATTGTGCCCGTAAGCACCGATGGGGCCAGCATCCCTAGATGCATGGCCGGGTTCCTCTGTAGAACCTCTAGGATGATCTGGTAATTGATGTCCATAGAGGAAGTGGACTGAACAGAGAGCAGAAATTGTTATCTCCGACACTCTGGATGATTGGAATCAGTATTCTTATTGATCTTCCTGACGCTCTGTACGTTTGAAAATTGAGTTATGGTTTATCTATTCTTGACCATTGATGGTCCCTAGAGTTCGAGTTATGTTTATTCTTGACCGCTGATGGTCTCTGATATTGATTTTGAGCAGGTAAGTGAACCCTGTATTTACTCTACCTGATATTCTTAAATGTGTCGTTAATGCTCATTTCTTCAGTATTCTATTTTATTACATGTTGTGGGTTTTTCTTGGCTCCTACTGGGTATTTCTTTCGAAATACTCACGCATCTCTCGATGCAGGAATTAAAGTGGAGAAGAACTAGCAAGGTTCGTGTTTGGAGCTCGATGACGGAAGTCGATAAGATGTGAATTTATTTATCGTTTTTATTTTCTGTTCGCAGAGAACTTATCAGCCTGTGTGCTGAATTTATTTTGATGCTTAATGAATTGTTGATTGGATTAATGTATTTCAGTAGTGGAGCTCGTAATGTTTTTATTATTTAAGATTCTTGTAGAACAAAAATTGTTTAAGCATTCTGGACAAAGATGATGTTGTGATTGAGTATTCGGTCATGGCCCGGATTTCAGCCTCATGACCTTAATTGTGTTAGTGCTTCCGCGCATTATTAGAGGTTATGAAATTCGGGGCGTGACACTAATACAAGGGGCAATGCACGCTAATGCGCATGAGCAAGGGTGCACATCAACTTTTCTGGAAAAAGGAAACAAACTCCCTACTAAGGGGCTGTTTGGGGCGTGATTAAAAGCAAAACATCTAGATGGGATGTTTTGCTACACTGTAGCATCTGGATATTTTATATATCTAGCTGAAACACCTCAGGAGGTGTAAAAATCCACATGGATGCTACAGTAGATATCCAATATCCAGTCTGGATATTTTTGCAATAATCACGCCCCAAACGGCCCCTAAAACCCTAAACTATCCGTATGGATTAGAAAATCAAAATGAACGGCCGGGTAATTTTGGAAAAAGGTACTATTGGATGGATGGAGTAGTTTCTTGAAATTTGAAATTTCTGGATTAACTTTTCTAAAATTCGACGCACGGGATCATGCATGTCTTCCATATTAACTTTTTCCCAAAAAAATAATATACCCCAAAAAGGAAAATTTCGTCATGGCTTGCATTATCTCGTGACCCCTCCACCCTAGAAAAATTGTTTAGGGTGGAGGGGTGTTATGTACATCAATATTTTTATTTTTTTATTAGAAAAATTGTTTAGGGTGGAGGGGTGTTATGTACATCAATTTTTTTATTTTTTTATTAGAAAAATTGTTTAGGGTGGGAGGGGGTGTTACGTTCATCAAATCCTTGATCACAAGATAATGTAACCCACAGACGGATTTTTTTTCTTTCTCTTTTTTGGGTGTAAACAATTTTTCTAATACAGATTAGCTTAATAAAAAAACAATATCCTTCCCAAACCACAGATAGCCGTTACAAAATTAAATTTGAAAACCCAATGGTACACCAAAAAAGAGAATTAGATCTCTGACACAACCAACCTGAACCAGCAACGGCTCTTTCCCTCCTCCCTCCGCCATGGCGCACCCGCACCCCCTCCCAGACAACCAAGATCCCGCCCGCCCGATGAGACATACGATTTCAAATTCCTCCACCCTTTTCAAGAAAGTTGAAACCTTTTTCCCATTTATAAATCCTCCCCACATCTTCTTTCTTCCAACGCCTCTTTCTTGCTCTCTCTGTGACCAGAGAAAATGGGTCTTTGTTTGAGTAAGAAGACGCGCGCGGCCGGCGGCAGTAGCCCGGCTGCTGCCCTGCCTTCCGTGGCTCTTTGTACTACTAGTCCTAAGCCAGCCTTGGCTGCCTCTGTTGGGCCTCAGAAGGTGGGAGTGAAGGAAACTGGAAAGAAGAAGGTGAACCCAGTATTGGTTACTAGTAGTGAAGGAGAGGAAAAGCTGCCGAGGAGATGCTACAAGGCGGTCAAGGAGTCGGATGATTCCTGCGGAGGTGGAGGTGGAGGTGGGGGAAGTGCGGCTACGGTGAGGACGTCGAGCTGCACGAAGGAGGAGGTGGATGCGATACTCATCCAGTGTGGGAGGCTCAGCCGGAGCTCTTCTGGCAAAGGTGGGTCTAGCACGGAGAATCACCATCGGCCGCGGAGGTACTCTGGGTCGAAGAGGAGCTATGATTTTGATGGGGATGGCCAGGATTTTGGGAAGGGTGATGACGAGAGGGCAGAGAGGTCTGCGGCTACGCCGGTGCACAGGAGGAATTCCAGCAGGGAGCGCAACGGGAGTGCGCGGCGGTCCCATTTGAAGCGGTCTTCCAGCGCCGGTGACGAGGGGCGGAGAGGCGGTAGTGGCAGTGGAGAAAGGCGTAGAATTAGCCGCTCTCCGAGACGGAGGTCGGATACTCCCACCACAGAGAGCAGCAAGCCGCCGGCTCGGATGGTCTCTGTCCCTGCCACCACATCCGCTTCCAAAAGAGGAATCTCCGCCTCCTCTGCACCTGCAACTGCATCAGGTCAACGTCAGAAAAGAGGCTCTGAGGCCGCTCGCAGTGCCGCTTCTCCCAGGTCCCGGTCTCCGGCCACCAATTCCAGCAGGCCGGTGGCTTCTGCTGTTTCGAACGAGAATGCGGCTCCGCAGCCGTCTCTCAGCCGCAGTAATTCCAGAAAAGCAGAGCAGTCACCTTTCCGAAGAAACCCGATGAGCGAGATTGATGATAATGCTGCGAATATAAGGGCACAACAGATTGCTTCAAGAAACCATGATCATTCCAATACCCAGAAGCTTAATCTTGCCAACAAACAGCCATTGAACCACAGCAAGCAAGTTATTGAGGTTGTCGAGAAAACTATGCCTCACATACTCTCTCAGGTCTGTCACATTTACTTCTTCATTTTTGTCTTGATATTCTGTTCTTGAAGACTTTGAAATGTATACCGATGAATTAGAGATCATATGAGACGAATTGCCCTTTTCTTTTTATTGACAGGATTCCACAATTCTTGAAATCATCATGTTGATTGAATGAAACTTGTTTAATCTCTCGTTTACATGTGTTACAAGAGGCTTATGGTTTGCTGAATTTGCACAATATTGCATATGCTCAGCCAAAGATGTTCCTCTGGAACTGAATTCCAAATTCAGACTTTATTTGGATAGTAGATCTGATAATTTGTTTTAGCAATTACTAACTGCCCTTTCCTTCTTGTTCTGATACAGAAATTGAACCACAATGTTGTGCACACAAAAAGATCGGGTGAAAGAGTATCGGAAACTGGTGAAGGTAGCAACAATAGCACGGTGATCAGCAAAGGCATCCGAGAGCAGCTGATTAGCTGCAGGGAAGCTGAGCAGACACCGCAGATGAAGCATGAGATAACAGAGGAATTTGCATATGCAAGCCAGAAACAATTGGAAAGTAGCAGAGCTGGGACGCTCAATCCCATAGGTTTAACAAGAAGCAGGTCGTCAAGGAGGTCGAGAGACCTAGACCTCCTCCTCAATTCATCCTCTTTCGCATCATTGCCAATGGAGGATGCCCAAAACCTCTCCCATCATGAGGCTATTGAATTCACTCTTCCTCCATGTGTTACTAAGGCTTCTTCAATATTGGAAGCTGTAGCAGATCTCAATTCTTGTGCAAATTCCACTCTCTCAACCACCTCCACTGGTGGAAAGAACGCTTCTGAAGCTGATATAACTCCTAATTATCACGATAACCTGATCAATGGTAGTTTCGTTGATAGAAAGGCATGGGCAGAGAAGAAGAACCATGCATTTGTGGAATCTGAAGTGGGTCTGGATCGTAATGACCTTACGGAGCCAAGCATTCACAAATACGTGACAGTGAGGGATGCCGGAGGAGCCGACATGGAACAGCAAGAGTCTGCAGGGAGCAATAGCTTCTTCTTCCTCGCCAATGGCGGCCACCACGACTGGAGCGGAGGGGCTTCCGTGTCATCATCTTGGGAGCCTAATTCAGCGGACTCTACTGACCGCTGGGCATCCTTGTCGAAGGCAGCTGAGGTGGACCAGCAGCTGATTATGAATGAAGCAGAGATTGAATGTAAGAATAGTGCAGATAATAGGAGAAGAATAGCAAGTGCTGCAGCTGAAAACAGCCTTCCTGCAGCTGTGACAACTTCAAGAGGGAGTGCAAAGAGAGAGCCTGATATGAGAGTGGGCGGCAATCAGAATGCCAAGGCCGGAATCCGGCCTTCCTCTCGCCGTGCTGTTGTTGTCATCTCACAGTAGAGTAGGCCGTTTGTTCAAACTCGCAGCTTGCGAGTTTGTACATAAGCTGTTGCGGTTAGGAAATTTTAGGCCTTCAGCTTGTTTTTGTTCCTTTCTAAATTTGTTGGCAATTGAACATTGGACGAAATCAGTGTGTGGCTTTTCATTTTGTACACTTACTGCTGCCCGTGGCTACACATGATACAATGTTGCAGTTAGAAAATGTTAGAACTTCAACTAGTTCGATCCCTTCAAATATGTTGGCGATTGGATATTGGATTGAAAACCCAGTGTAGCTTCTGATTCTGTATACGTTTTGCTGTCTTTGAACTTCCATGAAACAATTTTGCAGTTAGGAAATGTTTAAACCTTCAACTAGTTTGATCCCTTCAAATTTGTTGGCAATTGGATATTGGATTGAACATCAGTGTAGCTTTTGATTATGTGTACTTATTTCGATCTTGAACTTCATATTATTAGTTTCTACTAAACAGCTATCAAACAGCAATTGTGTTATGGCACTAGAAGGTCAACATGATTAGTAGCCATGAAAGAAGGAACTAAAACGAGTCATGTTTTTTTTCCTTTGATAATTTAAAATGAGGCCTGTATCAAGCGCCCGATTCATTGATGGGTGTGCAGGCGCTTTCTGGACGCTTCATTGCGATGGAAGGCAGGCTTTTAATGCAGGGAGCAGGCAGGTTTGGCCGCAAGGCGCGCACATATTAACTATTTCGAACAAAAATTGCTGTGTTACTACTTCGCTTGTCCATGTATGAATTCAAACAAAATTGAACTCCAAGCTGTCCAACCACAAATTTCAAGTGACATGGAGAATTGTCGAAAGAAAAATTCATATGGAACTCTTTTTACTGGTAAGATGCATTGAGCTTTAATTGAAGTACCCGACCAACATGGAGCTCTTTCAGCAAAAAAGAAAAAGAAAAAGAGAGCTCTTTTTCTTCAATTTGCCATATAAATGGCACTTTCAAACACCCCATATGTACTGGCTGCTGTATGTATCAAACTGAAACGACCACTAAAATTGAAAAACTATTATTTATGCATATCTTTTCGAAAACAATTTGAATTAGGCTTTCTTAATTTGTTTTTAGTTTTATGTGTGTACAATTTAATTAACAGAGTAAACTGTTATGACGACTAAACTTATCGCTAATAAAACCAACCAGTGATGAGTTATTAATATTTCAATCAACATAACCACTAACAATGATAATAGCCAAATGCAGCATATAATCCATGCCACCAACCCCATATAGCTGGGATAAGACGTATGATGATGATAACCACTCACAATGACGAAACCGACATAACATAAATGAAGTAATAACCATAAAGTGATGAAATATACATATATTTATAGTCAAGAATTAAAGCTAACGAAATACATGAAGCCAAACTTCAACCCAATTCAAGAAGAATCATGCTACACTGACATCAATTTGTGCCATGAAAAAGTTACTTCATCAGTTCAAACTGTTGGTTTTGGAGGGCCTAGTTCTCAAAACATGGGGGCCATTTTTCAAATCACGGTTGCAGATCAATCACGTGTGCTTTGGCGTGCAAACCTCGATGTAAAAAAAGAATTTTCCATTCCAGAAATGCAACTCGATGAATTAATGGACCTTGCCATAAGTAACTGCACTCAGGCTAGGCGTCGTTGCATTCCCTAATGAGAGCAGTTTAAGCATTGTACCCTTTCTAGGACCTAGGAGAAGTCACTAAGCTTCGTTAAGGCTAAACCGACGTTATAATCCTTTTGTTTAAAGAATTTTTTGGAAAGAAGGGTGCACACATGAGATCCAACATTGTTGCATGAGAGAGCAAAGCATTTTCACAAAAGGGTGCACAATTGCCACAAAAGGGTTTTTGTCCAGTGAACCATATTCATTTTGAATGCTGACATATACAAATCTATGAGGGCATTTATATCTATGAATGTAACTCATCATGGAAGCTGAGAGATTTTCCCAATGATATGCCTCATCTGAATTCTGAATTCCAAATTATTGCATGCTCAGGAATGGCCAGGAATAGAAAAGAGCGGATACTGGAGAGTATCGCATGACTGCAACATATTGCCCTCTGCCTGTGCTGTCCCTTTCGGTTCTGCACCCACAATTTAAGCCTCTGCCTTGCACTTGAGCAGTAATTTTGCAGATAGAACAAGATTCATTTTGATAGGATTGCAATAGGTTTTACATTCAAATGTGGTCTAACCAGTCTTCAGGATGGCATCGACATCGTATTCACAGGAAAACCTTTTGGAACTCCCTGAAACCATGAGCCCCCTACTGCAGAGGACTGCATGGCCCCTGCAATCACTTTGGGTTCATTAATTCAGGGAACACCAAAAAATTTGCCCATGTTCATGCCAAGAAGACAAGGATCACCTAAATTCTGCAAATCCTGTAAACAATTGAGGGCATGCCTCAGGGCATGGGGCAACCCTAGCACAAGCAGCAAATAGGCGTAAAGGGCAAGCATACGGAACATTAATCTTTTGAAAATTAGTCATCGATGTGGATTTGTGACCTTGCAAAATTGCATGAATTCCCCACTTAGATTTTAAAAATGCTATAAATCATTTACAGGGACTCTTGTTTAAAGTACTGACAAGAAATCAATATACTCCAATTTGATGCCCCAAATGTTCTATGGATTTCAATAATCAATGTTGAGATGTAACTACCCAAATACCTCCATAAAGTTGGTAAATTCAACTTATGTCGCTTTATTGAACTCAAAAGAAATGTGCAAATGATACACACTGTTAAACCACAAAAAAACCTCGAGTCATGAGCATCGATGGACAAGAGGGCGGCACAATGAACAAACCGTATTTCACGGATCACAATCAATTTCTCGACAATTGCATTTTAATGACTTTCATCTTATTTTGGTGCACACTGTTAACATTTATAAGGAAATAATCCATCTTCAATCTCCACCTATGTGGGTCTCATGATAAGCATGATAGGTCTTCTTTCAATGGACTGCTGCTTACTATTGTTTAAAAGTGGTCAGATTACAAATGCAGTTCCATCTTCAGTAACTAAAAATGCAAGCGATCGATTGCAATTCTTTTATCATGACAGTACCTTCTGGAAATGAGAAGCAACTATGTAATCTATGCCACGAACTATGACAAACATGAGTGCGCTTCAGATGAAACCGACTGTCTTCATCAACTAAGAACACTCCTTGATGGGAAACTTGTTAAACATTATCAGTTCAGAAGCAATAGCACTCTCAGTCTTCCAAATCCCATATTACAACTCTACCATCCAACCCTGAGAAAAAAGTCAGGTGAGAGATCCTTGGTTGGCCAATGACTATAAATTCATACAAAAAAATGGCACTAACCCGATGTGCTGAACTTCTTCACAACTGTGTCTCCAGAATTTCTAAGTGGAACAATACAACTAGCATAACAAAAAGAATAACAACATTAGTCTTCAGTAATGAAAGATGTGCGAAGATCCTCCAGAAGAAAAAAAACACCAATCAGTTGGCAAGTTAATGTCATGAAAGAGATCAAAATACTGTACGTTATGCAGTTGTCATGAGCACCTCCACAAGGCTTTGAATGGTCAACAGCATTACTGCTTGCTACTTGTCTCTGTTGACCATAAAACTTTCCAAACGTTCCAGATAACTGAAATAACATGGCATTCTAGCATTAGATTATCATAAAATGTTGTCACCATACCACAGTATTAAGGAACATTACTCCAGGCCACTTATATTTATCAACTTTTTTTGGCACATATTTATCTACTTGACAAAACACAAAACATCTGAAATGGTAGCATCATTATTCTCAGCTATCCAGAAAAACAAGGTAAGAAACTCCCAGTAAATTATAGCACCATTGGCCTCACCTATTGAGATAAAAAGTTGTTATTTTCCATTACACAAGTATGCCAACAAAAAGATATTTTGTCATTCCCGGTATGTTAACATAAATTTGATAAACAAAAATCCTAATAGTCAAACAAACTTTACCACACCACTATGTATGATAGGATATACCTGAGAACCATATTTTGAATTTGATGGTGTCAATTTCTTTTCAGCAAGAAATTTGGCGAAGCTCCTGTTTTGAAACAAAACTGATATTAAAAGCTAATCCCAAAGAAGATTTTTCTATAAGATAAGATATTTTGTTTGACACAACCACAGCTACAAGCATCATTTGCATGAGGACAATTTCTATGCAATACTGGATCCAAAATACAATTATAACTTTAGACTTAAATAATTTCCACTCAGGAAAAAAGGAAGATGGACGATTTGTATACAAACACTTTTCCTGAACATTAAGATAAATAACAAAAAATTGAACAGTATACCAGATGCCCCTCCCATCTGCGACAAACACCATGGGGCTGCAGTCAAATCCCACACCTATGACCATTGTCTCAGCAACAAAGAAGATCTGGAAAACAGAAGATAAATATGGTATTTTCTCAATATTCTACACATCAACAGGAGAAAGAGTTGAATAGATAACTCAGTAAGTCGGACCAGAGAGGATGCTGACCCACATCACGGAGAGGCAAATCACGGAAAGGTACACTTTGAGCAGATGGAGTAGGCCCAACATCATCCACAAAGTATATTGTTGAGTTATGACCTGAGTAGACAGTTCAACAAACCATACAAACATGTTAAACTAACTTGAAAAGTAAATGCTTCAATACCATTAGCACATATGGCAGAGAAAAATATGCATACATAAGGTGAATGAAAAACCAAACAAAGAATAGCATCCCTTTAAATAATATCCAATTACACAACATGAAGCAGCATTATATAAAACAAATATAGTAAAAGAATTATCGCAAAAGCTTATTCAAATACATAGAAAAGGTTGCCCCACAAGATCCAACCTGCATATGCCAAGGTGTTGCCACTTGGTGACCACTTTACACCAAATGCCCAACCAAACGAGAGATCAAGTTGAACAATTTGCTGCATTACCGAAATTAACAATTTTGAATTCTTTCACAGAAAGAGAAAAGGAAGAACTTGGAAAGAAAGTTTATTCTGTAGTTGATTAACCCAAATAATGAACAATAGGAATGTAAAGAAACCTCTCCAAATTTTGAATCACCAAATGAACTTGTTCCTGTATCCCTAAACAGTCACCAATTCAAAATTTGTATCCTTCGTCATGATCTTGCTCAAAAAAGGTTTCAAAACTAACATAAACAGGAAACATCAAAATGTTATCTAGACATACTTGGAATCCACCCCCTTGATGAAAGTGGAAAAAATCCGGCATTTTCCATCAGTTGATGTCGTTGCCAGAAGAAACTGTGATACATACAGAGAGCAGTCACTCATGCATTACAAAATTGCCAATATATAACACATAAGCACATAATATAAAAACACCATTGACATCCTTTCCCAGCAATCATGGAGTAAGCAATTAGGCCTGTCCTTTACCATGAGATGGTATGAGATGGTACTGAATTGTTCCTTCATTCAAAATCATTGCAGATACTTGCTGATGTAAGCAAATACCATTCAGTAGACCTTCCTGGCATCTACTACAATCCTATTCAATGCTGATAGTTTCTGCCTCGATAATGAGTGTAATTTTGGCACTCAGGAAATTCTCGAACTGGTTGATGCGGGACTAATGAGCCTGAGTTGGTTCAATTCAGATAGGTATTGAGTTGGTTCAATTTTGGGTCAGTTTTAATAAGTAACCCAATGTAAAAGCTGCAGACATGCAGAAAGGAGGACATTTGGAGAGGGAGAAGAGCAAGATGAGACAAGGATAGTCTCAAATAAGAAGGTAAAATGAAGGGGAAAGGGTGATGGAAGATGGAAAAAAAAACAAAATGAAGCAAAGAAGACGGAGATGAACCAGAAAGAAAAAGAATAGGATGACAGAAAGGTGTGGACAAAGTAAAAGAGGGACAAAGGGAGTGGATGTAGCAATATAAAAAAATCCCAAATTTATTAAAATAACTTAACCACCATATTTTCCTGTCATGCTGTTTTAAGTTAAATACTCCCTCCATTGCACATGAAGCACCTAATTTGGTTTTCAATTGCATTTAGAAAAACCAAATAGGACAACTAATGCTCGCAGAAGGATTAACTTACACAACTACCTCTGATTTCAGTAGTGCTCTAATCAAACACACATGTTAATTGGTACTAATTCCATGGATAATACATTTACGCTACAGATGACCAGAAATAAGTTCGTACAAATAGTAAGCCTAATAAAATCTCTGAAGTAAAGCGAACCTTGAAAAAGTCATCTCATCATCACAGATATGTAATAAGTACCTTCCACATCAAATTATAATGGTACTCCTGAACCCATTATTGCAGACATACCATTATAGCATCAGTTGCCCATCTAGAAAGAACTCATCCTAGATTCAAGAATTTCAATCAATGAAGTATTGACCCACAAATTTAATGGTTGAAACTACTTTGCTCATCTAATTTAGTCGACCAATTGGATCCAGTAACTAACGATGATTGTGTGGAGAATGTTCATAGGTACATTGAGATGCTGAATCAGATCATTTGGCCCAGGATGTGAATGCCGATGTAGAACTTTTCATCAGACAACTCATTCTCATGCATTGCTCCTCTATCAGAGATTTTATAACCCTATCTGATTTTGAATTACCTTCAATTTACCAAAAACAAATCTTAGTATTCTTCATCAGGCCACGATTCGTCTTTTACTTGGGTGTCCATATAGATAGTAATGTGAAAATCACAAGGTTTTGATCTAGTTTAAATTTTGGTATAAATGGGTCTGGGTTGGCCTAGTTCAGATGACACTTAGTTCCCGTGGGTCTGTCTTGGCTCAATTTAGAGGAGGAAACCAAGTTTTTTGGGTTTGGTTCACAAGATAGGAGAGAGAAGGGACGTTTGGTCTTGAATGCAGAATCTTTAGTGATGGATGGACTAGGGGATATGCTAGAAGCTAAGGGAAAATAATGAGTACATAAGGCGGCCATTTCGATCACTGCAAACATCTCAAAAAGACGGAAGTGATCAGTTAAATAATTTTCATGGGGGAGATAATAAGCTATTAAAGTAGAAGATAATGAGAGAGAGACAGAGAGAAAGAACTGTAGAAAGAAAGAAAAAGAGTTGCAAATCTGAAACGAGAAAAATGAACAGAGAGAAAGAAGAGGAAGATCCAAGAATGGAGATGTAAAAGAGATCCATTAACAAGAAAAAATAAATGTAACATGAGAAGGAAAGAGAGTGGCAGATCGGAGAAAAGGCAAGAAGAGACAAAGGAGAGGAGATGAACCAAGAAAAAAAATTCCAGGAGAGGCGTGGATCAAGTAAAACTGGAAAAGAGGAACTCACTGGAGGAATATATGAAGTTAAAGCTAGATTTTAGTTCAAGTAGTATTCTAATTAAACCCAATTACTAACCAACCCTAATTTCCAGGTTTATAAATCTGTAGTAACTACCATAAAAATATTTGTACTTCAAAATTAAGACTAATAAGATCTCTAAATCAAATCTGATCCAAGACTTAGAACTCTCTCTCTCTCATTTATATTTGGAAAAGGCCTTCACACTTAAATTTTCAATTCAAATTAAGAGAATTGCCCTCAAACTGGAAGTAACAAATACTGCATCAGGCTTGGATACCAATCTGAAACAAAGGCTTAGCTCATATATGCACGATTTGTTTAGCACTTGAGCAATATGCCTAAAACCTTTGGAATGCATAATGATAAAAATTAACATCGTGAATTTGAGGAAATGTGATTACTTGATAAATGTGTTAACTTTGAACTTCAAGGGGAATTGCATTGGTTGTTGCAATTTATTCAAGTCAATAATCAAGTCGCTATTCTTCTCAAGATCTTACTTTCTGCGTACATTACCTTTCTTTGGAGTTAACAAAGCCAAAGGATTTTTTATGAAAAGAAGAAGCCTGCAATGTTAACAACTATATTCCAAGCAATGCCGCCATATCTTAGCTTTTGGCCTCAATGAGATAATTTCAGAAAAGTTGCAGGCTTTTACATGATTTTTTAAAGATGATTAATTTGTTTCATGTTCTTCTTTCTTAGTTTGTGCCTTTTTGGCCTTGGATCTTGTTTTAGCTTGTTAGTGGGTTTTGTGTGCTCGCCATTCAGGGAAGGGTCTTCGTTTGTTATCTTCCTTGTTTTAGTTTAATGGAAATTTCAAATACCAGAACAATCATGACTTTGGAATTGCCAACATTTTTGTTGAACCACCTTACACTATAAAGCTCCTGCTCATTCATGCCAGTATTAGGCTGTGAGAAACATAGTCCCCCTTGCCAATCACAGCCCCTTTTTTGGACGTCCCAGAATATCCCTTCTCATAATTAGTTTTGCAAACTCAGGTTGGCAATGAAGGAGAGGAAATGCAGTGGGGGAAAACCACTATATAACATAGAAAATGTAAACTGAAGTTCTATCCTCGAAGACAAAGTTTACAGAGTATGTGCTACTCCCACCATTCCACATGAGTAGTCCTATTCTTTTTCCAAAATCAACTAATCAGTTCATCTTGACAAACCAAATCGGACGATTAATATGGAGTGGAGAGAGTATTATTTATATACAACTGAACCAAATAAGCAAAATACAGTTCATCTGAAAAACCAAATAGGACTATTAATGTGGAGCGGTGAGAGAATTATTTATAGACACGTGAACCAAAAATCCAAGATAAGAACTTATTATTTATAGACAACTGAACCAAATATCCAAGATAAGAACTTACATTATTAGGATGCCAGGCAACACTTGTCACAGATGAGTTATGCCGCTTTCTAATGAGTTTGCTGACCCACCTGAGAAAGATGATGTCATTATATATAAATCAAGGTTCGTAATCTCAGTTCTCAGTCTCGTCTCAGTCGCCCAAGGAGAAGAGATCTTGAAGAGATACATGGTTTCGTGCCTCGCCATTCAAATCGGGACCGAGATCTCGCCGAGATTGCAAACCATTATATAAATCATATGCAATAAGTGAAACACGAGAAACATAACAAAAGGCCACAAACTTTGTCCTGCAGTCTTCTTGAAATTGTACATCTAAACAATTATGTCAAAACCACGACCCTCATCATAGCCAACACCTTTAAAAAATTCTTTCATTTGTATGATCGAACTTTACACAACGATCTAATGAGGTAAAACATTTCAATAATTATATTTTATGATAAAATATTTCAATAACTTGATACAGGTAACTTGGCTAGTTGTATTAATCAAAATTAAAAATATTTTAAAAGGTATCTTCACTACGCTCGTAAAAATTAGAATTAGTTCAATAATAGTTGCTTTTTGTTGAATAGTCTTCCTCTCTTTCAAAATGATGGAGCACCTCTATCTCCTGCATGTGAAAGAGTAACCTTTCCAAACACAGTAGCAGAAAAGGAGGGGAACCATAGCTCAAGCGGGGAGGGGGGGAGCAACGGGCAAGCCAAAGAGAGATGCAGTTCTGGAAGAGCAAATTCTTAGTCAATCCAAAACTAAGAATTATGTAACTTCAATATCTTTATATATTTGCCTAAAAACCAAAACATAAATAAACTAACATGACTAATATGCCCTGAATTTAAACAACAAACTGACCCTAATGCAACTGAAATAAAATAACTACGATCAACCGATATGTCTACACCTGTAAACACGAAGTCCATTAACCATACCTGCGTCCCTTCAGGATCTAATCACTAATTAATAATATTCTAAAGACGGGCCTCATTTATAAAGATTACCCTAGTAAAGGCAATCAATTATTACTCAACTGCAACAATTTTACTGTCAATGGTATAAGTATCACATACGGTAATATGGATGAAGAGTATAAAAATATATCTATTTAAAGATAAGTGTTCGATTACTCAAGGTTGTAAGGGTTGTAAAAAAACCTAATGTCGTATCCTTTTCTCTCTATCCGCCCCTTTCCTTTCTCCCTCTTCCTTCTATGATCCTTTCTCCTTTATCTTCTTTCCTCTCTTCTTCAAACCTCTTTCTATAAAAAAAACCTCTACTTTCTTACCAATTGTCAAAATTCTGCTAGTTTACATCTATGAAGCTTTCCGCTCTTCGCAAAAAGTGATGTATTGAAAAAGGGTCATCGTTGCTTGGAGAAAATCTTGTCAAACGTATACAGACAACCCTTTTTACAACAAAAAAGGGAGATTAGTCCCCAGAGATTTTATCTTCACGATTGCACCATATGCAGTAAAAAATTGAATTTGGTAGTCAGAGCACAAATAATAAACAAGAGAACACAACAGATCCTTAAAATCACAGGTACTTGGAAAAAAATTTCCCACTCACGAGTGTATAAATAAAATATGCTCTCCAACTAAGGATATTACTAAATCAAAGAAGATAATAGGGTGTTTCCATTAGGACTAGTAATCTGTATCAACTACAACTACGTAGTAGTGATAGCGGACACTGCGTGAAGGAAGTGAAGGAAGTGAAACGGAGGGGAAAGAGGAATAAAAGGGATAAATATTTCTTGAATCACCACCAGATATTACCGCCGGAAACACCGGATGGTGGACCGTGGCATCGGCACCATGGTTGTTCAGCATCATCACCGAACAAAGAGTCTCAATCAACATATAACTACGAAGAGATTTTTCTTCAAATCATTGTCCTCTATTTATTTTTATATTAAGGGCTTTAAATAGACTTATTACAAAGAGAGTTCTACTTCAAGAAGGAAATATAAACTAACTTGTATCTTTCCTAAAATAAAAAAATGGGAATAAAAATCCTATTTTAACTAGAATTCTCTATAAAAGCAACTGCCATATAAAACTCATAACTAAACTAGAAAACTTCTAAAATTAACAATCTTCCATGTGATGACTACATCAAGTAGTGAGAGTTTTTAGGTTTTGTCACTAGTTTTGTAGGTGCTGCTTGGGACCAACTTAGGTGTTTGGCAAATCTCCCATAACTTCAAAATAGTGAAAGCAACCAAACACCCCAATGTTATAGTCACCGCCGATCCCTCTTCCTCACTGGACCAGCTCCCGGTTATCAACAAGTGATGTTCAGTCTTCTTAATATGTTTTTTTTGCTTAATAATTTTTGCACCCCATGTAAATAGCCGGTAAGCTCAAATTAATAGTTTATTTTTTTGGTTTTTTAATTAATAGTTCATGTAGCCGAAATAAAAATGCTAAGATGGATGAGTGAGATAACTAGGAGTGATAGGATTAGAAATGAATATATTCGTAAGAGTTTAGGGATAACTCTTTTATGAGAGAAGTTGAGGGAATGTAGGCTGCGTTGGTATGGGTATATGCAAAGAAGACTCCCCTGTGAGATGATTAGAAGAGATGCATGTAAATGATGCCAAAAGAGGGAGACTGAGCATTAAGAGAACTTGGACGGAGTTAATAAAAAAAATATGACTTTATTATCTCTTACAAAAGAGCTAGCACAAAATAGGCCATTCAGGCCCAGCGCTAAATAGTTGAGAAAATGCGCTACTTAAATATGATTAATAAATATAGTTTGTTTCACTTATAGGGTTGGGAAAACCTACTTTTTCTCATGAATAAACTTGGACAAAACTTCTTATTTAAAAACAAACAGACAACTACTCGGGCATTGGTGGTGTGCCCACCCGAATTATTTACCAGGTGCGTATTATGTGTGGCCTTCTACATGCCCAAAGTATAAGGAGGCTCTGTTTTTTTAACCGGCCTTAGGGTTCAATAAATTTCTCATTTTCAAATACAGACAGGCTTCATCGCATGGAGGGAGCAGTTAACCTTAAAGTTTCAACACTCACTGGACCCTTTTATATTGTCCAAAGGGTAGTGGATTCGGACAGCCAGAGTCCCAATTCCGGTGTCATCAATTCTTTGAAGTCCACCAAAACTGTCCTGGAAAAGAGTTCATGAGGGCAGGTTCGCCGCCAGCCAAGGCCGATGTTCTGGCAGAGGAGTTGTCCCCTCCGGCAATCTCCGACCCCTATCTTCCCCGAAACTGCGCACGACTCTCGCATCCTCCTGGACCTGGCCGCTCGGGGCAGGTGGTGTTGAACCATGTGGCCCTCATCTGGTTGCAATCCTCCACCAGCACCTCGTCCACCTCACCTTCACTCTCCTCAAGCTACGCCGCTTCTCCGGTGCCTTCGAACTCGCTTCCCCTGCCTAATGCCATGATTCCCACCCGTCCACTACCCCCCCTCCCCCACAAAACCCACTTCCACCACCTAGCCGGCTCCATGGTCCACTACAAAGCTTGCGCCATCTCCGTCGGTCGTCGCCACTTCGCGGGAGGAAAATGGAGAGAGGAAGAGGGCTAGGGCTGGGTCGAGGGGAGAAAAGGTAGTGATGCGGAGCCATAGTGATCCCACATAAAGTTTATTATTATATTTAAATTTTTAAAATTTTACTTATATTAGAAATTTCTATAATGGAAAGATTTTATTTGATTTAGGATTTAAAATTTTCGTTGAGTTTTGATTCCAAGTTAAGACTTATCTTATTTAATATATTATTTCTAATTAGGATTCTCTGTAAGCGTATTTAAAGGCCTTAATATCAATGAAAAGGAAAAAGAATGATTTGAGAAAAAAAACTACATACTTCTCTGCTGATGGAGAAATTCTTTGTTCGGTGATGATGCTAAACTACCATGGTGCCGATGCCATGGTTCACCGTCCGGTGTCGATTCCGGCGGTAACCTCCGGTGGTGATTTCAGATAAAGTTATCATTTTTATCCCTCTATCCCCTCCACTCCTCTTCCTTCACGCGTTGTCAGCTATCAACTTGGTAGCCCATCAAACAACCTGCACCCAATCCATTCACCTCCCGCTCTGGATTTCATACTCCAACAATTGATTGATTTGAATGCCAAATTTAGAGGCCGTTTGGGCGTGATTATAAGCAAATATCCACAGTGAAAATCCACTGTAGCATCCATGTTTTTTCCCCATCCAGCTGAAACACAACCCGAGGTGTTTCAGCTGGATAGAAAAAAACATGGATCCACACAGTGGATGTTTTGCTTTTAATCACGCCCCAAACGGCCCCTTAATGTGGTCGTCCGCGAGTATGCTGAGGTCAACTCTCGCGTCGCACGCCTATGCTCTCGCATACCATCGGGTGTCACCAATTCCCCATCCGACATCCCAACGCTTCGAGTAATCTACGTGCATCAGCCATATGGTGCAGTGTCCGTGCCGACCATCCATGACCAAGAGCCATTTGAACAAGACGAAGAGGCTCTATCTCTTGTCCCTCCGTCGTTAGATGTCATTGTGCCTGTCCATCTGTCATCTGTCGACGACTCCCCGGCTCCAATGGTACACGAGATCTTGTCACAAGGGGTGATTTTTCCTTACCAGGAAGAGCCCTGCATCAAATCCCAACACTTGGATGTGTCTCCTGACTCTCAGCTCGAGCTCTGCACTCCATGGCCCGCGATCATTCTTGGTCGTTACCTTTCTTCTTTGTTCGATGGCCATAAGTTCTCTCCCGACGCCAAAGTTTGCACCTTTCCTGTTTCAGACGCGTCTGGTGGCCACAGCCACCCCGCTGCCACCGGTTGGAGGGTCCTGAAGTCTGTCACTGGTGTTTTGTTTCATTGTCTACAGCCTCCACCTGATCTGCCGCCGTCTCCTTGGCCAGCCCGCCGTGGTTATTGTTGAAGCCGTGGCCATCTTTTTCCTTTTCGCTGTCGCGGCCGACCATCTGCATCTCCCTGCCACAACCGCCGCTACTGCCACCAAGCACCGAGCCGTCGCCCTATTCAGCCGACCCACCGCCTGATCATGCAGAGTGACCGATTGCGACACCATTGTGCAACTGCTCAACCGCCTGATCGAGCGTTTCCTCTCCCAGTTGTCGTCCTGTCCCACCGCATTGCCTCGCCACTTTGGTCTCCTCCCCTGGCTGCCGTTGTGTCAACCCACACGGCCGCCTTGCTCTGCCTTCGCGCCACTGCTCCGCCGCCGCCACGGTCACCTTAGGGCACCGCTGGCCCTTTTGCTCGGGTTCAATTCAAAAGGTCGACCCGGGAGACTTGGTTCAAGCTTATGTTGGACGACCCAAATTTAGGTTCAGTTTGGGCACGGGTTTGGTCCGGTTCCAATTAATTTTGGATGAACCACCCTTATAGTCCACTGTCTGGTTTTCTAGCGGGCTCTATTTTCTTGTGCTTTCCTAGGTATATGCGTGGTCATTTGCCAACTTGCCACTACTCGTCGGAGTCGAGTTTCTTTTCCCGGGGAGAATGATGCGGAGCCATAGTGGTCCCACATAAAGTTTATTATTAGATTTAAATTTTTAGAATTTTACTTATATTAGGAATTTCTATCGTAAAAAGATTTTATTTGATTTAGGATTTAAGATTTTCGTTGATATTTGATTCCAAGTTAAGACTTAAATTATTTAGTATGTTATTTCTAATTAGGATTCTCTGTAAGCCTATTTAAAGGTCTTAATATCAATGAAAAGGAAAAAGAATGATTTGAGAAAAAAACTAATACATACTTCTCTGCTGATGGAGAAATTCTTTGTTAGGCGATGATGCTGAACTTCCATGGTGTCAATGCCATGGTTCACCATCCGGTATCAATTCCGGCGGTAACTTCTGGTGGTGATTCCAGAGAAAGTTATCCTTTTTATCCTTCTATCCTCTCCGCTCCTCTTCCTTCAATCTCTGTCCGCTATCACGTAGAGCCTGATAAAATTCCTCATATTCAAAAATCTATGGAAGTTTTACACTGCAATTCTGTGTGGGGTCCCACAACTACAAAGTTGTGGAGCCTGCTCTTAAACACCTCATCAGGGTTTCCACTCCCACAACTACAAAATTGTGGAAAAATACCTCTAAAAGAGCACAGCCAATGCCCTATTAGGCATTTAAATAAAACTGCTAACACGAAAGCAGCGTGTTCTTAAATCCGTAATATCACAAGTAGGAAATCCTAGAAATCTATGTGGTAAGATTAAAGTAAAATAAAATAATAAAAAGGGAAAATAATATAATAAATCATCAAAAAAAAATTATGAAAATGACACACTGTAGAAAATATTTGCAAAATAGGGTATCTGACAAGCCACGTAGGCGCCCGCGTGGCGCGGGCGCTTGCGTGGCTTTTTTTTTTAAAACCAAACCGAAAGGCGTCGGTTGAACCGACGCCTCTCGGTTAAAAGAGAAAGGCGTCGGTTCAACCGACGCCTTTTACTGCCTTAAAGATTTTCCGTCTCATTTTAAATAGGCACTCACTTCAACGATACATATCTCTCTCATTTCTAACCCATTTTTGCCCATTTTTTTTCACTCTTCCTTATTTTTAGTGCTCTTTCTAGTCATTATAATATCACAAAGATGTTGAGCCATCACATACCATTTATCATAGTTTTTGTTGTATTTTTTTCGATAAATAGCATGCGATGGATCAACATCTTTGCGATATCATTATGAACAGAAAGACCACTAAAAATAATGAAGAATGAAAAAAAAATGGGCGAAAATGGATAAAGAATGAGAGAGATATGCATCATTGAAGCTATCACCCCTTTAAAATGGGACAGATTTGTTTTAGTGGGACAAATTTCAATTATGCATATCTCTCTCATTCTTCATCCATTTTTGCCCATTTTTTTTTCATTCTTCCTTATTTTTAGTGGACTTTCTGGTCATAATGATATCGCAAAGATATTGATCCATCGCATGCTATTTATCGAAAAAAATACTACAAAAACTACGATAAATGGTATGTGATGGCTCAACATCTTTGTGATATTATAATGACTAGAAAGAGCACTAAAAATAAGGAAGAGTGAAAAAAAAATGGGCGAAAATGGGTTAGAAATGAGAGAGATATGTATCGTTGAAGTGAGTGCCTATTTAAAATGGGACGGAAAATCTTTAAGGCAGTAAAAGGCGTCGGTTCAACCGACGCCTTTCGGTTTGGTTTTAAAAAAAAAAGCCACGCAGGCGCCCGCGTGGTCAGATACCCTATTTTGCAAATATTTTCTACAGTGTCATTTTCATAATTTTTTTTTTTTACGATTTATTATATAAATTCCCCAATAAAAAAATTAGATAGGTTTCCTAGTCCAACTTCTAGGGATTACCAAATATCAGACGCATAAATGAGAACAATATGCAAGAAGCAAAACCTTACCATATGCAAGAATAAAATAAAAAAAACAGATAGGTTTCCTAGTCCAACTTTTAGGGATAACAAAAAATACTGGCCGCATAAAATGAGAACAAAATGCAAGAAGCATAACCTTAGAATATGCAAGAAGAGTAACTTTAGTTTAAACTTTAAAGATATAGAAGTAAGACTAGAAGGGGGCAATACATAAATTTCCAGATTCAGATGCTTTCTCCAAATGAGTTTAACGCATGAAGCGAAAGAAAATGACAAAAAGAAAATCAAAAGAATGCATAATACCAGTTATTCTCTTGCTCATAGTAACAGATGCAAACAGTTTTGGCACCACTTCCGACAGCAAACTTGTTCTCTGAAATATGCACAGAAGAGTTAAAAATGGCAAATGAAATATGTCCTCAACTTAAGAAGCATTAGCCGATTATCAAGAAGCTTTATCATTGTGAGCTTTCACTATCATTTGAGTTAACAGTCAGGATAATGTATAATATATTTGGTCAGCGCAGTCTCCAATTCAGTATGCAGGCATCATCTACTCCATTAGCATTGATTGTTTAAGCCCAAAATTGCAAATTTAAGAACAAGTTGTTCTCGCAACCAGCTAATATATAATATTTTGGTCAGTTCAGTCTCCAATTCACTATGCAGGCATCATCTACTCCATTAGCATTGAATGTTTAAGCCCAAATTGCAAATTTAAGAACAAGTTGTTCTCTCAACCAGCATAAGTTTTCTTGCACGTATGAACATACTATGTATGCAGTGTTATTTGCATTTTTGAGTCTAGAATCAACATCACTAACATGTGCCATATCCTAGCTATTTGGGATGGGTGAAAGGATTCTACATCACCATTCGCCTATTGTCACAATCAAAATGATGATGCAAAATCTATGTGATAACATATTGGCAAGCTGTTCTGATACAACCCATTATGGTGGTTCTCAATGGAGATGAAGATTAACATCGTCATGTACATTGCCCCCCCTAGTTGGTAGTCCATGAGGTGCCGGTGGTAGGAAAAATATCACCCTAGTAATCTACCAGCACAAAGCGACAAGTAATACCAGCAACGAATAGATCACCCCAAATACACTTGGATTTAAAGATTAAACAAGGTAAACGAATCTAGTGGGAAGATGGGCGTTCTTAGGAATTTCAATACTAGTTATACTCATGTATGATTTTGGAATAAAAACTAATAACTTACACGTAGCTTAAAGAAAAAGCTGGTATTTAATCAATAGAAATTTTAATTTTTTCTACTTTTACTGTCAACATGCATAATCACTCTATTTTCTAAGATATGCTTCATCCTACTCAATCCCATTCACTTCTACTGTATCTTCCCTGCCTTTGTCTATATAATTATCTTTTTTCATCTAATCCACCTCTTTCTCCTCTCACATCATCCACTTTCCAAATGCAATTCTACTTTTGTAAAACTCCCACTTCATACACCTTGTTTTCCTTAAATCACACATATGAATGCAATCTCGGTTGTGGCCGAATAAAAATCTTCAATAGATCTCATAGGGACGAGAAAGTGGTTGCAACAATGAGGAGACACTAATTTCACATGTTTTATTAATCATAATCATAATCATAATCAATTAGCGCCTTTTCCCCAAGGCGACATTAATATTATGCCTCCATCTAGGCCTGTTTTGTGCCAACTCTTTTGTAAGAGATAGTAAAGTCATATCATTTTTTATAACTCTATCCAAGTTCTCTTAGGTCTCCCTATCCTTCTTTTGGTATCATTTACCTGCCTCCCTTCTAATCTTCTAACAGGGGCATCTATTAACTCCATCATTTACCGTAACATATGTTTTATTAATGGGTTAAGTAAATTTATATATTTATATGACAAAAAAAAATATTTCGTAAGATCAATTCTTACAAAAAGAACGATAAATGGAAAGAAATAATAGTGATTGATGTTCGAGAAAAAAATGAAGTCGATTAAATCTCATTCATAACACCTAATAATAATGATTGATGTTCAAGAAAAAAATGTAGATTAAATCTCATTCATAACACCTACGCTTAGATCTGATATAGATCCTCCCTCCCCACCCTTGTAGGCAGCCTTGCCCACTGTTCCTCACTGTCGTTGATTACTTTGTCTCGTGTGCACACAGTGTAATTTCCTTCTATTATTATAAAGAAATTAGCAAAAATCAATGATATTCACCACCCCTTTTAACTTACATTTCTCATCACCACCACAAGGGGTTACCAAGACCAATGATCAAGACAGACAGAATAGTATGCCCATGTTATCCTTTGTTGGTACATTTACATGTGGTCCTCTACATTTTTGTCATACTGGAAGCAATATCTATACATGGTTAAGTCACTGCCATAATAATACACAGCTCCATCCCAGAAATTTTCCAACTCACAATTGCTAATTTTTTCCTGTTCCAATTTCTACCCTCTAATTAGACAACACTACTCATTTTCCACCATTCTATTAATCTACACCCTCGTAAGTAAATCTTCCTCTACTCCTTTCCCTCAATACAAACATTACCCAAATATTAACTCTGACCAACATTTGATTAGTGTCCATTTACAACTTTTAACAACTGTCGTATTCTATCTAAAGCTAGTAGGAAATCACTAGCTATGTAAACTAGCAGTCCTTTGCACTAGAAGGCTTTGTATGAAACACAAGCACAAGTGTTTTAATGAGGACTACTGCATATACGCAATGTATTTGTCCATCCAGTCTCTCACTTTCTAACGTGCAATCGTAAAAACTCAAGGTAATACAGTAGAGTAAAGTGTGATCAACAACAGCCTGATAAGTTGGCCACAATTGACATGGTTTTGCCTCATACGTTCTGGTTTATCTCCATGGCATTATTGAAAGCCTAAAATTACTTCTAAAACTATGTCCATAAAATCAAAGATAACAATTCCCCAACTAACTGTCAAAATTCTCAGAACTAAACTGTATTACTAAATTGAGAAAAACTGAATTACATAAGAGGAGCACTGATCCTTATATAGAGATCAGAGTCCTAATACTAAAATAGGAAATTACTTGAAATACAATTAACCCAAAATATGTCTAAAATGCCCTCTATACTAATAAGAACTAACAACCAAAATACAAGTAACTATCCTCTACCACCCTCCCTCAAACTCCAGAAGTGTCAAACATCGAGAGTTTGCATGAAAGTGGACAAAAGCAACGGATGGCAAAAGCAATAACGGTGGCTGATGGCAAAAGTTGGCGGCAGCGCAACGGCAGGTGATTTCAGACTTTGGATTCCATAGTGGACAAATAGGATCATGGTATCCCAGAAGATTCAGCGGACATCAGTGGATCAACAGATTGCGTATTGCATATTCAGAGCGGTAGCGATGGGCAAACCAGAGCAGATAGACCAATTCAAAGACGGATTCAGATGCAGAGTGGCAGATGGATGGCAGATGCAGAGCTGCAGACGGATACAAATCCAGAGTGGCAGATGGAGGAAAAGTGGAAGCAGGCAGAGAGATGCAGAGTAGCAAACAGAAGCAATGGGTGGTGGCGGCTACGGACCAAAAAGCAAACCTGAAGATTGATGGGAATCAGCAACAAAACAGAGAAGTGGCAAACAGAAATGGAGGCAACCAGATGGGGATAGCAAGTTGACGTACAGCTGTGATCATAACAGAGGAAAAACGAGACAAGCACAATTATCCAACATGAAAGGATCTCAGCGGCTACAAAGGATCTCACGGGTTGTAGATGATGGTCAAGCAAATCTGGAAAAGGCAGAAGCTTCCCTCCAACGGACACAAGCAAACAACTATGGGACGCCAGATTTTTTATTCCAATCATCACTTGAAAGGGACGGCAGCAGAGAGGAAACAAAGACGTACAACCTCCTTCCTACTATCCTCTAACACTAACTACTAATTTAAGCTCCTCTTAATTGCCTGTAATGAGATTTATTCCAATTCTCTCTCATATAGCGTTTGCAATTTACATGCAATCATCAAAACATCTTTTCGTCCATAAGTTTGTTCAATTAAAATGCAACATGCCTGGCATCACTAACTTCATATACACTCTCAATGCATGAAAAAAATACTAAAATAGCATGTAAGCTGATAGCTATGTAGATAAAGGAAAGAGAAAGTGCATGAAGAATATTAGCAAAAAACAGAAAGGATTAGAACTGGAAAGAGAACAAAAAATTGCATTAAGGCTACATTTATCCCTTAGTTTGGTCACGAATATGATAATAATTCTCCAACTTAATCATTTTATCCTCTTTCACTTCATTTACCATTGGGACTCCATTGAACACAAAGAGCTGCACGGTTTAGCCTAAGAATAACAAGAGTTGGCACCCATTCAGATCCCTCTTGGTTCCAAACATATCTGTAGACAGAATTCATGGACATGCGTTACTGACCACATTTATCAAAAGTTCGACCCTATAATCATGGTACATGAACTTTTTTTGTACACTTTATGAGAGCATATTCATAAAAATTTCTTAAGATCTTTTAAAATTAAACACTTATAATGGCAAGCAATACTTACGAATTTCTGTCATGTGACACCGTTACAATTTTGTTTGATTTCTGGCTCCAATCTATCCCAGAAATAATTTGATCATGCTGTGAGAAAATAGGTAAAAGGATCTAAGATAGTTACATATAAGCTAGAATTACATCTCCAAGCGTGGTTAGACACAAAGAACTTGCTATGGATAGTAAGATTGGAAGTCTAGAGTGCTCAAAGATCTTACAATTGGCCACTGATTGATAAATGAACTATCTATAACACAGCATGGTTATGATTAGATGACAGATAACCATAAGGATGTGTACAGACTTGTGCCCTGCATTTCAATTGGCGGCTAAAACAAGGAAAGAATATGCTGTATGCAATTAGGTGCAGATTCTTACAAAACAGATCTTCTAAAAAATGGTAAAATGTAAGCTATTTTGCTTTCCAGATATCTGATAATGAGCTATGATAGGAAGCATGGTGTTTTAAATTTTGCATAACAGATCCCTTAGGACTCAACAGATGCAGATCAGATACATCATTGACGACAATGATGAAAGAACCAATAGATCATATAATTACAGTAAATTTTATATGCAATCTAGGAGCAGCAAAAAGTTTCATTATCATGCTATAACCTCATGGGTTGCAAAAAGTTTCGTTATAATGCTATAACCTCATAGGTTGTACAATGTTAATAAAAAATTTTAAGTACATCAACATTTAAGATCTCGGCAATCATATGGCTGCAGTTACCTCTGACTCTTGTCAACAGTATTAGTCATTATTCAAAATAGAACCATGGAATTAACCATAAACTCAATTTTAGCCGAAATCAGTCGTCAATCCTGCTGCACCATGCCCAATGCTACATTCATGCTTATAGTCAGAGGTTATAAAACTAGAAAACATATCATGAATAAAACAGAGTACAAATTGTCGCAGGAAACAAACCAAGATGACATGCATTTCCAGAATAGAAATTGTGATGGAAAACGTGAAATTTAAAAAACATTCAGACCAGAATCACATTCAAAAGTTTATATCTTTTCAAGAAAAAATGGTACCTTCTGAAGAACATGGAGCTTCTCCCACTTGTCAGGCAGACATCTATATATATGCAGCTCATTGTTGTTTGGACAAAATGCCACCACTGAGAAATCAAAAGACAAAAAATTCCCAATTAAATATGAAAGCAATAGAGCCATATTCCTTAGTACAACCAAGCACTATCTCATTTCTAAACAATAAAATTTGTTCATTTTAAAACAACTCATATACTCCCTCCGTCCGGAATTATTACTAACGTAAGGATCTCCAAAATGAACTAATTTTAGTTCATTCTGAAAAAACTTATGTCAATAACAATTCCGGACGGAGGGGGTAATAAACCTTAACAATATCAAACAACTGGAGACGACAGTGAGATTTGCAAAGGTAAAAGCACATATTCCCTCCATCCAGAATTACTATTAACATTTAGTTCATTTTGGAAACCAAATGCTAATACTAATCCCGGACGGAGTACAAAACTATGAAGAACAAAGAATCATGATGTAGAATGAAAAGGGAATCACGCAAAGAAAGTAATGGTGAGAAGAAATGGAGGGAGAGAAAGAAAAGAGGGAAATACTGGTGTGGTCGGGACTCCAGGCGTGGCAGGTTATGCACTGAGCCAACTGATGAACTGCAACCACCGCCATGACACCAACTGATCTATGTCCAAATTGAAATACTGATTGCTTCCTTGATCAGCCAACTTTGATTTGCTGATCAATGAAATGGAGATTGGAGAAGAGCCTCAAGAAATGGAGATTGGGGAAGAAGGCGAGATCCGAAGCAAAGACATCGGCACTCATCATACACTCTTCTATTCACTTATTACCCCATTATTTTTCCAATATTTACCTGACCGCCCGTAGCAGATTCTCGGCTCGAGCTCGACACGAGAGTGTGCAGTCGAGTCGAGCTAAGTCGGCCCACCACCCATTTATACGGGCGGTAGATGTCCACCGTCTATGTTATTTGTCGGAGATATCCACGAAGGTGGCGGGAGGTGGCTAAACCGCTCGTCCTTCATGCATGCGACCAAAGAATGAGCCCTACAAAGCTGGTGAGGTTCATCTGTCGGCCACAATAGAGGTCTCATTTTTGCCTCATTCTTGCATGGAGCACAAAAAAAAGGTAAATTGCTCGTAACCTCTATGAATCATTGGTGACATTGCGTTTAGCCTGTATGAATTATGAAAATAAGCATCTAAAACTTCTTAAATTTTAGGGCCTAACAATAGCCATAAAAACGTGGCAAACAACTAGTTTTCTAAAAACGAAAGAAGGTGACGTCGACACATTGCCATTGTCTATGAATATGTTATCAGTATGTCTCCACCGTCTTTGCTGCAGTGAAAATAGGGGCATGGTAGAGGGAGGAAGAAGGTAATTAATAAAGATGAGGGATAAAGTTGTCCTCTTTTATAAGCAATAGGGGTTAACTGCATATTTTTATAAGGCAGGGGGCTAATTATCATTTCACCATAATAAGTGCAATTTACCCCGAAATTTCCACTAGGCCAGTGTTCTATATTTGTTTTGGCCTCATTCTTTTATTCTCGCTATTTTTTTTTATTCAAAGAACATTTCATTCAATAAAAACTCAAGATACATTAATCTTCAGTATTACAATAAGAAAGAATCATGTTTTAAAGTCAATTCAAACACGAGAGTATCTCTTTGTACTAAGCCATATCTCTTTGTACTAAGCCATCACAGAGGTAACAATTCAGCGTGTCTTAGATGACAACATAAACAAAAAAGTTTCTCTCCAAACATGGGCAATAGAAGTAGACACAAACTATAGAATCTCCTATAATACCTTCAGAATCACCGATATAAGGAGGGGATAAGATGTTTGTCGATCTACAAATGATCACTGTTTCCATTTTCTCTCCAACCCAATGAATCTGAAGGCCCACATGACGAGAGATGAAACTTTATTATGAAAAAAAATTTTATTTTTTAATAGGACGAAGGCGACTTCTAGCGCGAACGGTATGCTCCTATCTCCATGATTATCTCCCTTCTAGGAGTCAAGAAGAAGTTTCACCGTGATCTGCTGTGAGAGTCTTCACCCCACTCAACCCAAGAAATCCTAGGAGACTATCATCATTGGGAAGCTTGTGCTGTCGCGATGAAGAAAAGAAGTCCCATTGACTGGGGCAAAGTGTCGTTAATGTTGACAATAGTTTTCGATCTCATAAGGACATTCTTCTCTTAAGGTTATTTTAGCTTATAAACACACATATGTAGACTTGAAGGCTATTTGTAAGGATTCCTACCCATACAAAAGGAAGGCCTATATATCATAGAGTGAATGTCATGAGGTTCATCTTGTGGATTGAAGGACCTCAACAAGTCACAATACACTTTATGCCTGATCAAAACCCAAAATAGGTTGACAAATTATAATATATACTCGGTAAGTCCAAGGTCGAACCACATGAAATGATGTAGGATTATTCTACTCCAAACTAATCTAAAACTACTTAGCTCAGCGAATTAAAGTTCTTATCACGAAATTTTGTAGAGAGATTATAATTTAATTAACTACTAAAATGATGATTAAAGATTCAATTAAAACTAATTAAAGATGGCAAAGATAATTGATGGGAGATATCAAAGCTTCAAGGATCAATTATTTAATTAATATTCTACGTCTATTTAATTACGCAATTAAATTCAAATAATGATTTGACCTAATCGGAAGATATTTCATTCACATTCATCATAACCATTGACATAAAAATATCGATTGAAAATTTATCATTAACAAGCTCAGTCAAATAATCACAGGGAATTATAAGCATTCGCCGTACCTTTCGTTAACGACAAATCAAATAATTATATAGATTATGACTATTTCAAATCATCGCATTCAACCAAATAAACAATAAGTAGCTCTTCATTATAGACGTAGAAATATCAACTAAATAATATCACCTCTAGCTTTGACAAAAGATTTAGCTATTCATATTCATGAGAAAAAGAAAAATCAAATTCGAAAGAAATTGCATTTGAAAAATCATTGTAGCAAGAACACTATTCACGGTTACTGTAGCAAAACACTGTTCATTACAGAAACACTATTCATAGAACACTGTTCATCTTCCCCAATCAGTCGTCACTGTAGCAATTTCGCAGGTACTGTAGCAGTACTGTAGCAATTGCGAAATCAGCCAAAAATTGACGCTTTTTCCTCTCTTCTTCTTCTCCTTTCTTCTCCCGATCGATTCTCTACCTTTTCCTCTTCAATTCCTACTAAAATCCGACCAAATCACGACCCAAACACCAAAAACGAAGCTCTATTTTTTCCAAAAAACAGTCGTGTTTTTTTTTTTCATCCAAAAACCAGTCCTCTTCTTCCGATCCCCTCAAACTGCCGAAATCACTCTGTTTTTATAGATACTAGACTTCGAGAGTCCATACCCAAATGAAATTCTTCCAAGTTGATCCAAATCCAAACTGAAAAATCTGATTTCGATTTGAGACCCCTGCACAAGCACGACTCTGTTTTCCCAATTCAGTTTCAGTTCCCGAGTTGAGCACAACTCTTCCATTTCTGTTTGCCGTGAACCGCTCCGCCATCGACTGCCTTCGCCTTCTACGCCGGTCGTCGCCCGCCAGCTCCATAGCCGCTGCTCATCGCCGCCAGCTCGAGCTCCACCATCTCCGTTCTGTTTTCACCATGAGCCATCACGCCGTCGATCACTCCGCCGTGAACGCATCGTCGTGAAACCAGGGCCCCAGCCGCTTCCGATGACCGCCACCAGCCTCTGTCGTTGCTCCGCCGTCTCTCAGCAGCTCGAACAGTTCCTCTGTTAGACACCCGACTGAACACCCAAGCCTTTGGCTCGGGTTTTGTTTTGTTTTTTTTTTCTACTTTTTTTTTCCTTCGACCCGAACCGACGAACCAAACCAGATCTCTTTCCTTTTGTTTTCTTTCGATCAAATAAAACTCGTTGTATCATCCTTATCCGCCAGATCAAATCTACATGTCCGTATTTCAATTTCGTGCCCGTCTTTTTTTAAGTAACTCATCAATGGTTCAGATGTTCGATACGCGTGATATCAGCTCTTGGGTCACTTTGGCACTTTAAAACACGTCTATTGCGCTCTTCTGCTACCGATCTGCAATTCGCATTTTTAAACCTGCAATAACAAAACCAAACTAAAATTAGACGCATATATAATAAAAATATGATTCCTTAAATTCTTTAATGCATCTAAAATAGTTAATTAGAGTAAATTAATTATTAATCCCCTAATTACTATCCTAATCACAATTAACCCATTTTATTCATATTTTATCACAAAACTACACTAGCATATAAGTAAATAAGGCATATAAATATGTATATTTTATGTTTATCAGTGCCTAATATAAGCAACTATCAACTATCGGCAATACGAATGCAATTGCTAGTTTTTTATTGAGAATTTTCTATCGAACAAACATAACGATGAAATTAAAACTCGCTATAAATAAGAAGGGTGTAGGAACCGAATATATATAAAACATGTTTTCTCCTATGTGATGCATATTACTACACAAGACAAAAAACAAGAAATTACCGAAGCATCAAACTCATAGCAAGGAATAAACAACTCAATCTCATTGACGACAAACATTGGAGAACACCTCTACTATAGAGGACCCCAAACTCTAACCTTCATGCTACTCTCTACATGGTCTGTGAACGCTACAACACAGCCCTAGCTCTAGGCCCACCTAGAGGAAGCCCGAGTTGCAAGATCAAGCTCGATAATGAGGGCCAAATGCTGGTTTATTTTGATGTTTCTTTACAGTGGACCAAGTGACATGCGAATATTATTTCCAAATGGGACATTCAGGCTTCCCCTCCTTTCCCACATTACCTGACAAAATCCAAGAGTCCCTAACTTCAAATGGGCAATGATATTACTATATTTTTCTACTCCTTTATGTTGATACAAGTTGATTGCCATGTCAACCCATGAACCTGTTATATTTATTGTTACTGTCTTAAGAATAATATCTACGTACCTTTGCAAATATGATAATAAAAATTGTTAGTCGAAGTTTTGATGATCGAATCAAGCAAATCGCTCTGTCCTTAAGATAGAATTCGCCCTCCTTAACGGTGCTTAAGACTCTTGGGCGTCTGCCTCCTAGGACAAGATGATTAACCACGTACTGTAGGAGCACCTCCAACACAGTACATGCAGCGAACCACAGTATGTATGCTCTCACAAAAAAAGAGAGGAAGGAAGAAGATGGGAAATCCAGAAAAAACTCTTATGCAGAAACCGTTTTCCATGATTATATAAAAAATCCCGTTGAAGAGACCCTTTCCCGTTCAAACGGATGCGTCCATCCGTTAACAGACACTTTTGTAAGAGAAAACAAACTGGACCCATTTTGGTTAATAGAAACCAAACCAAATAAATTAAAAACAAAACCAAATGAATATGTCCCAAAAATACTTATTTTGTTGACCCAACCCAACCCGACCTGGTTGGACGGCGGCAGCCTGCGCGCGTGTGGGTTAGCCCACCTAGGTGCATAAGTCCAACATGTCTCTCCCCCACAAAAGTGGGGTGGCCTAAAGGCCTAACTAGAAAGGCCAAACTTGTGCCTTATATACCAACAATATCACCATTTTCTAGGAGATGTGGGACTATTCACTCCTTCAACCAATTCACATGTGTGATTCTCATTCAATACAAAGTGGGCTATATGCCCACTTCTAACATCAGAACATAAATTGACATTTACATCAGGAATATCCGATTTATAAACAAGAAAGCGATATGTACTGCTATTATTGGCATAACCAATGAATACGCAATCAATGGTCTTTGGTCCAATTTTAATCCTCTTGAGATTAGGGACCGCCACTTTCAATAGACACCCCCACACCTTTAAGAATTTGCAGGAAGGCTTTCGACCTTTCCATAATTCATATGGTGTCTGCATGGTTTTCTTATAGGGTATTTTGTTGAAAATATAATTTGCTGAAAGCAAAACTTCCCCCCACATGTTCTGGGGTAACCCAGAACTTATTAACATGACATTCATCATTTCTTTTAAAGTTCTATTTCACAATCAACAACTCTATTTGGCTGAAATATGGTGGTAACTTTTGGTGCACCATGACATGAACAACGCTCGCTAAAATTGATTCATATACACCACCTTCCTCGAGAACTTTAAGCTTATACTAAGTTGATTCTCAACCTTGCGGAAATCTTGTGGACGAAACATACAGTGATAAACACCGCCTCAAGGTCCGAGATACGCCACTTGACTTACCCTTGCCTCATCATGGCCTACAACACTTGCAGCCTCACTGTGAGTGGGTGTTGCTTCCCCAACCTTTCAAGTTCCTTTTCACTAGCTTAGAGCTATGTGCACAAAGAACTTGTATGATCCCTATTCCATAGGTTGAACTATCCTTTAAATGAACCACTTTGTTCATTTCTTCTAGACTAGGCGACCCATGTCTAAAATCAACTGGTCCAAGATCCCCTAAACTGAATTGGTTCTTCTTCAAGTGAACCAAGTCAGGCTATGCATCAGTTATTTTGAATCAATCCATGGCTTCAACCGAACCGAGCTGGTCTTCCACTGAACTGACCCAAATTCCCACTGATGACCGAAATGGACATTTTAGAAAGTTTTCTTTTATTTACAAGTGTAACCCAGTCGGTTTTCTTATTTATTATCTAACCGAACCAGACTAATTTCTAATCCTTTTCACCCATTTTTTTCATTCTTCCTTTTTTTTAGTGCTTTTTATAATCATTATGATATCACAAAGATGTTGAGCCATCACATACCATTTATCGTAGTTTTTATAGTATTTTTTTTTATAAATAGTATGCAATGGATCAATATCTTTGTGATATCATGATGACTAGAAAGAGCACTAAAAATAAGGAAGAATGAAAAATTTTTTTGGCGAAAACGGATTAGAAATGAGAGAGATATTCATCGTTGAAATTTATCCCACTAAAGCAAATCTGTCCCATTTTAAAGGGGCAATAAGTTCAACGATGCATATCTCTCTTATTTCTAATCCGTTTTCGCCAAATATTTTTTTTTATTCTTTCTTATTTTTAGTGCTCTTTCTAGTCATCATGATATCACAAAAATGTTGATTCATCGCATGCTATTTATAAAAAAAAATACTATAAAAACTACGATAAATGGTATGTGATGGCTCAACATCTTTGTGATATCATAATGATTAGAAAGAGCACTAAAAATAAGGAAGAATGAAAAAAAATAAGTGAAAATAGATTAGAAATGAGAGAGATATGCATCGTTGAAGTAGAGACCTGTTTAAAATGGGACGAAAATGATGAAGGCACCCACTGACGCCTTTCTCCTTAACCCCCGACCCCTGACGGGCGTCTCGCTTTAGTTTAAAAAAATAAGCCACACCGGAAATATTTGCTAGAGTGTGTCATTTTGAAAAAAAAAATTTGATAATTTTTTATATAATTTCCCCTCTAGTAAACTTCTTTTATAATTTTTTTGGCCCCAAACTAACAATCTTTCGTAGCTCCATCCATGCACGCGACATGACTACTTTCATGTTGATTATTTATTGATTTTAGCTGGAGAAAAATTCTCAGTTCTTACAGCAAGGAATCCCCAGTTCTCTGTGAAGCTAGGTCAATTGACATGGAATCCAATGGTAGCACAGAAAAAAATGGGTTTTGTGGACCGCTTCTATTTTTGGACTAGTTAAAATCAACTCTGATGGCTCGAGCAGAGGAGACTATGGGAAGGCAACATTTGCAGCCAGATTATTGCAGTGATTTCTTGGACTCTTTCTGTGGTACCACTCATAACTTCCCGGAAAGGTGCCACAGTCCCAACTTGAGACTGATCAGAGCTCACCTTCCTATCCGTCAATACAGTGGCTGGACGGGCGATATCCTTAAACTTAGGCTACTGAACCTTATTAGAGGCGTATGGCTGTCTTGAAAAATTAAAGTTGTGACTTTATTTTCTTTCGGATAATTAAGTTGCGACTTAGTTCAAGTTACCCAAAATCATAGTGTAAGGAGATTGGTCATTGTTATACATATTTTCAGGGGGAAATGTGTACAACCTCCAGGCTTCATTGACCAGATTATAATTTCGATTATGAAGTTTTTTTGGGGGGCTAGTTCCGATTATGAAATTATTAATCCCTCCGTCCACCATTAAGTGTGCAGATTTGAAAAAAAAAAGTGACATTTTAGGTGTTAATAGAGTTTAATACTTTAGATAAAATAACGAACAACTACTCTATCAACATAGGTCACATGAGGGAAAAAAGAGGGGCTCGGTGAGAGTTCGGGTGAGGGATTTGTCAGGGTGAAGGGAAGCGTAGTTTAGTAGCATATGGGAGGTTCAGGACCCAATATGCGATTGAGGTTACATGGATTCTTTACATCAGACTTGAAACAAGAAAATTAATGTGGGGCAATCCTTTTTTTCAAATCCAGACACTTAATGTAGAATGGAGTAGGAAACTATATACTCCCTCTGAGCACTTTTAATAGATGCAATTGATTTTCAAAACGAACTAATTTTAGTTCATATAGATGCAATTTTGATTTTCAAAATGTAATTCATTTTGAAACTCAATTGCATCCATTAAAAGTGCCTGGAGGGAGTATATTTTTTTCGTTAACTTCAAACATGTGTATAGAGAAGGGAATAAGTTGGCTGCTTCATAGCCCTCGTGCTAGTATCTTTGCATTCTAAGCAAAAAAAAAGAACTGACTAGTTATAGACATTTTGAAAATTACACTCAAGGCAGTTGTGGATTCTGGGAATTACAGCATTCTTTCTAACTTGTATCTGGGGATCCAAATCAACCTTTGATGAAAGATGGTAGAAGTGTATCAGCTATGATACAGTTGGCAATATGTGTATAGGAGCGTTTAAAGAAGATTGCTACACATACTCACCCCCTATCTCTGGTTCCAATAATTTGAGTCCAGCTTGACAGGATAGAGATCAGGAGCAGAAGTTGATGAACCACTAAATGGTTGGCTCATTGAAGAAGAAGAAGAAGATTTAAGGGTCTGGGTCTGGGATGCAACGTTGTAGTTACCATCTTCATGACTGATGGAGTGAAGGTTTAAATCAATATCAGAAAATTCAGTATAAGAGGCAGTTGGTTCTTTGACGTGACGTCTCCCTTCAAGCATGCTGACAACAGCAGACATTGAGGGTCTAAGAATGGAGGAAGCATTTGTGCATAAAAGAGCAACTTTTATCATCACCATCGCTTCTTCCTTATTGATCTCAGTTCCCAACTTTGGATCAACAAGATCTAGTAGGTTTCCCTTCCTTTGCAGTACTTGCGCCTGAAACAAGAAAACAGACAGTTTCAAGTTTAAGACGAAGTGGCTGGTAACATGCTGCGAAAAGTTATCATCATATGCCTTATCCCAACAATCTGGGTTTGGAGACATGGATTCAATACCATATTTAACTCTTGTAAGAATCAATAGTATGGTACAAAATCGATGTAAATAGTGGCAAGTTCTACACTGAATCCCTTTAAAGAGGGGAAAATGAGATGAAGGTTCAACATCATCATCTTCATCATATGCCTTCCCAATTATGTGGACTGGCTTCACAAGTGATGGTTGCATTCAACTTGCTGTGGGTAACGACCAAAAAAATATTGGCATGAAAACTAATAACATTCTTGGCATGTGGCATACCAAGTCTAGCAAATAGATTCGATCATCCTTATTTCTCATGTTAGTGTTGCTCTTCCCACTGACAATTTCCAAAGCCACAATCCCAAAACTATAGACATCAGCTTTGTCTGTCAAGTAACCACGTGTAGCATATTCTGGTGCCATATACCCGCTGCAAAATTGAACTGCCTCTGTCAGTGTAGTCCAATTATTATGCTTTATCAAGTACAGAAACTAGCAAGAAAGGTACGTGTAATAATGTGTGTCGCTTTAATTTTCTTATGAATCATCACCTTTTTATATATCATTATTATGCACATGGGTTTATTGTTATGCAAACAAATCAGATAAAATAAGAAATGGCAACTCACATTGTTCCAGCTATGCGGGTGCTTATATGAGTGTTCTCTACTTCATCAAGCTTTGCTAAACCGAAGTCAGATATTTTAGGGTTAAAATCCTTATCAAGTAATACATTTGTGGCTTTGATGTCTCTATGTACAATCTTCAATCTTGATTCTTCATGGAGGTAAGCCAAACCTCTTGCTATCCCGATACATATTCTTTGCCTGCTTGCCCAATCTAGTTTCAACTGCTTCTCTTCAGGACCTGTAATGGATAGATATGATGTTTAAAAGAAATTATTTAGCTAGTTAACTAATATTTTACTCTGAGAAATTGTTTAGTTACTTATCTAATATTTTACTTTAGAGTAACCAAAAGAAAAACTAGATATTTACCAAACAGGGCGCGAGCAAGGCAATTATTTTCCATATATTCATAAACTAGCAGTAACTGGTTTCCTTCAATGCAGCATCCATGAAGTTTCACAAGATTTGGGTGTTGTAAAGCAGAAATCATGCCTATCTCATTCACAAACTCACGATTCCCTTGTTTTGATTTTGAAGAGAGCTGCTTCACTGCAATTATGGTGCCATCAGCTAGTAGTCCCTGCACATTCAATCATGCAAGTAAATTGAGCTATTCTGATGGTAAATGATGTATAAGAAGAAAATTTTAGATTTACACAAAAATTTGGATTGGAAATTACCTTGTATACTGGACCAAACCCACCTTCACCAATTTTGTTTGAAGCAGCAAAGTTATTTGTGGCATATTTAATTTGTCTAAGGGTGAAGGATCCAGTTTGCAGATCTAAACCTCTGAGATCTGATCAGAAAATCAAACAGATAAAATAATAAGGTTATGCCTTCTGGCCGTGCAAGCATTTCACTTTTTTTGTTGCATCAACCATGTGAAACTTTTAATACAAATGTCCTTTCAAGATGAATAGAAAGCAACTGAAGATAACTAATTAGTTGACATTGATCTTGTCCTGATATTACCTTTTTCCATTGTACTTTTGCCTCCAAGGATGCCTTTTTTCCATAGGATACCAACAACAACCCCTAGAATGCAGATGACAGGAACTAGAGTTCCAACCACAATAGGAACTGTTTTCTTATTTCCACTTGAAACACCAAAATCTGCAGAAAGAAAGGAAAATACAAAAATAGATTCTTCAAAAGATAATAAAGAACTATTATAGTTGCAATTTTAAGTGCAAACAAAAACGAGGACATTAAATTAATAGCAAGGTGAAGTAGGGGGTCCGAAATGAGACTCACTAGGAACCACGGAAATAGCTGATATGAGGGGCCCATAATTTCCTTTTTCAGGAATGCCCGTTGTACCCTTTCCAGCCCAATATAATCTAATTTCCAAACTGTTACGAGTGATATTTACAGGAAATTCTTTCACGATTGCCTTACCAACACCCTGAGCTTCTTCTTCAATGTTGAAATCTTTCCAGATGAGATTGCCCTGAAATATAAGAAGCTTAGATAAGCACACTTCTCGTGAAATATGGTCTGTGCAATCATGTACTCTCATGTTCCCAAATGACTATATAAGAGAAGAATTGTATAGGAGTATAGAAATTGATATAAACTAGATACCTGTATATAAACATCAAAAATGCGTCTTCCGAGGCTGCTGTAAGTATTGTTGTCTGTGAAAACTATCTCTGCAAAATGAAGTTTGACGGTATAACTTTCATTTTTAAGACACAGTCCATAGTAAGTGAGGGACAGAGGTGAACTTCGTGCCGTCTCGTACAATTCAGGATTGGGCATAGTAAGTGGAGTAGTTGGCATGACTGTATATCTGTCTTCATCTCCATTGTCCAAAAAGTTTCCAGTGTTACTTATTGCCCAATTATTCCCATAGCTTGACCAGTAAGTTGCAGCACCACTACTGTCCTGCATATCTCTTTCATATGGGGTTCCGTTGGCCTCCACATCGCTACCACCACAGTTTATGTACAATGAGTGATGGACTGGCAGTAACAGAGAAGAATAGATAGAAGAGGAGTCAGTTGAATAATGTCATTAGACATAAGAGATAAGGTTCTTGTTGGTCAGCTACTTGTTGTACATACAAACTTCTCCTTTGAGCATGGGAAACTGCCACCAGAAGATATGTCAGATTAATATATTGTCTTCTAAATATGTGCTACTTAAAACTCAGTACTTCATGTAAAAAAAATTCAGCATTATACCGACAATCTGTTAGTACTCATCCTATGTCGTCAATTGTGACAGATAATAAACAACATGGAAGCTTACCTACTATTTCCTGTAGAAGAGCTCCCAAAGTAATTGCTGTAAGATCACGAGGAGAAACTTCAGCACGGATATGAATGAGAAAGCAAAAAAAGAGAAAGCATATGGAAAATGGAAGTGGATAAAACCACTAAATTCAAATTATTCTTACGTTTTCGTTTTTCCATCTGGGCAGGTACTTTGCCAAGTATAATTGTTGTAAGATAGATCACTGTGTCAATTTAATATGAATGTAAACTTCTTTATCCAGAAAAAGTCACAAAAGATAATAACTTGTATGGGAAAATAAAGTAATTATTTGTGTGTGATTGGTAAGCATGAGAAGTTATGAGACATACAGATTTACTTTACTCAGCAACCGTGGTGGTACAGGTCCGCTTAGCATGTTTCCAGTCAAGTACCTATTGTAACATAGAAAAATTTTCATATTAAGATAATAGAATTTGTTACTGTAACATATTTAGATGCTCAGAGCCCAAAAATTAACAGATGATGAGAAAGCCTACATAAACTTAGTGTCAACCAGCTTGTCAAAAGTTCTGGGAATGGAACCCGTAAACTTGTTAAAGCTGAGGTCCCTGCAAAAAGGAAAAACAAATTTCAGGAAAGACAAAAAATAGGCTACATATAAAAATGGCATAGGGCCTAACCAGTTTATTTGTTCAATCAGTATGGATTGAACGAACTTCCAATTAACAAAGAAAACAAAAATAGTATGTCAGGCGAGGGAAGCATGCATCATGTTCTCACAGGGTTTTCAGGTCTGTCATAAGCCCGACATACTTAGGGATTGGTCCAGAGAGATTACAACTACGCAATATCCTGTAATAAGATAGAAAATCAAATATATGCATTCATACTCTCCATAACAAAGCACATACATTATTAATAAATTCCACTTACAGTGTCTTCATTTGTTTCATTTGATCCAGAGGTGGAAAGGAAGACTCAGTTCCATTTATGTCACTGATCGTCCTGTATTAATTGACTAACACTAATAAGTGATCATACAATAAATGTTCATCTCTATTATATTTTGCCAGTTTCTAAGTTGAAGTTCATGCTCCCTTTTTGACAATTTCAGCTATTCATATGACAGTATCTTCAAAATTTCAAACATTTGGATATAGGGACTATGTTCATTCCTTTACGTTTTGTTGTGTGTGTGTGTGTGTTATTGATGACTGCATGTGAACATGTGCATTTGCGTGCGCGCATGATAATGTGTGGTGTCCATGTCCTAGAGCATCATATCCCACGTCCTAAGCCCTCAAGCCTGTGCAACACCCACAAACATCAAGTACAGGGCAAGTTGGGATTTCCTAGTGGGTGGCAAAAAGAATGGCTGTTCAAACTCAGAACCTTCGCTTACCAATTCGTAGTCCTGATCATCTCAGCAACTCATATGTTTATGCTAGTTAGAAATTCACCATTATATACATTACACAGTGTTGAAATCAGCTTCAGCAGTAGTACATGAAACGGATGCGAATACTAGCATATGCTTGTATGATCTATATCTACCAGATGATGCAGAAGCATTGAATCGGGCCTAGTGGTTGACATACTTACAGGTCAGTCAAGTTTGTAAGATGAGAGATGGCAGATGGAATTGGGCCCTCCAAACCACTTGCCTGTATTGCTCTAATCAATTACCACAAAATTATTGGCAACAGCTTCACTTACAAAGCAAGAAAGCTAAGACAAAATAAAAAGTTCACTTACAATGTTTTCAGTCCAGTCAAGTTCTGAATAAAATCAGGTATCTTCCCCCTGAAGTGATTATCACTGATCCTCCTTTATATATTTCAAGAAAATCAAGCCATAAGTGATATTGTTCTCGCCATAGGATAAAGATTATCAATATAAAAACGGGCATATTAAGAAGCATCTTACAAATCTTCCAAACTTTTAAGATTCCCAATCTCCAATGGCAGCTCCCCAGTAAGGTTGTTTGACGAAATAAGACTGACGTAAAAATAATAATGACCCAATCAATTGTTTAGTATATTCCCTCCATTCAGTATCCTATTTAGATTTTCAAAATGAACTGATTTCCCATATTAAGTGCCCTATTTGGTTTGTCAAAATGAACTAAAATTCTTTCATTTAGAAAAACCAAATAGCATACATAATATGGGACATGAAGTACTATTCTCTAAAAATAAAGCTGAAATTCACTCTATTTAACATTTTAAAAAAATATGGTTCATACAGTCTCTTTAGATTGACCAACTTCCGGATATCTCGAGGAATCCTTCCAGACAATCGATTAGTATCAAGGACCCTGGAAAGTTCCAGACCCAATTAAAATCCAAACAATCAACCTAAACCACAAAACTAATAACAGATGCATGCCTACATACAATTCCAAGAGACTGGAAATGTTTCCAAGTTCCTGCGGTATCGGCCCGGACAAGCGATTTTGGCCCATAGAGCTGCGTTGACAATGGGCATTTAATTCAGGTAACACAGGCAATTTAGAGTTCTAATGTGAAACCTGGTAAGAAAGTGTACATGATTTGCAAAGATGGCATTGACGCCCATTCTTTAGGAATTGTGCCATTGAGGAAGTTTCGAGTGAGGTCGCTGCAGAAGCATGAAAGTTCAGCAAAATAAGAAGTAATTTCAATGGAAACAAAGAAAGCAGGAATGGTGGGGAGGAGAGTTGCCGTACATTCTCTGGAGGAAGCGTAGCCGGGCAAGCTCCGGCGGGAGGACTCCAGGCAAGCTCTGGCGCTTGATTGCACTGCAAGTTCATCATCCAAAGTAATACAAGAAAACCAATGTGAGATAGGAGCTAAATCCAGCTCATTCCGAATTACGACCGTTAGAGTTCTCTATTGATACCCCATACTTGACTTAACTTATGCCAAAATCGCTGCTAAAGCTTTCTTTTATGCTAAAACACTACTTCAGCGACGGAAATTGATTTCTTTAGCGGCGGATGATGGGTGTTGCATTTGTTGTATACATATTACTATATTAGAGATCACTCTTGTATTGGGTTATGGAGTATACATATTAGAGTATAGGGTTTGTGTGCCCTCTTGTACATGAAACCGTGTGTGCCTAGCCACTGCAGGCTGCCGGATTGGAATTTGGCATTGCAAGTTGATACAGGAGCTAGTGGGTTTGAATCACTCGCCCACCCCTTTGATTACCAAGATTTGATGGCTCGCAGCACCCGGGCAAATGCCGACGATGCGCGTAAGCTGGAAGGCGTATTAACTTTTCCCGATTGATACTAAGTTAATATGCACTTCGGTTCATTCACAACTGTGTGCGCCATGGTTGGCCATTGTACCGAGGATCTGATGAAGTGCATAAATAGAGGGGGCGAGCGGGTGATTCAAACCTGCCTGCTCGCTGCATCAATGCAGGCTACAGTGCATTGATACAGTGTCGAAATCTTACGGCTGCAGTGCTTCGGCGCATGCCAATGAGTGTGAGTCATATTAAGAGCACTTTTAAGAGCAATAATGAGTATGAATGGATCCTCGGAAGCAGAAAATTTATGCAAAACAGTTCGTATGAGAAGGAAGATAGCATTATTAGCGCATACATGCCGATTACATGACAGAAGCCATCGGTTCCTACACTGCAGCTGCAATTGACAGCGTTCTCGAAGTTCGTGTCGGTGGCTTTCGTGTCCCAGCCCTGCAAGCCTGAGCACGGATCCACGCCAAAATTCCATCTTCTTTGGCCTAGGCTCTTCTCTATCAGCCTTAGAGCCTCCCCTGGTCCATTTCACGAAAATATAACACAATAATCTAAGATTGTAGTTTGGCTTGATTTTGAAGAATGGGTACAAAAAAAGAGTGCAAACTAATGCAACATTGATTAAAAGCTTTGTAAGATGATGATAGTGGTACTTACGCTCATCAGGAGCGATGACAGCCTCTGCTTCCAGTGCAGTGATACATAGGATTGCGAGAAATGAAGAAAAGACGAGAAAGCTTGTCATGGCATTACAAGAAAAAACTGCAGAAATGTTGGGAAACTCAGTGGCCTTCTTCTTCTTCGGGTGTTGAAAAGAAAAGAAAAGCACGGATTTGACTCAGATGTCAAATTCTAGGAAAAAGAAATGTACAAATCGAACCAAAAATATGGAGTCTTATAAAGTGCATTGATTGTAGATGGATAGGAAGCCAGACTGACTAGTGAATTGATAAGATCTGCATTAAGGGAACAAGTCGGTAGTGTGTACGTTTCCTGGATTATGTCATGTGAGAAGATGTCACAATGAGAGGCTACTAAGAAATTTGAATTGGTCTTGGTCAAGTCAGTGCCATCCCTGTCCCCTAATAAATTGTACGGTACAATTAAGAACCTTAGGCTGGTCAATTGGGTTAAAGTAAATTTTGATCGTGCAATTTTTGATTCGAATGTGGGCGGAGTTGGGGTGATATGTAGAAATAAAAAGGGTGACCTTCTTGCTTGTCTTAGCATCAAAGAAGTCGGTTGTGGAGAAATTGAAGATATAGAATTACTTGCAGCAACAAAAGTTATCTCTTTTGCTAAGGATCATGGGTTCAACCGGGTAGCATTCGAAGGTGATTGCTTTAATATTATTTTTCTGTTTTAGAACCACAAGCCTGATGTCTCACATTTGGCGAATGTTGTGAGTTTTGCTTATAGTTGTTTGACCTTCTTTGAGGAAGTGTCTTTTGGCCATGTTCGACGAAAAGCTAACGGAGCTGCCCATTGCTTAGCACGTCATGGGTGTCGTATCTTCATTTGAGGCTTGGACCAATGTATGTCCTGTTTTTTTACGACCAGCGGTCGATTTTGACGTAGCAAAATCTGTTTTATAGGGTGGCTTGACCCCCATTTCAAAAAAAAAATAAAAAAAAATAAGGCATGAACAACATGTTTCACAGTTGAGCATGGCGCAAATAATGTGGAGCAGAAAAAAGAGTTCACAACCACACTGTCAAACCAGCCTACCCACTCCGCTTTCTGAAAATACACGAACGATGGGCAGCCATCGACCATGTAAGGGGGTGAATTCACTAAAACTTTTGGGGTGGTGAACTACTCATCCAGCAGGGAAAAAGTGTCTGCACAAATTTATCTTACTCCCTCCATCTAACAAAAATTGGCTGCATTTGAGAATGTGTTAAATTAATTAGCATGTCAAGCCCCATCATTTGAAGCCTTATGTCCTACTCCCCCGGTCACTTTTAATTGAGATTGTCACGTAAGTAGTCAGTTGTATGGAGATGTGGGGTCCATAGTAAAAGCTTAAGGCTTTTTGAGCGAGCAAGTCACCTTTCGTCGCGGAGGCCTCTTGACCTCAACCTAGGGTCGCTGTCGGACGGTTGTCATCACCGTCTCTGGCCGCCCGGCAGGAGAAGAATTATGGAACTGTATCTAATTTTGGTGCGCATAATTATTTCAATTAAAAGTGAGGGAGTAGGTTTTTGGATGCCACTTCCAACTTGATACAAAATCCAGCCAATTAATGTCGGCTCCATAATTTTGCAAATGCAGCCAGTATTTTTTTTAATGAGGGAGTCGTAAGTTGTAAGTTGTTATATAAGTAAAAAAACTACTCCTCGATGAATAGTATCTGATTGGCCATGGGAATATACTTCCTCCTTCCAATGGAGTGTGTCTGCATTTGGAAAAACATACGAGCATTAGAGTCCAATACATTTCACGCATTTTTAAATGCAGACTGGCTATATTGGATGGAGAGAATGTGTTACAATTATACTATACTCTCTCCGTCCCTTTTTATTAGAATACCATAATGTGCTAAAAATTAAAACCAAAACAAACTAATTGTATTTTGATTTAAAAATGATCAGACCATTCGCGCCAAGAACTCTCACCTAAACATATGCACAGGATAGTTAATGAATCCATATGCCCCACAATTAGGCAGGGGGATGCACATAACTACTGTACCTAATTTTCTTGGTCATGTTTGGAGTTAAAGAATTAATAATGCTATACTTAGATATTAAGAAGCAAATTCTAACTTTTTACCAACTGGAGCTATTACATTAGGATGGAGGGTAGTATTCCCCAAACTTCTCACATATTCTCACCTTATAAGGCGACTCACCACTAAGTCCGGAAAGAGATAGCTTCATATTGGACTTAACGAGGTTCTGGATAGCAAGTTGGCCATTGAATGCCGGAAAAAGATTGACAACCACCGGCTGATAAGAGTAGTCAGAAGCAGGTGGCTGATTAGCCAAGTTGCTGATTAGCCTTCAAGTCTACATGTGAGAACCGGCCTAGAAGAAACTTCCTAGAAGTAGCAAAAGCAATTTTGTCAAAAAGTTGCTTTTCAACAAAAGCGCAACAGAGTCACAGACCCTCCTTACTAGGAGAGAAAGATAGATGCAGTTATGGCTGTTATAGATAAAGAAAAATGGGAAATTAGTTACTCCTTGCATAAAAAACACTGGTTGCATTTTAAAAAAATTATGGATCCAGAATTAAATGACTGGATTTATCCTACATCCCATTAGATCCTCATGAATGTGCATGTACAGGAGTAAGTGGATTCTTGAATGTTGTGGACTATACAAGCCAATAATTTTAAATCATTTCCAAATATTGTCAGGATTTTTTCGAAGGGAGTAATATGCGTGGGATTGTGTTTTTGAAAATACGTGGCCGTACGATGCATGAAAAAGCGATTGGACCACGATCCGACAACTCATGTGTAGGGCTAATTAACTAAAAGGACACATCTGTAATACTCCCTCCGTCTAGTTACAGATGCTACATGTGGAAAAATAGATTTTCTATTTTAGATGCTCCATCTGGCTAATTTAAGTGGATTTTGGACCTCCTCTATCCCCAATTAGTTGGAGTTTCCACTATCCAATAAAAATCTACTTTCTTCTATATGTAGCATCTAACACAGGACAGAGGGAGAGCATGTTATAACACATCAGACATCACTGCACAATGCTTCAGTTTTAACTTCTAACTTGAAGATTTATTATAGTCTATAAGTCAACACTCAGCAGTGATAAATTGCCAAAATGCAAAAAGGTGAAAATGATGTAGGCCCATTTAGAAGCCATTCCTAGGCAGGACTAGGGGTGAGTTTGGTTACTGATAAGGAATGTGAAAAAACATGAAAATTTTCAAGGTGATTTGTAGGTGATTTTTCTAATTGTGGAAAACCCATTTGGGAACCTGAAATTAATCATATTTTCAGCCTTCAAAAATAAGCCTGACTCCTAATTGGTGACTTGTGTTTGGGAACCTGAAAAAAAAATCAGGTGTGATTTGTGTTATTTGCCTTTGGATATAGATTGGCATGCAATAGTGAAAAAGGTTTGATTCAGGCGATTTGGGATAGAAATACCCCTCAGACTGCACCAAATTTTCAACGTGACGATCAAATCCATTTATAAGGGTCTCCTGTTTGGGACAGCAGCTCCAACCGCTACTCAAACCACCTCCGCTCCGACAGCAGCTTGAAGCACCTCCTCTCAGACAGCCACGCGAAGCACCTCCACTTTGACAGACGCTCGAACCACCTCCTCTCCAACAGGCGCTCAAGACCACCTCCGATCCGACAGCCGCTTGAACCACCTCCTCTTCGACAGGCGCTCGAGACCACCGCCGCTCCGACAGACACTCTAGACCACCTCCGCTCTGACAGCCGCTTGGACTACCTCCACTTCGACAGCCGCTTGAGACCACCTCTGCTCCGATAGCCGCTCGAACTACCTCCTCTCAGACAGCCACGCGAACCACCTACACTCTGATAGCCACTCGAACCACCTCCTCTCCGACAGCCGATCAAACACCTCCACTCCGACAGCCGCTCAAGACCACCAGGGTTAAGCTTCTCATCCTTTTTATTTAGTTTTCTGTCGATAACATATTCATCTTCCACGAAATCTAGCTGTTTTAAATCAAAGAAGCCATTGAAAGCTGGATTTTTACTCTTCATAGAGAGCACAATCCTGTACCTTTGCGTTGTTTTTTTTTTTTTTCACCTTTTTTTGTCCAATCTTTATTTTGATTGCATGAGGGCAGCCGTGATAGTTTCACTACGATTGTACACATTCAAGATCCCAAGTCTCAGATTTAGTCAAGTCTCCAACTTATATATTTATTTTTGTAGATATGTGGTGCTTTTCTGAGTTTTTCTACATTTTGCAGCTCTGCGATGGTCTACCCAGTAGTATTCTCTGAGCAGGATTTGGATAATATTCATGAAGGCAGATTACATCTTGCATACATCTCAACTTACATGCTCATTGTTCATTTTTCTGATTAACATACAAAATAGAAGTCTTGCTCCAACAATGCATTTGTATTTTAGTCAACTTCTTCTATGCGAGTCGCATTTTGTTGTGTGATTTGGATAATCTTTATAACATATTTCGTGAAGAACTTCGACTTTGAACAAAGAAAAACTAATATTTTTAATTCTCATTTAACTAGAACAAAGGGAAGGCATTGGAAAGCAAGGACCGACTAAGGTTCAAAATTAACAAATTCCAATCCCATTGCAATCAGCTCTGTATTCTTTTGGATATGTTTTCCACTTGATCAGTCTACCATGGTTGGAAATGAAATCTTGAAAGCATAACTTTGTGTTTTTTACATTTAATTGGCTAAATGACTGCTACTCATGCGCATGTATAGGGTTACATGGTTGAATATGACATAACTAATTCATCCATGCACGTGTAGCATGACAGACATGAAATAAAATTGTCAAATTACTGTGATGGATATCAGATTGTAGATATTGTTGCCTATTCTATATTAATGCTTTTCAACTCATTGTTCATATGTAGTTGTTATTTGTTAAGTCTGATATAGAGATTTGAGTTCCACTTACATGGGTTACTGTTATTACCATTTTGAAAATCATAGATATGTTTTTTTCAATTTAATGGTTGGAAACATGGATATGCTATCCAATAGATACAGATTGCTCTGCCATTCTCGGATAACTAAAAACACTAAAGAAGAGCTCAAGTTACTGTGGTTCAAATGCTCATTGTCATTTTTCAGGATTTTGTTTTTCGATTTGGCAAGTATCTAACATATATCAGTTCCTTGAACAATGAACTTTGTGCAACAATAGTTACTTGGCTGAAATCTGACATTGCTATCACGGTGGAGGCATAGGAAAGCAAGGACCTTACTATCACTATGGAGATACAAATGAGTCTTCATCCATTATTTCTTTGTTCACCACATGGAACACAAATTGCTTTTGTTTTGTATTCATTTATCTTCTTATGGGTTTATGTTTTTTCCTGACTTTGACTCTTCGGATTGAACTTGGAAGTCTTCGGATTCCTTTTCTTCATATGCCCCAAGATTTCTGCTTTGATGGATTTTATATGATCAAACTTACCGTTAATTCTAAGACGTTTAATGCAGCTCAAACAGAGAGTACACTTTCTCTTGTGTCTCAGATATATGATATATGAAATGAAACAATCCTAAAACAACAATAAAGAGTGGTTATGATGTAGGAGAAAGGATCGTGAAACATATTACTATACTTTTTCTTCCAAGCATCCAAATCTCAACTTCCCATTGGATTATTATCTTGAGTAATACTCTTACTTGATGGATGAAATTTATAGCTGTATTGTATCTGCTTTATGGTATGTTAGATGGCAATGTGTTCTGTCTTGGCTCAAATGGCTGTAATGTTACTGATTTCTCATATCCAAAATGTTAAAGGTGATTGTAGTGGATAGTAATGTTACTGAATTCTCATATCCAAAATATTATATGTCCTACTTTTTTCCAATATCTTCCTATGGTTTTTGTGTAATGCAGCTCAAACAGTGGATCCACCTCGTGCATTTAGTCGTACCAACCAAGTCTGCCCTCGTTGTAGAGACAACCACTTGAATATGTACATTTCCCACACAGGTGACAATCCAGAATGGAGGTTCCTGAAATGTCAGGATCTCTATGTAAGTAAATAAAATATATTGCATTCCTTAGCATTGTGTGTATTATCCATGAACCGCTGCATGCTCAAATATAAGTGCTCATTTTAGGAGGAGCATGGTTGTGGATACTTTGTGTGGATTGATAAGCATAAAATATACATATTTATATGCCTTATTTACCTATATGCTAGTATAGTTTTTGTGATAAAATATGAATAAAACGGGTTATTTGTGATTAGGGTAGTAATTAGGGGATTAATAATTAAATTACTCTAATTAACTATTTTAGATGCATTAAAGAATTTAATGAATCATATTTTTATTATGCGTCTAATTTTAGTTTGGTTTTGTTATTGTAGGTTTGAAAATGCGAATTGCAGATCACTAGCAGACGTGCGCATTAGACGTGTTTTGAAATGCCAAAGTGACCCATGAGCTGATATGAAGCGTATTGAAGAATCTGAACCATTGATAAGCTACTTAAAAGAAGACGGGCGTGAAATTTAAATCCAGACATGTAGATTTGAATTGGCGGTGGAGATCATTACGGCGGGTTTTATTTGAGAAAAAGAAAAAAAAAAGGATGAGAACCGGTCTGGTCCGGTTCGGGAAAATAAAATAAAAAAAGAAACAACCCGAGCCATCGGCTCGGGTGTTCCAGACGAAAGAAACAGCGCTCGAGCTTCTGCTCGAGCGTCGGTAGGTATAGCGGTTGCGGTGGCTTTGGATTCCGGCAGCTTGGACAAAGGAGCACGGCGGCGCTCATAATGCCGGTGTGACAGAGGCGGCGACCCTAGATTCGAGACGGCGGGCTGATAGACGATGGGGACTTGACAACCGGAGCTCGGGTTGTGGCGGGGCTACGAAGGCGTTCGGGCGGGATTTGACGCCGGTGTCGAGCTGGAGAAGACACGGTTGGGCTCGATCGCGATGATTTCGACGGCAAACAGAAAAAGGAGAATCGTGTTGGAATCGGAAAAACAGAGGAGCTGTGTTTGACTTGGGACTTTTCAAAACAGAGTCGTGGTTGCTCTGTTCGGGCGACGGCGATGATTCGAGACGGCGGCAAAGAACAGACCAGTAGATTTGAAGGCAAGGTGTTCGATTGGGAAGGTTTCAATTTGGAAATTTGCGTATAACAGAGCTGCAATTGCGAATTTAACTCAGTTTGGTAAGCTTCCATATTCAGTTCGATTGGAAATGGAAAAGGGGCGATTTGGCTCAATTGGGAAAGATTGCAGGACTGTTCTTGCAGTCTATATAAACAGCACTGACGAAACAGAGAGGGGCGCTTGGGGGTTTTGACGAATTTTCGACTGGTTCTGGACTCTGTTTTTCAAAAAAAAAAAACAGAGCTTTATTCTTGCTGTTTGGGTCGTGTTCTTCGTCGGGATTTGGCCGGAAATTGAAGAGGAGGAAGAGGAATCGAGAGGAGAAGATAGGGAGAAGGAGAAGAGAAGAAAAAGTCGGATTTTTGCATCTGCTACAGTGATATCGAATTTGCTACAGTACTGTCAATTTGGAGAAGACGATGAACAGTGATTTGCTACAGTACCCATGAATAGTAAATCATGAATAGTGTTCTGCAACAGTATTTTCCCGATGCAATTTCTTTCAAATCTGATTTTTCTCTTGAATATGAATAGCTAAATCTTTTGTCAAAGCTAAAGGTGACGTTATTTAATTGATATTTTTACGTCTATAAAGAAGTGTTTAATGCTTATTTGATTGAATGCGATGTTTTGGAAATAGTCATAATCTATACAATTATTTGATTTGTCGTTAACGTAAGGTACAACGAATGCTTATAATTCCCTGTGATTAGTAGACTATGCTTGTTAGTGATAAATATTCGATCGATATTTTTAATGGATATGATGAATGTGAATGAATTATCTTCCGATTAGATCAAATCATTATTTGAATCTAATTGCGTAATTAAATAGACGTAGAATATTAATTAAATAATTGATCCTTGAAGCTTTGATATCTCTCATCGTTTATCTTTGCTATCTTTAATTAGTTTTACTTGAATCTTTAATCGTCATTTTAGTAGTTAGTTAAATTACAATTTCTCTACAAAATTTTCAGATAAGAACTTTAATTTGCTAAGCTAAGTAGTTTTAAATTAGTTAGGAATAATTCTACATCATTCCCTGTGGTTCGACCTCGGACTTACCGAGTATATATTACAATTTGTCAACCTTCTCTTGGGTTCGATCATGGATCTGCCCGCCGGCATCCCAAAAACTCGGCAGAAGAGTTCGCACTCCCATGCGTTTCAACAGGGAAAATCTACCACAAACATGCACTACTTTCATGGAGGAGTTCATTAGAGACAACCCATGCACTTGCCACTTTGTTTCTTTAATGCTTTTATGCTTTCTTTTAATTATTATTAAATGTATGTGACTGGAGCAAATTATTTTGTGTGGTTTAATTGAACGTTCAAAAACTTGTACTAAAATTCTGTAGTAATGGAGGTGAAGGGAATAACTTTTGACTGATTCAAATTACACTTCAAAAGAACATCATTTATTTCTCACAAAAATATGTAGTATTGGCATGTGATCACACAATTACCATGTTACGGTTGTTGTTGTCGCCTTTACGAAGGTGGATCAAGGTGGTATATTAAGCGAGTCAGTAATTGCATCACACAACATCAACATGACCCGATCATCATTTACTTGCATCTGATCTACCCCTCCACCACTAGTGGATGCACCATTCAGATTACCTGTGCTGGTACTGTCAATGTATGGTGCATCTCCTTCGAATTCTGAAAGTATCCAGTCTCTCATGTCGGGATTAGAGCTGCCATGGTGTTGCTCATGGACAAAATTGTGCAATGCTGTACAAGTGTATACAAGTTTTGCTTGCATCTCTATTGGATAAGGGGGCATATTATCCAAGATGTGCCAACGTTTTTTCAATGCACCAAATGACCGTTCAACTATATTCCGTAAGGAAGAGTGCTTGTAGTTATACATCTAAATACCTATTGTTGTTTTAATTAATCTTCTTAATTTTACTTGCCAGTGTACGAATCGTATTTGGAGTATAGTCGTACAATTTTACGAGGTCAAACCCACAGGGACTAATATGGTGGAAATCTAATCGAACCCTAACTAAACCCTTGAATTAATTATGGAATTAGTAGAGATTGATTAGCTGATTAACAACTAATTAAATTAATTAACGAAATAAAAATCTGAACTTTATCAAATTAACAAAGTACTAAGGCTTTGGAATCAGCGTGCAGTAATTTATAGAGAATCTTAAACTTACAATCATTGATCATTCTCAATAATACTCATAACAAACTATAATCCTATTCACGCTGTTACGAAAGATTTTACTTTCATGCACAATTATTCATACAAAAATCGCTCCCTTTATGCTATTTAGATTGACAACTCAAATCACTAGATGTATCCACTTACGAGTAAATCACAACTAGTATCCAATTTGTTATTTAACCAATTAAAACAAGCATGCATTAGCACAAACATTATTGCATAATTCTAGGAGAAAAAGATCAACTTTCACAAGTACAGAATTCTCTACACTTACTACAGCCTCATTCTAGCCTTAACAACTACTCTAGCCAATCATACTGATAAAAACACATGCAAAATTAATAGAATTCATTTCCATAAAAATCAAAATAACTTCCAAGATTTTTGAATTAAGAAATAACAGTCATTCGAACAATTGGGCACAAAACCAGTGCAGTAATATTGACTGAAATGAAAACAGAATAAATAAAACAAAACCTGGAACTGCAATGTCATAAACTGCTCTTGACCCTCTGTTTTCAGCACAGGTCGAATAGCTTGATACAAAGTTTATTGCAGCCACAATAATAATCGAAATAAAAAAATAGAAAGAAAGACAAAATTTTGAACTGGAAAAATATGAAAAAAAAACTGTTCTGATCGTCTCTTCCCTTTTTTGCTCTTGGTTGCTCTATTTTTATAGATGAACTGCCGACAAACGTCCTTTCCCAAATCAACAATTTCCCAAACCAATTTCGTGCAAAATCAAAATCTTCCCTTTGGCCGCCTTCCAAATCAGTTGATTTGCCCTTCGAATTGCTTCAAATCACGTCTGATTTTGTAACGAAAAATCCCAACTTTATACTCTCTTGAAACAAAACCAAAGCACCCATATACACAACCTTCCCGATTCAAACCAAGGGTGCGTTTGGAAGCTGAAAAAAACCATTTTTCAGCCCTGCAAGGTGAAAATTTTCACCTATCAGGGTGAAAAGTGTTTGGAAGCTGAAAGGGTGAAAAGTGGTCAGTGACGGTGATAGGTGAAAATTTTCACCTTTTCACCTTTCAGGCCTGAAAGGTGTTTGGTTCCTGAAAGGCTGAAAAGTGGGCCTGAAAGGTGATAGGTGACAATTTTCACCTTTCACCCCTGAAAAACTGATTCTCACCGAAGTGAGAATCAGCCTGACGAATCGATCGTCGCGCCTCTTCAACGAAAAAAAATCAACTCTCTCCCTGAGGTTCGTCCCCCCCCAGTGAGTACCCCCACCCCGACTGTGCCCCATTGAGCTGAGAGAGTCGGTGCCCCCAGTCGCCGCAGCCGCTCGTTGAACCCCCACTTCGCCACCGCCGCTGCCTAGTTGAGCTGAGGGAACCCGTACCCACCCCTCCCGGGCAACTGCTCGGGTCGTCCAAAGCCTGTCACCTCAGTGTTTTGCCCCGACGCCTCCGCCGCCCCAACGTTAAGCCGAGGGACCCCCCTCCCTGTTATATCTCCCTCATTTTTAGCCTGTTTTCATATATTTTTTCATCATTATAAGAAAGAGCACTAAAAATGAGGAAGAATGAAAAAAATGGGTCAAAACGGATCAGAAATGAGTAAGAAATGCATTGTTGAAGTTTGTCTAATTAAAAAGTTAGCGTGTAATCAATTACACGATAGCCAGTGTTATAGTGTAATCGATTACACGATAGCCAGTGCTATAGTGTAATCAATTACACGATAGCCAGTGTTATAGTGTAATCGATTACACAATATCCAGTGCTATAGTGTAATCGATTACACGATAACCAATGCTAGTGCTATAGTGTAATCAATTATACTATAAAGTGTGCTATCGTGTAAATTTCAACAGTTCATATCTCCCTCATTTTTAGTCCATTTTCGGCCATTTTTTGTAACATCCGGAAAATTAGTAAGTATCTTAAAACTGAAATTTAACCCTCTTAATGATTGATTTGACCGTGTGGTGCTTTGTTTAAATTAAAGCTGGTGAGAAGAGCTTTCCATCGACACCAATTTTGTGTGATTTGGAGTTCGGAGTAAAAAGATATGGGAAATTGAATAAACACGATCGATCGCGCTGAAAACGATCGATCGGCTTATGGAACACGATCGATCGGCTTCGATCGGCTACGATCGGCGCCATCGTGCAGTTTGTAAACAGCGCAGGACGATCGATCGCCGTATTGGACGATCGATCGCCAGTTGCGGTTTGGCGAATTCTAACCTAATTTTGAGGCGGATTTGTTTGGGAAAGATGTCATATCCTAACTAAACTTATATTGCACGTTCCTAGGGTGATTTAGGGACTCTCCCATTGGTGGAAAGTGCCCAAGATATGGTAGAATTGATTGGGCAAAGATCTTCTAAAAACTCTATATAAACCCATAGAGTCTAGGCTTGTGCTTTTGAAAACTAAACCCTAGAACGTCCAGAGGCTTTCCCCTCTCCTTCCCACGTTCATCCCTCTCTTAGAAGACCTCTTCTAGTGGGAATTGCTCAAGAGCTTGGATCGGGAAGCTTTGAAGGAAGCGGAGGAGACGAACATCGCGTAGAAAGGCGACGTCTTTTGGTGATAAAGAGTAGGATGGTTTTTCCCTCTCTTCTTATTCTTTTCTCACATTATATGATGAGTGTTCTTACTGACTTCCTTGGAGTATTGCTTTGAATCTTGCGGGATTAATGATTTATGTCTTGTTTTCCATGTGTATTGCGATACATGCATATATGCCTTCATGCTTCATGTCTAGATGGTAAATCACATCAAAGATGGATGCTTTATTAATTTTACAGAAGATAAAAGTTCTGATATTGTTCTGATTATGATGTCTAATGATTGAGTCTTATATCTTAATGATCGTTTTGCTTAAATCAATTTAGTTGAAAGATATTATGGTCTAAGATTGTGTTATATGTGAAGAAACATGATAAAAAGGGAATCTTTTGGTAATTCTAGTTAATTCCAGGATCTGTAATTGATCTAGGAGGGGAGTATTATCATCTATCATGAGTATAATATCATCTATAAGTGGTACGGTATAAGTTAATTAAAGTTTAATCAAGTTTCTCACTTTCGGCCAGAACTGTTTCTGCACGGACAGTCGACAGTGAATAATTCATAACTAATTCATATGATATCAGAAAAATATAAAACCGGTGGGGTTAGAAACTAGACTCATAAGGGTACTCTCAGTAAAAATTTCAGAAGATAATATTAACTGTACAGAGTCTGGGAGCCGCCGGAAGTGGACTGTTATGCAAAAGACAGTGAGCAGAATCCAAGTGAAAACACTAAGTACTTAAGTAAAACCACTTAATATGATGTGAAGATGGTAGGACGTGTCAGTAACTATTACTGGATTATATCCTTATGATTATCACAGTAAGGTTGGGTTATGGTTAATATGATAGATGGGTAATACTTATGTCAAGAAAACCGTAATCGTGTATTTGAAGATAAAGCGCTTGTGTCGGTTTGAGGTTCCATTTGGAATCCAAATCATCTAGGACTCATTAATACCTTGTCTCTGATTTATATATTTCAATAAGACCTATATGAATTTCCATCTAGGGCTGAGCATGAACGTATGTATGGATTGTGTTATTCTCTTTGTGTGACGTTTCTACTTATACTCCGTATGAGAGTCCATTCCGGTGATTGATACCTTATGTGGTTAGAGCGTTGCGGCCTCTATTTCTTTGAATTATTATTCATCATGATTATCTGATTGATTCCTCCACTAGAGGTCTTGCGGGACTTCTCCGGAAGTGGATTCATAGTATGCTCACATTATGCCATTGCTTGATCTTGCGGGGTCACTAATATTTGTGGTACTGCGGTTCCATACTGCCCAAAAAGAGGCAACATACGTACGTTAGATTGTTGACATTACGGAAGGTCTTCAATCTCCGCCCATCGTGTCCGTAAGCACTGGTGGGGCCAGCATCCTAGACGCATGGCAGGGTTCCAAAAAGAGGACCCCTAGGGTGGTTCTGGTATAGTCACTTGCGGGTGATCGGTTCAGCGAGCAGAAATTGTACTCCTTTCACTTTTAATGTCTGGAGCTTTTTAATATGATTATCATTCCCTCCTTACTCATATGTGTAGTAGGAGCCTTATTGTTGTTTTCCCTACTTGCGGGTTGGAATTATTATCGACTAACCTTTCAGGTGTATAAATCCTTGGTTTAGTCCAGATGTTGCGGCATCTTCATAAACCTTTGTTATTCTTATCCTATTTATATTGTTTGTCCTAATTCAGTGGGTTTTTACATCCTACTGAGTGTTTCTATGAAATACTCATGCATCCTCTGATGCAGGCGCAAATGGAATTTGAGATCAGGAAGTTGCAGTAGTGAAGCGGTCGCAGGAGCCGTGAAGACTTAGAGTTTATATTATTTGCTTTGCTTATTTGATGCTTATGACATTTAATGGCAATTGTGTGCCATAGATTTATAGGTTTATTTGATACTGACTTTCTTGAATGGATTATTATCAGTATTATTAAGTAAAATTCCATTCCATAGTATTCATTAATGTTTGTATTTGTATTGCACTGATTATGGGCATGACCGATTACACATCCTTTTGAGATGATCGTAATTGGTGGTGAAATCGACTGTTCGGTCTCGCGCCCGAGATTCTCTACCTCGAAATGTATATCATTGATTGGCTTCCGCACTCCGATCGAGGTATGGGATTTCGGGGCGTGACATTTTTTTTGTTCTTCCTTCTTTTTATGCTCTTTCATATCATCATAATATCCTAATAACCTTGATATTTTATTAAAAATCCACAATAAATAGTACGTGGTAACTCAACATCTTTATGATATCATCATTATAAGAAAGAGCACTAAAAATGAGGAAGAATGAAAAAAAAATGGGCCAAAACGGATCAGAAATGAGTAAGAAACGTATCATTAAAGTTTGTCCCATTAAAAGGCTATTGTGTAAGATTACATGATAGCTCTTCCTGTCGTGTAATCGATTACACGATACCAGAAGCTGGCGAATATTCCTATCAGCGTGATTTATTTTAAGTTCTCAAACATATTTCACCTTTACAAATCAGGCCTGAAAATTTTCACCCTGACGCAATCAACCTTTCTTTACATGGGCACTTACCATTCTGATCCAAATCTGCAAGTGAAGCTTCCCAATTTAGCTATGTCGCACACGTCTTTCCAAATCAAGAGCTTTCCTTATGTTGCTCTATCGCACAATGAAAGGTCCAAACCATCTAGAACCGAGCTTTCATGGGAAGAGATGCAACCTAGAATTGTAGAGCAAAACTTTCTGATCGGGCTCAAATGACTTTCTCAAAATTGACTTATCATGAAAAACTTTAGTCCTTGCCTTGCAAATCTTGCATTCTCATAAGCTTCATTGCACAACTCTTCTAACTCATTGAGTTGTTAGCCTTGTTCATATCAAAGTTAAAAGTTTTGATGGCCATGTTCCAATTCCGCAAGCTTTGGCAAGCTTTTATAAATAGAAGCCTATTGGAAGATTCCAATTGGTGCCTTAAACGATGTATGATATGCCCATAATGCATCATTCAATCTTTCAGACCAATCCTTTTGGCCAGGACGAACCGTTTTCTCAAGAATGCATTTAATTTCCCTATTTGAAACTTCAACTTGCCCGCTTATCTATGGATGATATGGGGTGGTAATTTTATGAGTAATGCAATATCTCTTCAGAAGCGATTCGAATGTTCTATTGCAAAAATGTGTGCCAACATCACTTATAATTGCACGAGGGATTCTGAAACGAGAAAAGATATTTTCTTTCAAGAAATGGCCCACAACTCTGTGATCATTTGTTTTGCAAGGAACTACCTCAACCCCACCTGGAAACATAATCAATTGCAACAAGGATATAAAGATGGTCAAATGATGAAGGACATGGAGCCATGACGTCAATACCCCAAACATAAAAAAGCTCACCAATTAGAATGTTTGTAAGGGGCATCATGATCCTACGAGATATTGTACCCATACACTGGCATCAGTCGCACTTAGTGCAAAATTCATGAGTGTCTTCTAAAAGAGGGCCAATAGAAACCACACTGTACTATTTGTGCAACAGTCTTTCTCGCACCAAAATGGCCACCACATGCATGAGCATGGGAAAAGGAAATAATTCTATCACTCTCATTCTTGGGCACACATATCCTAATGATTTGGTCTGAGCAATATTTGAAGAAGTACGGATCATCCTAGAAAAAATGCTTAACCTCAGCGAAGAATTTGGATTTATCTTGGTTTGTCCAGGGAGTTGATTTGCGATAAGATGATTGACAACATCAGCATACCAAGGCAATTGAGAGACAAAAAAAATTGTTCGTCCTCAGTAGACTCTACAATGAGTCTAGACAAGTGATCAACAACAGCATTTTCACAACATTTCTTGTCTCTTATCTCAATATCAATCTCTTGAAGTAATAGAACCTAATGAGGTTTAATATCTTTCTTTGAAAAAATGTACTTCAAAGCTACATGATCTGAAAGCACTATGACCTTGGATCCTAAGAGATATTATCTGAACTTTTCTAGAGCAAAAACTACAACTAACAACTCTTTTTCTGTTGTAAAGTAGTTGAGCCGAGCATCATTGAGAGTTCTACTTACATAATAGATGACATGGGGTACCTTATTCACCCGCTGCCCTAAGACAGCTCTAACCGCAAAATTGGATGCATCACACGTGATCTCAAAAGGAAAATTCCAATCCGATGGTTGGATGGTGTATATGTGAGGAATTGCTTAAGTTGATAATTCATCATCAAAGACAAAAGTAGTTTCTTTGGCAAGTAAATTGCACAAACGTCTAGAAATTTTGCTAAAGTCTTTGATGAATCTTCTATAAAACCCAGCCAAGAAAAGATCTAACCTCCTTCACTGACTTTGGTGGAGGCAGACTTGAAATTAAGTTAACTTTGGGCTTATCAACTGTAAGTCCTTTATTGTAAATAATATGCCCAAGAACTATCCCTTGATTAACCAAAAAGTGACATTTCTCCCAATTTAGCACAATATTTGTTTCTTTACACCTTGCTAATACAAGAGATAAATGGTGTAAACATTCCTCAAAAGAGGACCCAAAAACAGAAAACTCATTTAATGAAGATCTCGAGAAGCCACTCAACCATGTTAGAAAATATGCTCATCATGCACCACTAAAATGTGGCGGGTGGATTACACAACCAAAATGTCATGCGGCGATAGGCATATGTTCCAAAAGGACAAGTGAATGTGATTTTTTCTTGATCCTCTAGAGCAATGGGAATCTGATTGTAACCTGAATAGCCATCTAAAAATAATAATGACTATGACCAACAAGTCTCTCAAGCATTTGATCAATGAATGGCATATGATAGTGATCTTTCTTTGTGACCACGTTCAATTTTATATAGTCAATACACACTTGCCACCCGGTAGTCATTCAAGTGGGGACTAATTCGTTATTATCATTTTTTACTACTATGATTCTTGACTTCTTGGGAACAACTTGAACTGGCCTGATCCAAATACTATTTGAGATAGGGAAAATTATACCAACATCCAACAGTTTAAGCATTTCGGCTTTGACCACCTCCTTCATATTAGGGTTAAGCATGCGTTGAAGATTTTGCATTCTCCTCAAGGTAAATGTGATGCATACACAAAGAGGGACTTGTACCTTTAATGTCTGCTATTGTCAACCCCAAAGCCGACTTATGTTAGCGAAGAACATTAAGCAACTTTCATTCTTGTTCTAAATTAAGGTCTGAAGAAATGCTAACATGCAAGGTGTCAGAAAAACCTAAAAATACATATTTAAGTGTTTCAAGTAATGACTTTAGGTCAAGTTGAGGTGGTTTTTCAATAGATGGGACAAGTTTAGACTCAGGAACGGGAAGAGGTTCCACCCTAGCTTTCCATTAGGTCTGGTCCAGTATAGGTATAGAGTCAAGCAGTGCATTGACTTGTCTAATGGACCATTCGATGTCAAAATCTAAGTCAAAATAAATTAAACATGTCTGAAGGGGATCATTATTTAAGAAATTATGGAGAGATTATTGTACTAAGCTTTCAATCATGTTCACTGCAAAAGAATCATCCGACTCCGGAGGTTGTTGTCTAACATTAAAGACATTTAGTTTGACCTTCAAGTTTCCAAAAGACAACTTCATAACCCTATTTCTACAATTTATGATGGCGTTGGATGTGGCCAAACTCCCCAAAATCAAAGGAATCTGACTATTAAGATTTAGAACAAGGTGTGTATCTAAGATAATGAAGTCTACAAGGAAGAAAAATTTATCAACTTGTATAAGAACATCCTCAATAACACCATGTGGGGCTTTGACTGACCTGTCTACAAGATGCAGTGTTATAGGAGTCGGTTTCATTTCTCCTAAGCCAAATTGCTCATAAGCAGATAATTATAACAAGTTTACACTAGCCCCTAAGTCTAACAATGCCCTCTCCACAATATGATTTCCTATAACACATGATATTGTGTGGCATCCTGGATCATTAAACTTAGGTTGAGTATTGTGTTGAAGGATTGAGCTAACTTGTTTAGTGAGAAACACTTTCTTGTGCACATTTAATTTTCTTTTCTGAATGCATATGTCTTTAAGAAATCTTACATATGCAGGAACTTTCTTAATAGCATCAAACAATGGAATATTAATTTGCACTTTCTTAAATATTTCTATTATCTCATTGAAATTTCTCCCTTCTGTTGCTTTTGCAAGTCTATGGGAAATGGTGCTTTTGGCACATAAAGTGGCATAGGGGCTAGACTCTGGTGATGAAAAAGACTATAAACTCTTCTTGGGGTTAGCATGACTAGAGTCTGGTCTAGCAATGCTCTCGTGTTCCTCACTATCCCTCGAGATAGGTGATAAGTTAGTCTTAGGTTGTTCTACCTTGTTGTCAACCTGTTTGCCGCTCGTAAGAGTGGTTATAGCTTTAACTTGCTCATGAGATTGGTCTAGATAAGGATTTATTCCAACTTCAAATTGTCCCTTGGAGTTTGCTACAGGTTGACTTGGGAACCTACCTTTTTCCCTCTCACTCAATGCAGAAGCAAGTTGACCCATCTGAAGTTCCAACTTAGTAATTGCTTGCGAGTTGGCATATAGAGAATATTGGGTATCTCTTTGAAATTGTAGAGAGTTTTGCATGAACAAATTCAAAGTATCATCAAAAGATGGTTTCTTGGGTTGTGTAGGGAATTCTTGAACCTGTTGAGGGTAAGAGTGATTGGGAGGGTACCCTGATGGTCCTCCTTGATGTGGTAACTTGGACCATGAAAAATTGGGATGCCTAGCCCAACCTGGGTTATAAGTTTTAGAATATTGGTTATTGGCAGGTCGAGGGAAGGCATTGATAGCATTGGCTTGGTCACTGATCGTTTAAATATAAAACCCTTGCAAATGCACAAGGCAATTGTACTACGGCGAATATAAATAGGGTTGTCGAACCTCAGGGACGGATTAATATTTTACCAAATACAAGAGAAAATAGTAGTGTTGATTCTAGACTAAGAAAGCAATGAACTTTAACTGAACTAAATAAGAATTAATCAATGTGGAGAAGACCAAGGCTTCGAATCCACCACAATAAACTAGCGTATCATCTCTCTCTCTCTCTCTCTTTTGAATAAAGATTTTCAATTAGCTAGCATATTCCTCTCGAACATACACTTGTCAACTCAATCCTCTCGGATGTAATACATAAAATAATTAAAATATGGAATTGTGATCTATCTCTCTCGAGTATAAACCAATGAAATTTTATTGATATATAACACCTCAGTCTACTCACGTTCCTCTCGGATACGCAAGTATTCTTCCGATTGAAACTCACAAGAATTCACTCTTGTCTCTCTCGAGTACAAAGAACAAACCTTTAATGAATTAACAGTGATTATACAATAAAATCCATACACCAACTAGAGTAAAAACATAAGATGAGAGAAAAGAAACTACACAACCAGATTATTGGGCTTCATCTATGCCTTGGAAAAGTGTTTAGCCTCGCATCGGAAGAGAAATCATCATCATGTTCTTCATCTTCTTCTCTCCTTTGCTATAGCCTCCAATTTAGCTCTAGATTCTCCAAGGGTTCCTCCAAGATAGACCAAAACGTTCTCCTATAAGGTCTATTTATAAGTTTGAAGAGAAACTACGAAGTCCCCTTCCAAATCTAAGTCGAAATAGGTCTTATTTCCGGTTTTTCGCATACGGCGATCGATCGCTCCGTATTGCCGATCATTCGCTGTCCGATCGTTCACTTTGCCGATCGATGCTGTATAATACCGATCGTTCGTAGTTACTGTCTTGCACGGATGAAAAATTTTAGTAGATACGATCGATTGTTTTGAAGTCCGATCAATCGTTTCCTTCAATACACTGCTTTTGCGGCTGAGGCGATCGATCGCATTGGTAGCCGATCAATCGTAATTAGTGTTCACAATCTTCAAATGCCTATAACTTTCTGCTCCGAACTCCGAATTATGCATAGTTGGTGGCGTTGGAAAGCTGACTTCTTGAACTTTAACATGAACTTGAATCAGTCCAATCAGACATTTGTACAAGAAGTTATGATGATTTAACCATTTGAGTTACTTTTTACCTTATTTCTTTGTATTACTCTTGTTTCCTACAAAAACCAAAAACTATATTAGAGTAGTCGTTATTCTAATCAAACACTAGCATAATCATAAGTTTAGAAGATAATAAAATGCATATTTCATGTGTAGATCACACCCCCAAACCTACATTTTGTTAGTTCCTAGCAAAACAAAACAAAAATAAAATCAAACAAACAAACTAAGGAAATTAATGCATAAAAGTAAACACCACTTTCGTAGGGAACACGATTGCATTGAGCGTATGTAACAAGCCATTAAACCTCTATGTGTCCCTAGTAGGGCAAGTGTTGTCTCGTGAGGGTTTGCAGTCATGCTACCTACAAACATGTATTAATTAGCCTAATTAACCTAAGTGGAAAAACAAAGCAAAAAGTAAAACATTACAAAACACACAACCTATTATCCCGACAAATGCACACTACAATGCTTAAGAGAATTAACCACACGTACTTGGCTTATAATCAACAGAAATATAGAAGCCCTCAAGTAAGTGGTTTTATTCCACACTTTCATCTTGAAAATTTCTGCTCAAATATTATATAGCATGATAACATAAATAGTAAAAGTGAAGAATATTGTAGCAATACATTCTAAATTTCGATTTTATACAGATCCAGTGTTACCCAATAACCAAAGAACATCAAAATCTACATAGTCATCGTAATCTTTAGGTTCATGATAGCACAAATCTGCGCGCCTCCTTCGGGTTCAACATTCTAGATTTGAGAGGATAATACACCATAGACTCTTTTTTTCGCTCGGACTGTGTAAGGCCTGACTTTAAGATGCTTAGGTTTAGCAATGACTTAGGCCAATGACTCCCAACCAATTTGGCTTAGGGCATTAGGTTTTAAGTAGACTCCTTCGGGCCCGAGCATCAGCCTAAGTTAATCCTATGAAGTCAAGCAGCCCCTTTCTTTCATTTTGTTTTCATTTTTTCGCATTTTCATTTTCAGCATTCATATTTTTCAGCACATCTTTATTTTGTCCAGGTTGTATTATACTCTCAACCTATTTCCGGTTCCAATCCCTAGCCATTGCCAAGTAAATAGTCTATCATGATCTTTTAAGCTCAACAGAGAACCACATATCATCCAATGACTATGACTAAAGACATCCCATTGTAAATTAGCATTCAACAAATCTCTAGATGGTATTACTTTATGTACTAGTGTGTGTGAGTGAATTTTCTTAGTTCAAGCACTTGTTCCAAGAGGACTGTAACAGAAAGGTATACTCAGTTAAGTGTATCTATCCTCCAGTATAATTACTCACACTTCCAATGCAAATTAATCTCCTAAGAATTGTAACATGCATTATTACGGGATAAACTATCAAAACCTAAGAAAAAGTACTTAACAAACAACTTAAAAATAATTAAATTTTTATGATATTTTTTTTAATTTTTTGATTTTTTTTATGCAAGTAATATTCCCTCCTCCAAATCTATTATGAACATTGTCCTCAATGTGAACAGAATATAGCATGACAATGAGCGTAAAACAAAGAAAATCAGATAAAGGAGAGAATACACCTGAATACATGGGTTGCCTCCCACCAAGCGCTAAGTTTAACGTCTTCAGCCAGACTGAGCCACGATCATTCTGTAATTATCGGATCAATTAAATACACCAGCCCGTCATCCAGCTCACCAGCAACCTCGAGATAGGGTTTGAGACGGTGGCCATTAACTTTGAATGTACTCCCATCTTTTGGATTTTGGATCTCAACAGCACCATGTAGAAATACTTCTTTGACAATAAAAGGCCCAGACCACCGAGATCGGAGCTTCCCAGGAAATATGTGGAGCCTAGAATTGTAGAGTAACACTTTCTGATCAGGTTGAAGGGACTTTCTGAATATCATCTTGTCATGTACGGCTTTGGTCCTCATCTTGTAGAGTTTGGCATTCTCATATGCATCAAAGCGCATCTCCTCTAATTCACTCAGTTGGAGTTTTTGCTGCTCAACGGCTTTATCCATATCGAAGTTGTAGGCCTTAATAGCCCAATAAGCCCGGTGTTCCAACTCAACAAGTAAATGGCAAGCTTTGCCATTTACCAATCTGTAGGGAGACATACCAATAAGGGTCTTGAATGCTGTCTGGTAGGCCCATAATGCATCATTCAGTCTCAAGGACCAATCCTTTCTACCGGGGCGAACCGTCTTCTCCAGAATCTGCTTGATTTGGCGATTAGAGACCTCCACTTGGCCACTCGTCTGAGGATGATATGGTGTGGCAACCTTGTGGGTGACAGAGCATTTCTTGAGAAGAGCTTCAAAAGACCTGTTACAAAAATGAGAACCTCCGTCACTGATAATAGCTCGAGGAGTTCCAAACCTGCTAAAAATGTTAGATTTCAGAAATTCCAGCACAACTTTATGACCATTGGTCCTAGTGGCAACATCTTCAATACACTTAGACACATAATCCACAGCAACAAGAATATATGCATGACCAAAAGATGGCGGAAAAGGTCCCATAAAATCGATACCCCATACATCAAACATTTCAACAATCAATATGGGTTGTAGGTGCATCATATTCCTTTTAGACAAAGCTCCTAGTTTTTGACACCTATTGCAATATTGACAATAAGCATGGGCGTCTTTAAATAGAGTTGGCCAATAAAAACCGCTTTGAAGTACTTTGGCGGCAGTTTTCTTACCACCGAAGTGTCCACCACAGGCATGAGAGTGACAAAAAGATAGGATGCTATGAAACTCACTCTCAGGGACACATCGTCTTATGACTTGGTCAGCACATATCTTAAACAGGTCAGGGTCATCCCAATAGTAATGTTTGACTCCATAAAAAAATAAGTCTTTATCATGTTTAGACTAAAAGGTTGAGATTTGACCCACAGCAAGGTAATTCACAATATGTGCGAACCACGGTGGAGATGTAGTGGAGACAGCAAAGAGCTGCTCATCGGGCAATGAATCTCTTAGAGGGTCATGGCTATGCAGATCAGGAATAGGAATTCTGGATAAATGATCAGCCACGACATTCTCAGAACCCTTTTTATCTTTAATTTCAAAGTCAAATTCTTGCAGGAGTAAGATCCAACGAATCAGCCTCGGCTTGGCATCCTTCTAAGAAAGAAGGTACTGCAAGGCTGCATGATCAGAGAAAATAATGATCTTACTCCCTAAGAGATATGACCTGAACTTATCTAATGCAAACACAACAGCAAGCAATTCTTTTTCTGTAGTAGTATAATTCAATTGAGCATCAGTGAGTGTCTTGCTAGCATAGTATATAACATGAGGAATTTTGTTGATGCGTTAGCCTAACACTGCCCCTACAGCAAAATTAGATGCATCACACATTATCTCGAAGGGCATTGTATAGTCAGGGGGTTTAATGATAGGGGAGCTAGAGAGGAGGATTTTTAATGTGGTAAAAGCTTCTTTGCACGACTCATCAAATTCAAATTGCACATCTTGACCGAGAAGGTGACATAATGGACATGATATCTTGCTAAAATCTTTGATGAATCGACGTTAAAACCCGGCATAGCCAAAGAAAGACCGTATTTGCTTAACTGATGTAGGTGGGGGTAAATTAGCAATCAGGTCAACCTTGGCCTTGTCAACCTCTAGACCCCTTTTTGATATAACATGTCCAAGCACAATCCCCTGTTGAACCATGAAGTGGCTCTTTTCCCAACTTAACACTAAGTTTGTTTCCTCACAGCATTTTAAATCCAAAATAAGATTGTGTAAGCAATCATCAAAACAAGCGCCAAAGACAGAGAAATCATCCATAAAAACTTCCAAAAATTTGTCAATCATGTCAAAAAAGATTGACATCATGCAGCGCTGAAATGTAGCAGGAGCATTGCAAAGACCAAAAGGCATCCTACGGTATGCAAATGTACCAAAGGGACATGTAAAAGTTGTCTTCTCCTAATCCCCTGGAAAAACCGGCACTTGATTGTATCCCGAATGCCCATCTAGAAAGCAATAAAACTCCTGGCAAGCTAGCTTCTCTAGGATTTGGTCAATGAGTAGGAGAGGGAAATGGTCTTTACGGGTGTTAGAGTTCAGCTTCCTATAGTCAATGCACACCCGACATCCCGTGGTCTCTCTCACAGGTACTAGTTCACCCTCAGAGTTTGGTTTCACAGTTAAGCCCGACTTTTTAGGTATAACTTGGATGGGACTCACCCACTCACTGTCGGAGATAGGATATACGATTCCAGCGTCTAAGAGTTTCACTATCTCTTGCATCACCACCTCTCTCATGTGAGGGTTCAATCGTCTCTATCCCTCCCTAGAAGGTTTGGCCTGGTCCTCCAGGTTTATGCGATGCATGCACACAGAGGGGTCTATACCCCGGAGGTTAGCTACCGTCCACCCTATAGCTCGCCGGTGTGTGGTAAGGATCTCTAACAACTAGGATTCATGGTCACTAGATAGACTTGAGGAAATAATCACAGGAAGGGTGCCGTTGGGGCCGAGAAAAGCGTACTTCAGGGAGCTAGGAAGGGTTTTTAGTTCAAGTGTGGGTGAGGATTCTATGGAGGGTTTAAGTGGTTGGGCGGTAGACACAGGAAGAGGGTCAGGATGGGGTCGCCATGGGATATGTCCAGGGTGTAAGGCAGCCACTAAATGGTGATGGACCTCCTCAAGGTCAGGTGTGCCCTCATATGTATCGATCCAGTCATAGAAAATGGTGTGCTCGAGGGCATCCTTAAGCACAGCAAAGGGAAGGTACTCCTGGACTAGGTCATCTAGTTCATCAACCAAAAGGCACTCAGCTTCGCTAGAGGGGGTGTTGGGAAGCACTAAAGATGTTTAATTTAATTTTCATGTTCCCAAATGAGACGTTCATGAGCCCTGACCTAAGACCAAGGATAACCGGGATATGAGATTTGGAGTTAGCAACAAGGTCCATGTCTAAGACGACAAAATCAACAGGGAAGTAGAACCGGTCAACTCCAACATGAACGTCTTCTATAACACCCCTAGGTCGATGAATGGATCGGTCTGCTAACTGAAGAGTGACTGAGGTGAACTGCAACTCTCCTATGCCAAGTTGTTCATACACTAAGTAAGGGAGGAGGTTGACACTGGCCCCTAAATCCAAGAGAGCTCGGCTAATGGTATGGTCACCTATGACAATGGATATAACAGGGACACCTGGGTCCTTAAATTTAGGTGGCATATCACTGGTCAGTAAAGAGTTTACTTGGTTGGTCGAAAAGACCTTTTGGGTGACATGGGATTTGATTTTCCGCTTTTGGGTACACAGGTCTTTCAGGAATTTGGCATAGGCAGGTACTTGTTTGATGGCATCTAAGAGGGGAAGGTTGAACTTAACCTGCTTGAACACCTCTAACATTTCCTCCATTCGTTGGTGGGACTTACTAAACGGGGAGGGTTGGTTGAGGCATTGAGAAAGAGGAGGCCGAGGGATATAGGATTTTTCATTTGTGGGTTCTGTTGGGGCTTCCGGCTGCGGTGGGAGACTAACAGGACCAGGCATGGTAGAAGTGGGTTGGTTCGGTTTCTCTAAGGGAGTGTCCTCACTCGCAATGGATGGGTTCCTAACCTGATTATCAACTTGCTTACCACTCTTTAAGGTAGTAACGGCTTGCACCTGCTCATTTGGATAATTGGAACCTTCAACGGCGAACTGGCCTCTAGGGTTCTGCTGTGGTTGGCTGGGCAAAGTTCCTACTTCCCTACGGTTCATAGATTGGGCCAGCTGTCCTAATTAGGTTTCTATTTTGGCAATGGACTGTGTATGAGAATGGACAAGCTGGGCCTGGGTTCTTAGCTCACTTGTCAACTCTCTATGTTTGGTGTCTATCTTGGCGTCCACCTTGGCTTCCATCGCATTAAAAGCTGAGAGGAGGGTAGATTGGGTGGCTAGCGTTTGGCTCATTTGATCTTCGAAGGATGGTTTCTTATTGGTTTGGCCAAATGGGGTATTTGTTGCTGGTTGGTAAGACTGAATTGGGTTGTTTCCAGGTGAAATTAGGATGATTTCACCACCCCGGGTTATAGGCATTTGAGTAGGGGTTATTGGCTCTAGGATAGGTTTGTGCAAGGTTGATGTGCTCCTGTACAAGATCTGGATACTGGGAAGCAGAAGGGCAGTCAACTATGGTGTGCATAGGGCTGGCACAGATGGCACATGCATCTTGAGAGGTTGGGGTATAAGGTGGAGTCTGTGAGAAAAACTTGTCAAACCTCTCTGTAAGGGATGCCACTTGGTGTTCTAGACTGGTGGTGGTTTTGACATCGTACATGCCTCCCCTTGAGGCATTCCTACCAGGCATATGGCCTTCAAATCTATAGAGGGTGGCACTGTGTAAAGAGTTTTCGCCCAGGTCCTCTAGTAGATCCCAAGCATCATCCGGGGTTTTCTTCATGAATGTGCCTCCACAAGAGGCGTCAATTAGGGTCTTGTGTTGATCGCACACACCTTCATGAAATCTATGTACTAATCATGGTATTAAAAACCGGACCGGACCGGCCGGTTCGACCCTGTCCGACCGGAGCCAGGCTCTTTTTCGGCCCGAGTCGACTGGGTCGACTGGGGTTGACCTGGCCTGGTCATTTCAACCCGGCCGGTCAGACCGGTGACCCCGGTCGACCGGTCCGGTCCGGGTTCACCGCCCTTCTCCCCCTCCTCTGGCAGAGCCGGGAGCCCCGACTCTGGAGGTCCCCCCTGGCGCCTGCCGTTGTGCCAGAGGGGGGCCCCGGCGCCGCCCCTCCTGTTCTCACCGCGCCGAGCCCCCCCTCCCACCCCCCGCGTTTTGCCTAGCCATAGCCCCGCCCTAGGCCCCCAGCGTCCACCCACCCCTGACCACCGGCGTCGAGCCCCCCCCCTCGCCGTTTCGTTGAGCCCAGCCCCGCCCCCGTCGAGCCCTCCCCTCCCCCGCATTTTGTCGAGCCCAGCCCCCGCGTCCCCCCACCCCCGACGTCGACCCCCCACCCCAGCCGTTTCACCGAGTCCAACCTCATCCCCCCACACCCCCTGCGGCGCTCCGATCGAGCGCCCTCCCCCTCCCCTGGTTTTTTTTTGGCTGACGTCAACAACCGGGTCAACCCGGGTTGACCCCCGGTTGAACCCGGTTGGACCTACCCAGTAAGAATTCCAGGTCGATCCCCGGTTCGGTTTTTTAAACATTGGTACTAATTGCCACTTGGGCACATCATGATGTGGGCAGGACTGCAGTAGGGCTTTCATTCTTTCCCAACTTTCATGGAATTGTTCATTGGGTAGTTGGGTAAAGATGATAATTTCATTTCGGATTTTGTTGGTCCGCCCTATAGGAAAATATTTCTTTAGGAATTCAGCCTGAAGTTCCTCCCAAGTAGAAATGGAGTTGTGTGCAAGGGAGTATAGCCATTCCTTGGCCCTATCTTTTAAGGTGAAGGGGAACAACCTAAGGCGCACCTGGTCATCAGACAGTGTAAGTTTAAAGGTTGTGTTAACCTCTAGGAAATTTTGGAGATGCCTATAGGGGTTCTCATTTAGTTGGCCATGCTAAGTGGGTAGCATCTGGATGATGTTGGGCTTGATTTCAAAATTAGCCACAGTTGCAGGAAGTAGGATACAGGAAGGGGAGATGTAGGCAGTGGGACGGTAGTAGTCTTGTAGGTACGAACATGGGGGATTAGTGGATTCTGGTTTAGGCCATTCCCACCCCCAAGGTTCATGTTGTCCGCCATTGGATGAATTTCAGGGATCAGTTTGCTAGGAGTTCTACAGATTCTATATAGGCGCTCAAGATCAGGATTAAAAGCAAGGTCAGGGTTTAGGGAGCGACGACCATGCATCCACAATAAAAACCAAACAAAACCTGTGCAATCCTAATAGCGACAACTAGCAAGCATCAGCCCTAGATAGTGATAACTAGCACGTTATGCAATTTCACAAAGAAAATGGAAAACACCAAGCACCAAATTTATTCTAAAAGAAGGTTAAGAGAGTGCAAAAAGTGGGAAGGGATGGCCCTTCCAACGATGACGAGAATCAGCGTCCTCTCTTAATCCTGCAAAAAAAGAAGAAAGCAATTAAGCTACTGAAAAGAAATCTAAATTAAACTAAACTACTCTAAAACTAACTATGCTAAGAATTTAGTAACCTATTGTGCCGTCCCCTGCAACGGTGCCAAAAACTTGATCGTTTAAATATAAAACCCTTACAAGTGCACAAGGCAATTGTACTATGGCGGGTATAAATAGGGTTGTCGAACCTCAGGGATGGATTAATATTTTACCAAATTCAAGAGAAAATAGCAGTGTTGCTTCTAGACTAAGAAAATGATGAACTTTAACTAAACTAAGTTAGAATTAATCAATGTACAGAAGACCAAGGCTTCGAATCCACCACAATAAACTAGCGTATCGTCTCTCTCTCTCTTTCTTTTGAATAAAGATTTTCAATTGGCTAGCATATTCCTTTCGGATATACACTTGTCAACTTAAAATATAGTGCTCTCCTCTCGGATGTAACACATAAAACAATTAAAATATGGAATTGTGATCTCTCTCTCTCGAGTATAAACCAATGAAATTTTATTTATATATAACACCTCAGTCTACTCACGTTCCTCTCGGATACGCAAGTATTCTTCGGATTGAAACTCATAAGAATTCACTCTTATCTCTCTCGAGTACAAAGAACAAACCTTTAATGAATTAACAGTGATTATACAATAAAATCCATACACCAACTAGAGTAAAAACATAAGATGAGAGAAAAGAAACTACACAACCAGATTATTGGGCTTCATCTACGCCTTGGAAAAGTGTTTAGCCTCGCATTGGAAGAGAAATCATCATCATATTCTTCATCTTCTTCTCTCCTTTGCTCTAGCCTCCAATTTAGCTCTAGATTCTCCAAGGGTTCCTCCAAGATAGCCCAAAACGTTCTCCTATAAAGCCTATTTATAAGTTTGAAGAGAAACTACAAAGTCCCCTTCAAAATCCGAGTCGAAATAGGTCTTATTTCCGGTTTTCCACATACGGCGATCGCTCGCTCCATATTGCCGATCGTTCGCTGTCCGATCGATCGCAATTCCTTCGTTATTTTCCTCCGATCGATCACTTTGCCGATCGACGCTGTATAATACCGATCGATCATAGTTACTATTTTGCGCGGATGAAAAATTTCAGTAGATATGATCGATCGTTTTGAAGTCCGATCGATCGTTTCCTTTAATACACTGCTTTTGCGGCTGAGGCAATCGATCGCATTGGTAGCCGATCAATCGTAATTAGAGTTCACAATCTTCAAATGGCTATAACTTTCTGCTCCGAACTCCGAATTACACATAGTTGGTGGCGTTGGAAAGCTGACTTCTTGAAATTTAAGATGAAGCTTGAATCAGTTCCAGAAAATATTTGTACGCAAAGTTATGATAATTTAACCATTGAAGTCTATTTTCACCTCATTTCTGTGTATCTCTTGTTTCCTACAAAAACCAAAAACTATATTAAAGTAGTAGTTATTCTAATCAAAGCATAATCATAAGTTTAGGAGATAATAAAATACATATTTCATGTGTAGATCTCACTAAAGTAATCTGGTTCAGAGGTATTAGAGGGACAATTTTGTTTGATATAGAAGGGACTAGAGCAAACTGCACACATGTGCACAGATGATGGCATGTGAGGCCCACCAGCAGACATCAACGCATCAAACCGTTGTGCCAGACCATCTATCGTGGAAATCAAATATGTATTATTGTCTATCTCATAAAGGCCACCCTTCTTTTGAAATTGGGCAGTTCTATCAATTCTACTACAAAAATCCCACTGCTAAGAATTTTCACATAATGTCTCAATGAACTCCCATGCTTCAATGTCACTTTTCGTCATAAATGCCCCACCATTAGCAGCATCAACCATTTGATGGTCCATGGAATTGAACTTATTGCCACTTTGCAAATCCGTGGTGTGGACACTTGAGAAGCAAATCCTTCCATCTTTCCTAATACTCATAAAAGTGTTCACCTTCTTTCTGCATGAAGTTGATAATTTCTCTACGAAGGGTATGAGTTTTATGAATAGGGAAGAATTTGTTCAAAATTTTTTCAGACAATTGATCCCAACTCCTAATTGTTCCAACTTCTAAAGAATTCAGCCAACATTTCTCCTTATCTTTCAAAGAGAAGGGAAAGAGGTGCAACCTAATAAATTCATCAGACAAGTTTTGGAATTTAAAATGTGGTGCATATGTCAAAGAACTCCTTGACATGATTATAAAGATCTTCTTTATGGGAACCATAGAAGGTGAGCAGAAATTGAATCACTCCTGTTTTCAACTCAAAGTGTTGCGCTATAGTGGCTGGTAGCACTATGCTAGAATGTGAGTTAAATTGAATAGTGGATGAATAATCGTTTAAAGTTTTTCTCGCACCTTCATTAATCATGTTTTGATTATTTTTTGTAAGCATTTTATGTCTTAGTCTCTCTTTTAATATTCTTTCAATTTCAGGGTCAAGAGGTGTAAGTTTTCCACCCAATGACCAACAACCAAGCATAAACTAATAAGAACAACTAAAGAAACTATTTAAAGTAAATAATATTAATCAAACAAAGTAGTAAATTAATTTTAAAATAATTTTGTTTTTAATTTTTAATTTTTTGTTCTTAAAAATTAAATTTCCTAACACAAGTGTAGTCTGACTAGAGCATATAGTTCTACAAATTCAAGAGAAGGCACAAGCAATTTCAAATAGCAATTAAAAAAATCCAATTAAAAATTGGGTTCAGTTCTACTTCCCAGAATAGTAGCGGAATTAGTTGTAGAGAATTTCCACGCACTTGTTTCTACTTAAAATTAGCAAATTGGAAGTCTGCAAATACACAAATAAAAGTTAATTAAGAATCTAAAATTAAGAAAGGAAGCAAAAATTCTAAACTAAGAATTATGATAAGTAAGTCCAAGAAATTCGGTCAAACCGTTGCCCAAGTCCCCATCAATGGCGCCAAAAACTTGATGTAGTTTTAGTTTGTTTACTCTCAAGTGCACGAATCTTAGCAGATAGTGGCTACAAGGTCGATCCCTCGAGGACTTGAATTTTTAATTCAACCTAATTCTAAAGTTTACCTAACTAATTTGACAAAATGAATCTTTAGGCAATTAATTAAAACTATGCAAAAATTAATGAAAATTCAAGTAATGAGATAATACCAAAGCATTGAATCCACCGCTAACTAAACTACTTTTACCTCCACTTATTCTCATTAACCTTAATTGATGTACCTCTCATGGTCCTCTTGGACACACGTGTTAAAATTAGCACACACTCCTTTCGGACGAATGCAGTATAATAATTAAAACAATAAAGAGATATATACCTATCTCTCTCGAGCATATATCTCAAATAAAATCTAAAACTTCACTCAAAGAATACTTTAGAGTGCACCCATTCCTCTCGGACATGGGTGTTCCTTAGTTTGATTTCATACAAAAATCACTATACCCTCTCTGAGTGCACAGAACAACAATAATGAAACTTACATTAAACGTATATAATGAAATTTGACATCAATTAAAAATAATTGTGACAAGTAAAAATAAAAGCAATGATCAGGGCTTCATCTCAGCTCTGGTGTCAAAATTTAGCTAGACATAGAGCAAGGTGAAGACAAAGAAAAACCCGTCTTGATAGGTAGATCATCGACGCCATGTACAATTGAAACAACCTCTTGGTCTATTTCTATTCAATACTGTTTTGGTGTCCAATGAAAACAATCCATTTTTCCCTATTTCCTCCAAAAACAGCTGACTCCCTCTACGAGCGACCCCCGCTACTATTCATTGTCTTTTCCTTTTATAGATTGCTCAAGAACCCAGCTTTCTAGATCCAAATCGCATCCAAAAGGGAGTACCCAACTTCAAATTCGTGCTAATCCAGCCTGCCAAAAATCGATCCTCAACCAATCCCAGCTCGAGCGAATCTGTTGAACTATGTTGCAACCAATCCGAGCCCAGCTTTTGAATCCAATGCTTTCCAGTCTTAATCCTAGCTCTTGCGAAGATCCCAAATCAAGGCCAAAATCTGAGTCTATCCGTTAATGGAAGGAGTGCAAATCGAGTCATTCCAAATCTCATCCAAATCCAAGCCGGCCTCGGGTCCTTGCCACGCCCGCCTCTGCTGGTTCGAGCACAGGGCAATCCTTCGTGATAAGCATTATCCAGCGCTATGTTTCTTTTTTTTTTTAATTCTACATTTAAGTTAAACTCCCGTTGTAATGCTCTCAGCCCTTTGATGTGCGATGAACAACTCTTTTAATTTAAGAACAGACCAATAGTTTCTTCTAATGTAGTTTAACGGATGAGATGACTTGTGCCTTTAATTTCAGCTCTAAAATTGTAGATTGAGCTTTCAAACCCCGTTGTAGCTTCTCTAACCGTTGGATCTTCCATGTGATTGGCTCTTTAAAACCCACCTAATGTGCTTCATTTTAGCCATTTCACAACCCGACCCATCTTTTCTTTAGAAAAATTAACGATATGGATCTTTTCTGTACATAATTTCAACTTTTAAATAATTTGGAGCCTTAAAAGTTAAAACCCACTTTTGACCGTTCCGCCACGTGCACTTTTGAAATCTACATAAATAAAATCAAATCTAAATTAGACGTGTAATAAAATATAAATCTATTAAATCAAATTAATGCATATAAATTATTCAATTAAGTACATTTATCAAATAATTGATATAAGCTCCTAATTATTTAATTATCACTAAATATCCCTAATTATTTTTATTTAATAGAAATTGACAGTAACAAACTAAGTAAAAGAGGTATAAAAATGCATATATTTCTTGTATATGAATGAGGATGAGGTTGGTGAGTGTAATGTGGGGGGGGGGGGGTAGAGTCATGACAATAGTACTCATACCATGGCTCAAGGAGTTTTAAAGTATATTGCAAATCTGGAAATGGAGAGTTTTTTCCATATTACCTGGCGCCAACTTTTGTTTTCCCATATTGCCTGGTTTTTCCAGTGAAATCCCATATGACCCGGAATCGACACGAAAAGTACCCAAAATACCCTTAGGTTTAGGTATAAGCACCCACACTCTTTGTTTTTCCATATTACCTGGAATCTAAGGAGGTACCCGGAGAAACTCGTATTCAGTTGGAGAAGAAGACATTTCGTCCGGCATCTCCGCCCATATCATCGCCGGCACCGGCGCCGTCCAAATCGGGAAAGGTAATCTTCGCGCCAAAAAGCGAGAAAACGAGCGGGATGAAGGGATTTTGAAATAAAAACAGCGGGGAAGCCCTCCTAACTACAAAAATTAAGATCTACATGTAAAAAAACACATATAAAGATCACCCATTGGTGTTGGATCGCTCCTGGACATGAAATAAAATGATAAAAAATAGGCAAAAGCGTGAAATACTCGCCGACGAACGATAATTTAATTTATATATCTTTCTGTGATCTTAATTAGGTGAAAGAGGAGGAAAAATGAGGAAGAACGTAAAAAAAATGGGCAAAAATGGATGAAAAATGAACGAGTTATGACATTTTGAAGATTGACATTTTATCGTGTAGAATATACACGACTTGGGTATTTATCGTATATGTCGTATACACGATAAATACCCAAGTCGTGTATATCCTACACGATAAAATGACAATCTTCAAAATGTCATAACCCGCTCATTTTTCATCCGTTTTTACCTATTTTTTTTGCATTCTTCCTCATTTTTCTTCCTCTTTCACCTAATTAAGATCACAGAACGATATATAAATTAAATTATCTTTCACCGGTGAGTATTTTACGCTTTTGCCCATTTTTTATCCTCTTGTTTCATGTCCATGAGCGGTCGAACACCGATGGGTGACCTTTATATGTGTTTCTTTACATGCAGATCTCAATTTTTATAGTTGGGTGGGCTTCCCCGCTGCTCTTACATCAAAATCTCTTGATCATAGTTTTTTTTTAGCGTGGGTGGTGCGGCGAAGCTCCGAACGTGGGAATGCTTTTACTTTCTTCTTTCTTCTTATTTTTTCTTCTTTCTCAACCTACAATATCTTAATGAGGTGGAAGATGAGTAAAAATGAAGAAGAACGCAAAAAAAATGGGCAAAAACGGATAAAAAATGAGCGAGTTATGACATTTTGAAAATTTTAGTAAAAACGTGTTTTGAAAGACACGACTTGCAGTATAGTCGTGTCATCGCGTACATGACTATACTGCAAGTCGTGTCTTCCAAAACACGTTTTTCCTAGAATTTTCAAAATGTCATAACTCACTCATTTTTTATCCGTTTTTGCCCTTTTTTTTTCGTTCTTCATTATTTTTCCTCATCTTCCACCTCATGAAGATATATTAGGATGAAAGAAGAAACAAAATAAGAAGAAAGAATAAAATGGAAGCTTTCTAGCAAAGAGCTTCCATTTTCTTCTTTTTTCTTATTTTTTGTTACTCTTTTATCATAATATATCTTCATGAGGTGGAAGAGGAGGAACAATAAGGAAGAACGAAAAAAAAATGGGCAAAAACGGATAAAAAATGAGCGAGTTATGACATTTTGAAAATTTTAGTAAAAACGTGTTTTGAAAGACACGACTTGCAGTATAGTCGTGTCATCACGTACACGACTATACTGCAAGTCGTGTCTTCCAAAACACGTTTTTCCTAGAATTTTTAAAATGTCATAACTCACTCATTTTTTATCCGTTTTTACCCATTTTTTTTCGTTCTTCCTTATTTTTCCTCCTCTTCCACCTCATGAAGATATATTATGATAAAAGAGTAACAAAAAATAAGAAGAAAGAAGAAAATGGAAGCTCTTTGCTAGAAAGCTTCCATTTTGTTCTTTCTTCTTATTTTTTCTTTTTTTTTCATCCTACAATATCTTAATGAGGTGGAAGAGGATGAAAAATGAAGAAGAACGCAAAAAAAATTGGCAAAAACAGATAAAAAATTAGCGAGTTATGACATTTTGAAAATTTTAGTTAAAACGTGTTTTGAAAGACACGACTTGCAGTATAGTCGTGTCTGTCTTCCAAAACACGTTTTTCCTAGAATTTTCAAAATGTCATAACTCACTCATTTTTTATCCGTTTTTGCCCATTTTTTTTTCGTTCTTCCTTATTTTTCCTCCTCTTCCACCTCATGAAGATATATTAGGATGAAAGAAGAAAAAAAATAAGAAGAAAGAATAAAATGGAAGCTTTCTAGCAGATACTCTCTCCGTCCAAATAACAGTGACCTTATTTGAAAATGAGGTAAATTTGTTAGCCTATCGGGGGCTTTTTCCATATTACCTTGCGCCACTAACCGGGTTCTCATATTACCTGGAATTTTTATGCTCCTTCCATATTATCTGAAAACTATCCAAAATACCCCCACTTGTAACCTAAGTCTTCATTTTAGCGATTTTCGGGTGCATCTAGTTGGGGAAGAAGACATTCCGGCGAAGCTCCATCCATCATCGCAGTTCATATCACCGCCGGCGTCATCCAACCCGAAAAAAATAAGATTTTATGCCGAAAACCAGCGGGAAAGACCGAGAAAAAATTCTGATGAAAGGATTTTCATGTAAAAGTAGCGGGGAAGCCCTACTACAAAAGTTGAGATCTACATATAAAGAAACACATATAAAGGTCAGCTATTAGTGTTTGACCGCTCGTGAACATTAAATAAGAGGATAAAAATGGGCAAATAAGTGAAATACTCATCGGCGAGTGGCAAGTACAATTAATATATCTTTTTGTCATCCTAATGAAATGGAAGAAGAAGAAAAATAATGAAGAATAAAAATTTTTTGGTGAAAATGGATAAAAAATGAGTGAGTTATGACATTTTTGAAGTTCTTATGCACGACTCCAATGCAAGTCATGTGTTCGTATACATGCTAGCAATGGAGTGCAGTGTCTCAATATCTTTATAATATCATCATGATCAGAAAGAGAATTAAAAAAAAGAAGAATAAAAAAAAGGGAAAAAATGGATCAGAAATGAAGGAGATATGCATCGTTCAAGTTGTGTCTACTCATTCAATTCATGTATACAAACACAAGACCCCATTTCAAGTCGTGTGTTCGTATACACAACTTAAAATAGAGTCGTGTTGTACAACACGACTTCAACGATACATATCTCCTTCATTTCTGATTCGTTTTTGCCCATTTTTTTATTCTTCTTTATTTTTAGTGTTCTTTCTCATCATCATGATATCCTGATGACCTTGAGACCCTATCGAAAAAATACCACAAAAACTACGATAAATAACATTTAGTGTTAGCATCTTTATAATATCATCATGATTAGAAAGAGCATTAAAAAATTGGAAAAAAACGGATCAGAAATGAAGGAGATATTCATCGTTGAAGTCATATCGTACAACACATGACTCTATTTCAAGTCGTGTATAGTCGTGTGTTCTTATACACTACTTGAATGAGTAGACACAACTTCAATGATGCATATTTCCTTCATTTCTAATCCGTTTTTGCTAATTTTTTTTCATTCTTCCTTATTTTTAATACTCTTTTTTATCATGATAATGATCTATTTGATCATGATGATATTATAAATATGTTGAGGCACTGCACTCCATTGCTAGCGTGTACACAAACACACAACTTGCATTGGAGTCATGCATAAGAACTTCAAAATATCATAACTCGCTTATTTTTATCTGTTTTTATCATTTTTTTTCTTCATTTTTTTTCTTCATCTTTCATTTCATTAGGATCATAGAAAGATATATAAATTGTACTTGCTGCTCGTCGACGAGTATTTTACGTCTTTGCCTATTTTTATCCTCTTATTTGATGTCCACGACCAGTCGAGCACCAATGGGTGACCTTTATATGTATTTCTTTACATGTAGATCTCAAATTTTGTAGTAGGACGGGCTTCTCTATTGCTCTTACATCAAAATCCCTTCATCAGAGCTTTGGTTTGGGTTTGGGTGGCCGTCAGCTTTGGTTTGGATCGCCACGACGTTCGGAGCTTCGCTGGAAAGCGTCCTCCTCCGAGTGGAATGCCTTCACCGGTTAAAAATGAAGAATTACGCCGGTTAAAATGTTTTAAGGCCAAAGAGGGGCATTTTGGAAAGTTCAGGTCTCATTTTCAGGTGATATTACATCTCAGTCGAAAATTTAGGTAATATGGAAAAATGGGTAGTGGTGCCAGGTAATATGGAAAAAATTCATATGGATCAGATCTGAACTGGAGTCACTGTTTTCTTGACAGAGGGAATATGTTACGTAGATGGATGACCAATATCTGCAGTGGAAGATTGAAGGGCAGGACCGAAATATTGTCAGCATATCACCCGTTTTAAAGATAGTCATGACGTTATAAAGTGTTGAACTACATTCTCCTAAACAATTTCTCATACTCCCGATGTTATATAAGTCAGTTATAAAGTTATTTCAATCTTATCTTCTCATACAGATATGATTTGCAGTAAAAAAGGCAAAAAAGATATACTCTTTCCATCTGGAATTATTATCACCGTAGGGATTTTTTAGAATGAACCAAACTTAGTTCATTTTGGAAAACCCTAAGGTGATATTAATTCTGGACAGAGGGAGTAGAGAGATATTCATGGAACACTTAAACTTAGGTTGGTTCTGAAATGGTTGAAAAAGCTCCAAATCTTCCAGACTATGGGACGATTCTCGGCGTCCATGGTTCTGGCTCGTATCAGCAGTGGGAACATGTTGTTTTTTTTTGCATATGCGTTCCTTTTAGAAATCATTATTAGCCAAATTACAAGAATTGTTGGTATTACAAGTGATTGTGGAAAGATACTGGACTACTACATATCATCCAAGTCAAGGTTTTATATACCACTGCATAAAGCTTCAATTTAATTTGGAGATCATATGTCAAATAGCAGAAGTAAGTGCCAAAAAGAAAACCAAAAGAAAAATTTGCAGGAGATATTTGGGTATCTATAGAATATACAGAAACTTTATTCTCTGTTATTCAAGCACTCACTGTCCAGATTGATTGGTTAGAGATCGGCAGCAAGAGTAGAAGAGGCAGTCCAAACACTATCTATTTGTTGTTTTTTAAAACCTTAGAGATTTAAGTCATTAAAGATTTGAGAGTTTTACTTTGACCATGCCATCAAAGTGAAACCTCCATGTTGAATAGCAATTCAATTAGAGTATAACACCTAATTTGAATTAGACTTAATGTGATGGGAGTTACCCAATCACATCCTAAGTTTATATAAAGGGTCTTAGACCCTTAGTTAGAGACACACTTACTCTCTCTTCCTCTCTCTCACTCTTGAGTCATTGTGTGCAACAACAGATAAAATTCCAGTTCTAAAGAGTGCTTATTGAAGCTGCATCTTAAGCACTCTTGAGTGATCCGTCGTATCTCGGGAGTAATTTTCTACAAAGAGCATGTGCACTAGAAGGCTGGAATTTTTGTTTCAAGGAAAGTGCGATCCACACGCTTCAGACGTACAGTTATTTTCTAATATATTTTTTAGCCTTTGTTCTAACAATGTTGAAGCAAAAATAAAGAAAAGAAAGGGAGAGAAAATTTGAATTTTTCCCAATTGGAACTTCTCCCACCACCACCACTGCCGAAAGCCGAGCCGCGACTACTAGTTCCACCATAGCCAGATCCACCACGTGCCCTGGCAGTCCAGCGCAGTTAAGGACGCCTCAAGTTCCACCTCCGCAGTGAAACTCTAGTGCCCTCTGTTTCTGCATCCAGCCTTGCGACGCTACTGCCTAGAGCTCTTTTCATTGCTGGTGAAGATCTGTTGTCATACCACTGAGAAACAAAGAAATAGATCGGGAGGAGGAAGGAAGATAACAACGGGCCGGTTCACAAATTTTAATTTTTTTAGTGAACCTAGTTCACAAGTTGGTTAAAGGCATAAAAATCTTGGTTCAATTTTTTTTTTTAGGAGGAAGAAGAGAAGTGTCCCATTTCTTTTGGGAGATTTCAAAAGAAAGAGGACAACTAAAGCAGGGTAAAGGGAAATTTGGTTTTTCAACCAAAAAATCGAGGTATTCTCCATCTAAATTTTCGGTTAATCATGGGAGTTGACAAGACATTAAAGCCAAATAAATTTAAAGGAAAAGATTTCAAATATTGCAAACGAAAATGAATTTTTAGTTGCGTCAACTTGGAATATTTTAGGTAATTCTTGGTGAAAATCAAAAGCAAGATTCAGATGCCAATAAATTCGATTCTGCTAGTGAAGCAGTTGTGGAATCATTTAAGGCTTCAACTAGTGTGGATCCGGAGAAGTTTTGGCAGGATGATGAGCTTTGTCATGGGAAAATCCTAAGCGTCCTAAGTGACAAATTATATGATTTGTTTTTCACCACCAAGAGTTCCAAAGAACTTTGGGAAACACTTGAAAAGAAGTTTGAGAAAGAAAATGAAGGTGAGGAAAAATATGTCGTGGGCAAATACTTTGACTACAAGATGGTGGATGGTAAACCTATTCGAGACCAAGCAATGGAAATTCAAAACTTGGTAGCAAAAATCATTAGGAAAGACATCTCAGTGAATGAAAGGCTACAAGTATCCTCACTAATCGACAAACTACATCCCTCATGGCAAGACTTCCTGTAACACCCAAAAAATTGGTATGTTTACTAAAACTGCTATTTCAGGAAACTGGTCTAAAATAGGAAAGTTTTGTTGCCTGTTTTGATTTTTGGTGATGTCTTATAATCTGGTATGTTGAATTATTATTTTGATGCTTGTGAAATGTGGAATCGATAAACCAGATTATGCAGGACACCAGGGCTGCGAGGACTAGCCTTGGCGCTAGGCTCAACCTGGTGCTGAGGCCGGCCTGGCGCCAGGGGCTGTGTGCACCTGACGCCAGGAGTGGGGCCAGCTCCAGCGTACGAGTACATAGTATCTAGACTCGTTGAATATTTTGGTTTGTTAAATTGGATTATTGTAATGCAAGATGTTATATTTGTTAAGTGTTGCATGCATGACAGAAGCCGGAGAAACACTGGACATCAGATGCGCTAGGCGCCAGGGTCACCTGGGCGCCAGGGTCACCTGGGCGCCAGGGAAGGGTTATGTCATGTGTAGTTACTCGCGTGGATGAGATGATATGGCTTAGTGGCGTGGTACAAGAGTTGTACAAGGAGGAGTGGCACATCTTGTACGCGGGATATCAGAGCCGTTCATTTGAGAGCCATGTACCAGACACAGACACAGGAGTGCCTGAGAGCCAGAGCCACGTGGACACAGTGCCTAGGGCATTGTGCATGTAGGTGATGTGTCTTGGCATGGTTAGTTATGGACGTGAGAGCAAATCATGGGAAAAGATTTGATTTTTTATTCCTATTTGAAAATCGATTGAGATTGTATTAAAAAAAAAGGAAACTACCTAAGTTAGTTATGGTAAACTTAGGGAGAATCAATCATAATTAAAAAGAGAGTAATTCCAAGATTTTCTTAGCCAATCAGAGGAGATGCCAATTTGAAAAGGGGCGTCCATTTGGTAGAAAGGGATTTGGAAACTGCCTTAAGTGGTTATTGGAATCAATTAGGAGATTTGGATCCTTAAATATTGTGAAAACCCTAACTGATTTGGGTGTCTTTGGCAATTGAAAGGCCTTGTTTTTTGGACGGTTGAGATCTTGAGTGGGATTGTGATCAAGGGTCAAAATGGAGACTCATTAGATGAAGCAACTACCTATTTAAACACTCCAATTTTGGGGGCCAGCCACTCTTTTGCTCATCCTTTTAATTGGGTGTGTTTTGAGTGAATTCCTTCTTCATCTTCTCCTCTCTATTCTCACAAATCAGTACCTTAAATCCTCATATTCCTTGCTTTATTGTTCGTTGGATCAAGGAAGTGAAAGAGGCTTTGCGAGGATTAGTCTTGGCGTGCGCGAGGAATCCATTGAATCATACGCTAAAGAGGTAGGATGATATTTTTTCCCTATGTCCTCCTCTATTGAATCTTAAATAAGTACGATCGGCATATTGTGACTGATTCATAGATTGATATTGCTGTTATTAATGAATTTGGGAATTGTTCTTGGAAGAAACATCGAGGTATATGTTATGTGCATGAATAATTGTATTCCGATGATCTATGTACATTCAACCTTCTCGTGCTAGTGTTTAGAAGACATCCCCTTTGTGCTTGATCATTGAAAAGACTTCGTTTCATGCTGTTGTATACCATATTATGTTCTGTCCAAAGAAAGTTGGCATCTTTATTGGTCAATTTTCATCAGGTTAATGGCAGGTATATTTTACTTCGGGTAAGTAACCCTAATTGTGTGCCATATGCAAAATACTACTTCAAATCATAGGAATTCATGAGTCGATGTTTTCTGATGTTTCAAGATACCTTTTTACTGTCATGTCAGTTCGTGCTGGGTTGTACTAGTGTCTGCGAATATTTTTCTCTTTTGGTTAATACAAGTAATATGGAGATAACTTGTGTATAAACTAATCGGTATGGAAGAGCGCATCTTAAGATGAATGAACTATCTAATTTCAGAACAATTTGGGTTCTATAAAATGCTTAGGAGGTGAGTAATTAATGTCAGTAAGGTGGTATTAATCATTGAAGTAAGTATTTACCATTAGTTAATCAAAACAGATTAAGTTAATTGCTCTTGCCCGGCCAGAACTGTTTCTGCACCAACAAGCTATAATAAAAAATACATATCTAATTGTAGAAAAATTAAAAAAATAATCTGTCAATGGGGTTAGAAACTAGACACTCAGAGATACTTGTAGTAAAAATTTCAGCACATGATAAGTAAGTACAGTACAGATTGTAGTGATCGTTAGGGTTTAAAACACTAATACCTACTAAGACTATAAGATATGGTCAATTATGTTATTATTAACCTTAAAAGATGCTGTAAGACTGGGATGGTAATGATTACAGTAATAGTAATTTAAGAAAAAGGGTTTCTAGAGTCGAGTTCTCCTGAGTGGTGTTGAGTACCACAAGTATTGAGCTTTTGTAAACAATTTCGAGTCCATGGAGTTTTCGGTTAGGGTTCGAACTTTTGAACCCTACAATCTTGTTTGCATTATGACATGCGAATTGTGGTGTCAGTTGATTCTGGGGATTGTCTTATCTAGGGCTATGCAGAGTGAAGGCATTCAGTGTATCGATTGTCTGTTGACCCCTCTGTTGTGAGTCATCTGGTAATTGAAATAGTGAATTTCCTTGATTACTCCTATGTGAGTCAGATACTGATTGAGATATTTAAATCTTGTTGGTAAGTCTCTGTGAGTCAGATATTGAAAGATGATCGATTGAGTCTTTAAATGATACAACCTCTGTTGTTGACAACTTTATTTAGTTCCATATAAACTGCTTCTCCACTAAGAGTTCTTGTAAAGATCTCTCTGAGGTGGAATCATAGTATGCTCACGAGTCATTGCTAGATTCATGGTGATCTCCGATTTTTATTGAACCTTTGTAGTTCAGCCGATGAAGGCACACGTACGTTTTAGACTGTATGATATTACGGAAGATCTGCAGTCTCCGCCTATTATTCCCGTAAGCACCGATGGGAGCATCCCTAGATGCATGGTCAGGTTCCAAAGAGAGAAACTCTAGGTTGTTCTAGTATGTATCCACAGGAGTGAACCGATCTGAGAGCAGAAATTGAAATCTCCTTACACTGTGGATGTCTGGACCCAGATTTACTGATATTTTCCTCTCTACACTTTGGATGTTCGGAGTTGTGGATTATTGTTCCAACTATTCCATATTTCGAGTTGATGCTACCTTAAGTATGGTCATTGTTCACGTAAGTTGAATTCTGTGTTTACCCTGATATGGTAAGTATTGATCTTCATATTGTGTTCTTTTCTTCAATACTATTCTTGTTATCCTGTGTGGGTTTTTTTGCATCCTATTGGATATTTCTTTGGAATACCCATGCATCCTCTGAAACAGGCATTAAAAGAGAATGAAGCAGAGCAGGTCGCGGTTCCAGGAGTTGGCTGGCTGCACAGATTTTAAATTGAAGTTATTTGATTGTTCTTTTGAACTATTGTGAATTGTTTGCCAAGTGTGTGCCTGGATTATTATTGTTAATGTTGTCGACTATTGTTTTTATTCTGCTGTAATAAGATTAAGTAGGATCTTTGATTTTCATTTTATTATATTAGCAACGTTTTATTTGAGACTGCATGACTAAGGAGATGTTGTCGATTGCACATTATTTTGTGATGGCGCAATTGACGGTGGTGATCAAGTATTCGGTCACGCGCTCAAGGTTTTTGGCCTCCATGATTTGGTATTTTGGTTGCTTCTGCACTCTGATCGAGGTCAGGAATTTTGGGGCGTGACACTTTCAAATGACCTTGAAGCACAAAAAGGAGGCCATGACTGTAGATGATGTCATAGTGGCCATCCATAAAGAAGAACGGCATATAAGCAAGTTTAAACTTTTCGTGAACTTTTCTTCTAATAGTGCTAAAGAAAATGTGATTGAAGACAATCTCAACATTTTCAAGAGAACCAAAGCTAGAGCCAAGAAGACGGGCAAGCAACCACTCAAACTAGCTCATAATATTCAAAAGAATATCAACACCAATAAAGGGTGCTGGGTATGCGGCAAGGCTGGACACTTCGCTAAAAAGTGTCAGGAGAAGAAGGGTCAGGACCGTCCAATCGGTGGGGTTTCATCTTCTGGACAAGCGAACATGGTTTCAAATGAAAATGAGTGAGTATTGACTAAATCTAAAATTAATTTTGCATGTGTACCTACCAATTGATGGGTTGACACAGGAGCTATTGTTTACATCGAAATTAATGTCTCTTCCTTTTCCTCTTACCAGGAAGTAAGTAAATGGCAGAATTATCACAACGAGTAACTCCTCTTCATGACGGATGTACCTACCAATTGGTGGCCGATGTTCATGGAGTTGGAATGGTGGATATCCGATTTACATATGGGAAGACTAAGTAGATATACTAAAAGCCCTAATGAGACCCACTGGACTGTTTTAGAAAGAGTCTTCAAATATCTAGAAGGAACAATATCCTATAGTTTACACTATTCAGGATTTCTAGCTGTATTAGAAGGATTCAGAGATGCGAGTTGGATTTCAGATTTAGAAGAATCCAAAACTATCGCAATAAGATCTACTATGGATGCCGAGATAGTAGCCCTAGATAAGACTGAAGGAATGGCTAAATGGTTAAGGGATCTCTTAACAGACATACCCTTAGTGAACAAACTAATACCAGCTATTATGATTTATAACGATAAATAGGTTGCGATAGCTAATATACAAAGTAAGAATTATTATCTTGAGTTTTATAAAATTAGTAGATAATTTGGCTGATTTCTTTACAAAGGGATTATCAGCAAGAGAAATGTAAAACTCATCTAGGGGAATAGGGCTGAAAGCCTAATTTAAGTTATTATTAGCAGTAACCCAATTTATCGAAGCGGATATCCTACAACGGAGATTCAATGGGAAAAACAAGTTAATGCATAACTTGGAAGTGCACTATATAAAAATATATGCTCATTCCCATGCAGAGATGAGAGTGTTCTACTGTTTATAAAAAATATTGATGAATGTCTTAATGAGATCGAGGCTTATATAGCAAGGTATGTTAGACAAATACCCTTGGAGATCTTCACCTATGTGAGTGCTATTGAGGTCGAAGTTAAGGAGAACTGAGGCTGGTTCTCTGATAGGCAACTCATGAAAAGGATACATGCGCATGGCCATAACGCGCTACCCCAGTGAACTCGAAATGACGTGCTACTTTCTGTGTTAGGTGTGTCAAAGCTCTCACTCTAAAGTTTCAAGTTTAAGACATAGTTCACTTTGAACGTATGAGAGTAGCGATACATCAAACTAGGAATAGGTTCAAGCTCGAAAGGCACCTATCTCCAAAAACATGAAGTACTTGTTGCTCACAACATTCTGTCATAATGACTTAGATTTAGTGGGGATTGCTTGGTTTTTTTGGAAAACCTTAGAGATTTAAGTCATTAAAGATTTTGACCATCCAATCAAAGTGAAACCTCTATGTTGGATAGCAATTCAATTAAAGTATAACACCCAATTTGAATTAGACTTTATGTGATGATAGTTACCCAATCACATCCTAAGTCTATATATAAAGGGTCTTAGACCCTTAGTTAGAGACACACCTAATATCTTTCTCTCTCTCTCTCTCTCTTGAGTCACAAAATTCCAGTTCTAAAGAGTGTTTATTGAAGGTGCATCTTAAGCACTATTGAGTGGTCCGTCGTATCTCGGGAGTGATTTTCCACAAAGAGTGTGCACTAGAAGACCAGAATTTTTGTTTCAAGGAAGGTACGATCCCCACGCTTCAGAAATATAGTTGTTTTCTAATATATTTTTTTTACCCCTTGTTCTAACACTATTGAAATGTGTTGTGACCCGTAAGGATCACAAGTACTGGAATCCGCAAAAGAGGAGAAGAAGAGATTTGAGATGGAAGGAATAGTTCTTAATATTGCATACCCAAAAGGAGGAAGACGTCCTCCTTATAAGGAAGGAGAGGCGCGTCTTCCAAGACTGATTACAAGATGTGACTTTTCATATTCCTAGACTGACTCTTCATCTTCCTAGACTGATTACAACATTCCTGACCTTTCATATTCCTAGACTGACTCTTCATCTTCCGAGACTGACTCTTCATCTTCCTAGACTGATTACAACATTCCACCACGCTCCGCTGCAGCCTTGTCCTCAAGGCGTCCATGATGGAAATCGTGCCAGAAAGTCATCCTCGAGGAGCCAGGTTGCATCTTCTAATGGCTGACCCTGCCAAGCGACTAACACCTCCATCACAATGCGGCCCGAACGACGAACACGGCGGCGATCGATAATAAATGCAGGGGATGGAACTTCCGAAGCCGCTGGTTCAATGAGTGGAACATGTGCAACGTTAGCCACAGAAAGGGGATCACCCATAAACTGACGGAGACGAGACACATGGAACACCGGATGTACCAAGGAGCCCGGTGGCAAAGCAAGACGATACGCCACCGGCCCAATGCGCTCAATTACTTCATAAGGTCCATGATAACGATGGGCCAGTTTGCTCTTGTCAATAGAAGCTAAGGAAGTTTGGCGCAAGGGCATAAGGGACACATAGACCAGTGAGCCCACCTGAAATACGCGATCAGTATGGTGGCGATCATAAACCTGTTTCATACGATTCTGAGCCGATTGTAAGTTGCGCCGAAGTTGCCGCAACACCTCATCTCGAGTTTGAAGCATATAATCCACTTCAGCAATAGCTGAACGATGGGGAACATAAGAAAGGACCGTCGGCGGAGGACGACCGTACACAACCTCGAAGGGAGTAAAGCCCGCACGAGTATGGTAGGCGGTGTTGTAGGACCACTCAGCCCACGGTAGGAGCTGAAGCCAACGGCGGGGTTGATCGCCCACGAAACACCTCAAATACTGCTCTAAATAGCGATTCACCACCTCCGTTTGCCCATCTGTCTGTGGATGGTAGGCTGTACTCATATGTAATTGCGTACCTTGGAGAGCAAAGAATTCACGCCAGAAATTAGACAAGAAGACACGGTCACGGTCGGACACAATGGTCTTGGGCATACCATGGAGCTTAGCGACCTCGCGCACATAGACCTCCGCAACCGTACGAGCCGTAAAAGGATGGCTCAAGGCACAAAAGTGAGCATATTTCGATAGCCGGTCAACAACTACCAAGATGATAGATTTGCCCTGAACGAGTGGTAAAGCTTCAATGAAATCCATAGAAACATCCTCCCAAATATTAGCCGGAATAGGTAATGGTTGAAGAAGGCCGGCAGGAGACGTGGTCATGGACACGGCACGACGTAGCCCTTTCCACAGAAAACTCTGGCTCACCCTCTTATATGTGCGAAATGATCCTTCATGGCCTGCACTGGGTGTGTCATGGAAATGTGAAATGATGCGTCGACGCAAGTCAGCATAATTGGGCACCCACAAGCGATCCTTCCAAAACAACAGGTTATGCCGCCACACATAGGGGGGTTCAGCGGCTGGTTGAGCTTGGATACGACGGACCAACTCCTTGGTGGGCGGGTCCTCCGTGTATGCTTGTTGAAGGTCTGGAATGAACGGACAAGTGGGGCCGGATAAGACCATACAAGTGTCTGGCATGGGCCATCGAGAGAGTGCATCTGCAACAGTGTTCTCGGCTCCTTTCTGATAAATAATCTCATAATCATAACCCAACAGCTTGCAGACCCATCGTTGCTGGGCCGGAGTAGACACCCTTTGCTCTAAGAAATATTTCAGAGGTTGATGGTCGGTCCGTATGGTAAACCGCCGGCCCAACAGATATGGGCGCCATTTGGTCACAGCATGAATAATGGCTAACATCTCCCGTTCATAGGCCGATAAGGAAAGAGTGCGGCCCGACAAAGCTTTGCTCAGAAAAGCAATTGGACGGTCCTGTTGCAAGAGGACGGCCCCAAGACCAGTACCAGAAGCATGAGTCTCCACCACAAACGGAAGATTGAAGTTAGGAAGTCCCAATACTGGCACATGGGCCATAGCCTGTTTGAGTCGGTCGAAGGCCATTTGTGCCTCATTGGTCCAGTTGAAGGCACCCTTCTTTAACAAAGCCGTGAGTGGTGCTGCAATAGTTCCATAGTGACTAATAAAACGGCGATAATAGCCCGTCAGCCCTAAGAAGCCGTGCAACGCCTTGACGCACTTTGGAGCCGGCCAGGATAACATGGTGGCTACTTTGGAAGGGTCTGTGGCGACACCGTCACATGAGATGATATGACCAAGGTATTCCACCTGAGAACTGCCAAACGAACACTTCGAACGTTTTAGAAATAAAGAATTTGCTCTTAGGAGCGAGAAGACCGACCTGAGGTGACCCAAATGCTCCTCCCAAGTTCTGCTGTAGATAAGAATGTCGTCGAAGAATACCAATACAAACTGTCGGAGAAATGGCCGGAAAATGTCATTCATCAAACTCTGGAAAGTTGCGGGGGCATTGGTTAGTCCAAATGGCATTACCAAAAATTCGAAGTGGCCATCATGGGTCCGGAACGCAGTTTTGTGCGCATCCGAAACCTGCATCCTGATTTGGTGATACCCAGAACGCAAGTCAAGCTTACTAAAGACCTGTGCGCTTGCTAATTCGTCAAGCAATTCTTCAATCACTGGAATGGGGTATTTGTCTTTGACGGTAATAGCATTCAGGGCGCGATAGTCCACGCAGAAGCGCAGGTGCCGTCTTTCTTACGCACAAGCAAAACTGGTGAAGAAAAGGAACTGTTACTGGGACGAATAATACCTGTGGTCAGCATATCTCCCACCAGCCGCTCGATCTCAGCCTTCTGAATGTGGGGATAGCGGTATGGCCGGATGTTCGTCGGCTGAGCCCCTGGAACCAGAGGAATGTGATGGTCATGGGCCCGCTGGGGAGGAAGGCCGGTGGGCTCAGAGAAGATATCCGCTTGTTCCTCCAGGAGTATACGCATGTCCGGAGGAAGTTCCCCTTGCTCCACATCCCCCATTGATCGATGTTGTAGAAACATACCTTGAGGTGTGAACCGTCTGAAGGAGTCTACGGCCTGGGCTGAATGAAGGGTGCCGGGCTGGGTTCCCCGTATATGGACCCTTTTCCCTTTGACGTCAAAGTCCATGGTTAGCTCGCGGAAGTTCCACATTACATTGCCCAATTCTTAGAGCCATTGCATGCCTAACACCACATCCGCTCCTTTGGTTGGAAGGAGAAACAGGTCGGTGGTAAAGGTATGCTCTTGAATGGTGAGGGAGGCTTGAGCACACACACCCGAGCTTCGGAGATATTTGCCATCGCCAATAAGGACATCAAATGGGGTGGCGTCAGAAACATAGCAACCCAGTCGATGAGCCACCCTGTCATTAATGAAATTATGTGTCGAACCACTGTCAATCAGAATTGCCACTGGCTGTCGTTTTAACATGCCTTGCACACGCATGGTGCGTGGAGTAAAAGTGCCGGAATACGCGTGCACCGAGATCTCTGGCTGGAATGGGTCACATACAAGGGTGAAGTCCTCAGCCGGAGCAGGTTCCTCTTCCTCAACCTCCTCAATAAGTAAGCTGCCCCGAGCCGCACATTGATGGCCCTGGACATACTTTTCATCGCAGTTGAAACATAGGCCCTTGGCCCTCCGATCTGCCATTTGAGCTTGGGTTAAGCGGCGAATAGGAGTGGGAATGGAGCCTGACAAGGGGGTCCGGTTGGGACTGGCGCTGACAACAGGAGCTGCTGACGATGAGGGTTGACTAAGTGGCCGTGGGCTCCAGGCCCCTCGCCCTCCACGCTTCTGACGACCCAATTTCTCTTCCTCAATTCGGGCATGCCGCACCACATCCCGCATTGTGTGGCAAGGAAAATGGCGCATTTCATCCGCTATCTCAAGCTTCAATCCGCGCTTGAATGTACCGACTAATGCCGCCACCGGCCAGTCCGGTAACCTGTTAGCAATTTTCATGAATTCCGAGAAATATGCCCTTACCGAAGTTGTTTGTTTCAAGGTGGACAGCATCTCATTGAAGTCTTGGAACTCGTTCGGTCCGAATTGAATACACAGTTCGTCAGAGAAAGACACCCATGTGGGAAAGCGGATCTCCTTTTCGAACGCTTGATACCATATGGAGGCATCACCATCCAGGTGGAACGCTGCCACTTGTAAGCGTTCCTCATCCGAGTAGGTGCCTTGGTAGGAGAAAAATTTGTCAGCTTTATAGAGCCATTCAACAGGGTCGTCTTCTCCATTGTACCGAGGAAACTGCAAGCGAGCCAATCGGGGCTCGGCGCTGTTTCGTTGGCCTCCGCGAGGCATCTGGGGTTCGTCCCAAGCATCGTCCAACTCGTCATGCAAGGCCCGGTCACAGTTGTTCATTGTAGCATTTCGTCGAACACCTTGCGTATCCCTTGTGGTGGCGCTCTGGCGCCCTCCGTCGGCGTTGGAGTTGAGTGAGCCCAACTGAATCCCATAAGGTAGGGACTGTCCGCTGGCCTTGCCGAGCAGAGAGGCTCCCATGCCAGGGGCGGCTGGAGTTGCCCATCTCTCGTGGTGGTGGAGTCACGGCGGCTGATTTGAGTGGCTGAGAAGGAGCCTGAGCAAGCTTAATCTCCCGGAGCTCCTTTTGAATCTCCGTTAGGACGGACAGCAAGGCAGCCTGGGTAGGATCGGGATTAGCTTTTGGGCTCGCAGGATCCTTGGCGATCTCCGGCTCCGGAGGAGCTTCTTGAGTCATTGTGGGTGGCTTGCGAGGAGGCATGAATTCCCGTGGATCAACGCTCTGATACCAATGTTGTGACCCGTAAGGATCACAAGTACTGGAATCCGCAAAAGAGGAGAAGAAGAGATTTGAGAGGGAAGGAATAGTTCTTAATATTGCATACCCAAAAGGAGGAAGACGTCCTCCTTATAAGGAAGGAGAGGCGCGTCTTCCAAGACTGATTAGAAGATGTGACTTTTCATATTCCTAGACTGACTCTTCATCTTCCTAGACTGATTACAACATTCCTGACTCTTCATCTTCCGAGACTGACTCTTCATCTTCCTAGACTGATTACAACAAAATGTTGTGACTCTGTCGTTCACTTTGGCCATGAGGCAGTTGAAAGTGATTTTTCATGGCCTTGTACCTCAAATCTTCACTGAGATACTTGGACAAGAGACCACATCTTCCACAGCAGTTTGGCCTTCGAGCATACTTACTATTGTAGACATAGTGGCCGAAGTGTAGGAGAAGCGTTTGTGCACATTAGAGGCACATTAATCATCCCCAGTGCCTCTTCTTTATAGAAACTTGACCACAAATTTAGATCCAGCAGCTTCAAAAGAGTTCCTTTCTCTTGTAAAACATAGACAATTCCTTAAGGACTGTGCTGTGACAAATTAAAGTCAATACAGATTATAAGTTACAATAAGAACTACAAAAATTCCAATGGAACTAAAAGACAAACTTAAAGCTGAAAAGCTATTTACATTGCAAGTACATGGTGTGCATGTGCGTGCACATATGCGGTCGTGTTTGTGTGTGTGAAAATGAAGTACACAAATGTAGTTAGCAATTCAGTGCATGGCATAAGCACTGAACAAAATTTGTTTGGGAATTATATAGCTTATGTATTTCAAAATTACAGTCACAGAAATTTTCTATAATATGGAAACCGAGGTTTGACATCCAGGATCAAAGTCTGATCTCAGTGAGCCCAAAAAACGAGGCCGCAGTGAATCTTGGATAGATAAAAAATTCTGCAAAACACATAGCTTTAATGCTTTTCTGTTGGTAAAACATAGGTTTATTGTTATGTTTTTTCTTATCAATGTATGCTTATTGAAGAAAGGAACCGAGCCTTCTATGAAATAACTATTTGATTGTGTTTGTTGAATTTACTTCTATCAATCTACGTGACGACATTACATGTTTAATCATTTGAAAGTTGAATGATTTGAAATAGTGCTTTTGGCTAACCTTAAACTTTCTGAGCAATTTTCGTTGCTAACTAATAAAATACACTTTTCACCATTGAGCTAATTCAAGATCCAAAAGCATTTAGCTAATCCATTCATATTGATCTATATGCTGCGTGGTGGAAAAAACTCCTATTTTGTATTTTCACCCCCATAGAAGGTCACTAACCTGTTAGTAAATTATCTCCCAAAGGATATGTTAACTTTTTTTCCCCATCGTGAACCTTTTTTAGGCCCTTCTACCCCGCTCTTTCTTCAGTTATCTCATCCTCACTTATTCCTTCTCCGGTTGCTCCTCACCCCAGTACCAGCCGCACCTCCGTCATCCCTGTCCTGCCTTCCCGTCCTACTCTCCTCCAACCAGTTTTAAATCTAATAGAAAAATGTGGTACATATACAGGCAATCTTATGTTTATGGGTTTAAAGTATGAATATCAAAAAACCTAGGCCACAGCTTTTCAAACTCTTTCAAATGGACTACTTAAACGCATCCTTCTGCTTTTACCAAGAAGCGATGAAAGAGTAAAGAATGAATCTAAGATTCCTAAAAGAGTGAAAAATAAATCCTAAAAGATCATCCAATGCTCAGGAAAAAAGGGGACTACTTTTGCAAAAGGGTTTCTACGAAACTCAAAATTGAGAAGCTATCAGCCATACATATTTTGCACATTACGATCAACAATTGTGAGAACAGATGAAAAAGACTAACTGTCAGACCGATCAGCTGAACATCCATGGGATCACAACATCTTTTCTAGCTTGAATTGATTCGAAATCCAAGCTTTCAGCAAAGAGGCTGTCGACATATTAGGTAGGATACAGTTGGTATCTTGCGCTTAGCAGGGTTTAATGAGAAATTCTACACACGCTCATCGCCTATATATCCTCTGGTTCTGATAGGCTGAGTCTAGATTGATTGGATTCAGATCAGGACCAGATGTAGAAAACCTACTGAATGAATGGCTCACTGAAGAAGAAGATATAAGGGTGTCGGTTTGGGTTGGGCTGTTGCAATTACTATCTACATGACTGGTGGCGTCAAGCTTGAAGTCAATGTTAGAAAGATCAGTATCAGGGGCAGTCGGCTCATCGACTCTGCATCTCCCTTCAAGCATGCTAACAACAGTAGACATCGAGGGCCTAAGAATGGAGGAAGCATTTGTACATAGAAGAGCAACCTTTATCATCACCATCACTTCCTCTTTACTGAACTCAATACCCAAATTAGGATCAACAAGCTCCAGTAGAGATTCCTTCCTTTGTAAGATATGTGCCTGAAACAACAAAACAGAATATTCCAAGTTCACGACAGGGTTTCCAATTACTTGCTACTAATAATTGTACGTTGAAAAAGTGGCATACCCAATCTAGCAAATAGATATCATCTTCCACATTTCCGCAATTTGTGTTCCTCTTCCCACTGACGATTTCCAAAGCCACAACTCCAAAACTAAATACATCAGCTTTGTCTGTTAAGCGACCCCGTGTAGCATATTCTGGTGCCATATACCCACTGCAAAATTGAGCTGCCTATGTGAGTACATGTCAAAATGTGTGGACTGTTTTACTTTTCTTGTCATTCTTCACCTCTTTTCATCTATCACTATTATAATATAAATATATGCACCTTGTGTTATAGCAGTATGCTAATAAATCGATAAAATAAGGAATGGCAACTCACAGTGTTCCAGCTATGCGGGTGCTAATGTGAGTGTTCTTTTCTTCATCAAGCTTAGCTAAACCAAAGTCAGATATTTTGGGGTTAAAGTCCTTATCCAGTAACACATTTGTGGTTTTTATGTCTCTATGTACAATCTTCAGTCTTGATTCTTCATGAAGATAAGCCAAACCTCTTGCTATCCCAACACAGATTCTTTGCCTGGTTGGCCAATCCAGATTCAACTGCTTCTCTTCAGAACCTGTAATGGAATAAGTCAAGGTTAAAAGAACTTTGTTTTGTTACTTACATGTCTGATAGAAACCAAAAGAAAAGGAAGATGTTTACCAAACAGGGCACGAGCAAGGCTGTTATTTTCCATGTATTCATAGACTAGAATTAATTCGTTTCCCTCAATGCACCATCCATGAAGTTTTACAAGATTTGGATGTTGCAAAGCAGAAATCATGCCTATCTCGTTCACAAACTCACGGTTCCCTTGTTTTGATTTTGAAGAGAGCTGCTTCACTGCAATTATGGTGCCATCAGACAATACTCCCTGCATTCAATCATACAGCAATAGCATATAGTCCTGGTGGTAAAATGATGGACGCCAGAAATTTATACTCCACCCAGAATTGATAGATACATCTGGTTTTCCAAAATGAACTGATTTTAGTTCATTTTGGAAATTCTAATGTATCTATGAATTCCAAAACGGAGGGAGTACAATAAAACAAAAAGGTTGATTGACAATTACCTTGTATACTGGTCCAAATCCTCCTTCACCAATTTTGTTCAAATTGTCAAAGTTGTTTGTGGCAGCTTTGATTTGTCCAAGGGTGAAGGATCCAGTTTGCAGGTCCAAACCTTTGAGATCTGATCAGAAAATAATCCAATGGGAGTTTTTAGCAGCTGGCTGTGCAAGCAATTAATTTTTCCTGTGAAACCTTTATACAAATGTCCTTTTAGTATATCAAAGAAAGAAAAATAAGGTAACTATCGGTCGATATTCAGAAGAAATTATCTCAGGTAACAAATTAGAAAGGAAATTAACCAAACCTTTTGCAATTCTATTTTTTCGTCCAAGGATCCCTTTTCTCCATAGGATACCAGCAACAACAATTAGAATGCAGACAACTGGAACTAGAGTTCCAACCACAATAGAAACCATTTTCTTATTTCCCTCCTGACGTTTCCCTAGCGGGTGACCACTCGAAATATCAATACCTGAAGAAACAAGAAAAATAAAACAATCAAGTTACACGGACAAGAATGTAGACTTTCCTTCCTTCAACATCATTACAGAAAGTCATAATCATAATCAAGTAGCGCATTTTCCCAACTATTTGAGGTCGGCGACATAGATCTTACTCCTCCATTCAGGCCTATTTTGGGCTACCTCTTTTGTAAGAGATAATAAAGTCAAATCTTTTTTTATTAACTCCATCCAAGTTCTCTTAGGTCTCCCTCTCCTTCTTTTAGCATCGTTTACTTACATCCCTTCTAATCATCTCACAGGGCATCTATTGGTCTTCTTTGCATATGCCCATACCAACACAACCTACATTCCGTCAACTTCTCTCCTAAAGGAACTACTTCTAGACTCTCACGAATATATTCATTTCTAATCCTCTCACTCCTAGTTATCCCACTCATCCACCTTAACATTCTCATTTCGGCTACATTCAACATCATGACAGAAAGTATTAAGTAAAAAAATTACAACATCATAGGAATAATAAAAGAGCCAAAATGAGACTCACTAGGAACCACAGAAACAGCTGATATGAGGGGACCATATACTCCTCTCTCAGGAATTAATCTTGTGCCTTTTCCAGCCCAGTATAAACGAATTTCCAAACTATTATCAGTGACATTTACAAGAAATTCCTTCACAGTTTCCTTGCCAACCCCATGAGCTTCTTCTTCAATATTGAAATCCTTCCAGACTTGATTGCCCTACATAACAAGAATCCTTATAGCAAAATAGAATCTACATAATCATGTATTTTAAACGTTCTCAAATGAATGTTCAAGTGAAGAATTGTATACAAGTACAAGAAACTGCTGAAAAGTTAGATACCTGTATATAAATATCAAAAATGCGCCTGCCAAGGCTGCTGTAACCATTGTCTGCGAAAACTATTTCTGCAAAGTGAAGCCTGACAGTATAATTTTTATTTTGAAGACACATTCCATAATATGTGAGGGAGAGAGGTGAGCTTCGTGCCGTTTTGTACAATTCAGGATTGGACATATAGAGTTGGGTAGACGGTGTAACTACATATCTGTCGTTATCACTATTGTCCAAAAAGTTGCCAGTGCTACTCAATACCCAATTGTTATTCTCATTCTGCCAATAAGTTGCAACACCGATAGGGTCCTGCACATCTTTTTCATATGTGTTTCCATTGACCTTTACATCTTCAGCACCACCACAGTTTATGTACAGGGAGTCATGGACTGGAAATAACAGTTTAGCATAGACCCACGAGGAGTCAGCCTAAAATGTCAGCATATTAAAGCACATAATATTTGCACGACAGTTACTCACTTGATTTGCATAGAAATTTGTCCTTTGAGCACGGGAAACTGCTATGACTATCAAAACAAAAAGTTATGTCAGTTTCTGTATACTATTTCAGATATGTTAAAAGTAAAAAAATCATGAAAATAAAAACTTCACCTTTCGACCTAAATCTGTTATTAGTTTATCCTTTGAGATAGATTTTAAGCAACATGGGCATTTACCTGTTACTTCCAGCAGAAGAACTTGCAAAGTAATTTCTGTAAGATCACAAAAAGAGAAGCTTCAGTAGTAGGAAAATTAAAAAGCAAAAGATGATCAAAGCATATGAGAATGGGAGTTTGATAATAAAAGCATAGTAAATTAAAATATTTCTTACCTTTTGGTCGTGTTATATGGGCAAGTACCTGGCCAACTATAATTATTGTAAGATAAATCACTGCATCCAACAGTGAATATAATCATGAGAACTTCTTTCAGAAACATGTTCAAGAAAGTGACATGGGGTAAAAAAAATGATTTTTTTTAAGTGTTTAAGAAGCATTGGAAGTTTTGAGATATACAGGCTGCCTACTCTACTAAGCATCCGTGCAGGTATAGGTCCACTTAGCATGTTTCCAGTCAAATACCTGTGTTAAAATACAAAATTCATCGTAGTAAGACAATTGAGTTTTTTAATGTAACATAATATTTTATTCAGATCCTCAAATAGCCCAAAATGAAATGAGAGAAAGAGAGAGTACGCAAAATCAGTATAATTTAGATTCTCAAAATTACGTGGAATGGAACCAGTAAACTTGTTAAAGCTGAGATCGCTGCAGGAAGGAAAACAAAATTTAGGAAGGAGAAGAAGGTTACATCTAAAACTGGCAGAGGGCTTAACCAGGTTATTTGTATGGTCAGTATGGAATGGCCCAACTGCCTATTAATTAGAACAAAAAACGAAATAGAATATGTCAGGCAACAGAGGCATGTCTCATGTTCTCACAGTGTTTTCAGAGATTTCATAGTGAGCCCGATAAAATCAGGGATTGGTCCAGAGAGATTACAATTACGCAATATCCTGCAAGAATTGCAATCAAATAAATGCACTCATAAAGCCCATAGGAAAGCAAGTACAATACAAATAAAATTCTACTCACAGTATCCTCATATTTATCATTTGGTCCAGAGGTGGAAACTGTGACTCAATTGAATTTATGTCAGCAATCGTTCTGTATTGATTAGCCAATACTCATAAGTGATAGTAAAAAGCAATTTTTCATGCATCTCTTTTATTTGCTGGTCTTTTGAGTGAAAACTCATTCTCCTTTTTAACAATTTTATTTTCCATATGACAGCATGTTCAAACAAACTGACATATATTTTTATGTTTCTTTTAATCTGTGGGTGTGGTGCATGCCCTTAGGATTGGACATCAAGGCACAACAACTGGCCTGGACATCTGCACACATTGCACACCAGTTGAGTTAGGATATAATCCTTGTGGGTGGCAGATACAGTGCGGAATGAAATACAAGATCTCTCCCACCAACGCCCTATTGGTTCTCATATTATTACTCTATTAAGAATTTCACTCCTATTCATTAAGCAATCTGCCAATAAGCTTCTCCTATAGTACATGAAACTGTATGAGAGTGCTAGCATTTGCTTTTATGATCTGTATTTATCAGATGATGCAAAAAGTGTTGAAGTGGGCTTAGTGGCTGACATACTTACAGGTCAGTCAAATTTGCAAGGTGAGATATGGCAGATGGAATTGGGCCCTCCAGACCACTTGCATGCATTAATCTAATTAATTACCACAAAAGTATTGCCGACAGCTTCATTTAAAAAGCATGAAAGGAGAAACCTAAGACAAAATAAGTAGTTTACTTACAGTGATCTCAGTCTAGTCAAGTTCCCAATAAAATCAGGTATCTTCCCCTTGAAGTGATTATCGCTGATCCTCCTTATATTCCAAGAAAATTAACATATTTTTGATCTGGTTAATCCCTCCATAATGAAGGTTCACAATAAGATTCAAACGGAACTATTTAATTACAAAAAAAATTATCAATATGTTAAAATGTATCTTACAAATGTTGTAAACTTGGAAGATTACCAATCTCCGCTGGCAACTCCCCACTAAAGTTGTTTGATTGAATAATACTGAAATAAGAAAATAATGAAAAGTAGTTTCTTTGTCATATTAAATAGGGGCAAATACTTTTCTCACTCTCAAATAACATTTTCAAGAACAGTACATACAGCCTCTTTAGATTGACCAACTTCCCAATCTCTGGAGGAACGCTCCCTGAAAATTGATTACATACAAGGACCCTGAAAGCTCCATAATATCAGACCCAAATAATTGCAAAAAGTCAACTTACGGTGCGTTTGGAAATGCAAAGCGCTTCTTTAGAAGCCTATTTTATGGAGAAGCGCTTCTCTTTTCAGCATGATGGGACATTTAATAAAATGGTAAGCGAGGAAGCCGCTTGTTCACCCAAACATGTCCTTATCAAAAAATCTCATAATGGATGAATTTTACATACAATTCCACGAGAGTTGAAAGGTTTCCAAGTTCCGGCGGGATCGGTCCAGACAATCGATTTTGGGCCAAATTACTGCATCCACAATTAATTCAACATTTTGGAGCAATATTAGCTAGAATCTTGTTTTTTTTTTTTGGTTTGTACAAAGTAGGCAAAATCAAAGCAACTGTCAAGAAAACGTACATGATTTGCAGAGACGACATTGTCCCCCATACTGCAGGGATTGTACCATTGAGGAAGTTCGCAGTGAGATCTCTGCACAAGGAAATAAGTGACAGTTTTCATGGCAGGAAAACAGAGAAGGCAAGAATAGTGAGGATGAGAGTTATCGTACATTCTGGTAAGGAAGGGTAGCCGGACAAGCTCCGGCGGGAGGACTCCGGGCAAGTTCTGGCGCTTGAGGGCACTGCAAATTCATCATCCAAAGTTAGATTTTAAGTCAGACATGTCACACATTTCTGTTTGTACTATAAGAAACAGTTTACATGAGTGTTTGCATTTTGCTGAAGGAAAAAGTTTCCATAGACACGCTCAAACGTTCCGATGGAACTTGAACCTCGTTGTTTGGGGCATGAAAAAACCAAAAATTCAGGCCGGATGATGGTAAAAACGATGAAAAGGCAGAAAGTTGCGGCTGGATGTTGATGGGCAAAGAAAACTAAGAAATCCACCGTCCAGCAGATAGAAAGAGGGGGGGGGGAGGTGCTGGCGTTGGTTAGCGGTTAAAAAAGGGAAATGATATTTGTACATCAGATTTTCTACACATTTCCATACACATCAGCTGTGTATGGAAATGTGTACGAATATGATGTAGGGTTATCACTGCCCCGTTAAAAAAAGGGAAACGATATGTATACATCAGATTTTCTACACATTTCCTTACATAGCTGATGTGTATGGAACACATCAATTCACCCACTCATTTCCACATCAGCTGTGTATGGAAATATATAGGAATCTGATGTAGGGTTGTCACTGCCCCAAAAAAAAAGCTGGCTAAGAGGCCGGTTATATGTTAAAAGTTGAAATTTTAGTTAAATTAATGTATTGCCCTCGATAGTTGTTAATCAGTAGTTGAGAGAACAGGGCATATAGGTCTTTTGACAATCTACTGTTTCTATAAAAGGCAGACATAGTTCATTGTGAGGGGGATTTTGGGAATTTGTTTGTTTTGAAGAGATGATCTTCGTGCCGCTTGTGGATTCCGGCGAACCCTAGCTAGTGGATTCCGGCGACTGTCCTCCTTACCAATGGATTTTGGTGTTTCATACCCTGTTTTGTATGCGATTTTCCATTTGAGTTTTAGACCTATTATATAGTGTCTTGTAATTGGATTTGAATGTAGTTCGAATGGTTCTTTGACAGCAAATTATACTGTAAAGTTGAATGATGGTGTAGTTGCCATAAAGGTGTTTGTCAAATTGAATGCATTACTCTATTTTTGCTGTTATGTGAAATTGGCTACATTATTTTTAATGCTGGCGTTGGTTAGCTAATAAAAGCTGGGTAAGAGGTTGGTTACCTGTTAAAAGAAGATGTATGTCAAAAATTAGTTGAATTATTGTATTGCCCTCGACAGTTGTTAATTAGTCAGTTGAGAGAACAAGGCATATAGGTCTTTTGACAATCTACTATTTCTATAAAAGGCCAACAAATTTTGTTGTGAGGGGATTTTGGGAATTTGTTTGTTTTGAAGAGATGATCTTCATGCTGCTTGTGGATTCCGGCGAACCCTAGCTGGTGGATTCCGGCAACTCTTTCTTTCCTTACCTATGGACTCAGGTTCTTTTCTTTTGTATTTCTTTTCGATTTCTAGAACAGAGTATTATGACTGATTACATTGTAAGTCTTTACAGATCCATTGAATCGTGTTTGCTTGTAAATGTGATTGCATAATGGATTACACACTATGTTGAATGACTGTGTAATGCTGAATGGTTGTGAAAGTGTTTGACGAATTGCCTGCAACACTGTTCACTTCGTTCGACAATTTGGGCTGCATCATTTTGGTACCAGAGCAAGTTTGGTAGTCTTCCATGGCAACCAGCGATCCTTACATTCAGTTCACAATCAAGCAGCTAGAGAAACTTGAATTGTATTTTAAAAAATTATCACAAGCTATACATGAGGAAGTTAGTGTTCTTACCGATCAATTTTGGACTGGTTTGACTGATGCCAATTTGGAGCCATTTTGGATTGCTGATCGACTCAAGCAGTACCACGACTGTGTGGCTCAGATTTTCGGTTGGCAAAATGATGGGATGACCAATTTAGTTTCAGGAATTAATGATTCATTTATGAGGGAACTCAGGTGTCAAATTCATATCAAGCGGTTTCATAAATTTGAGGTAGATACAAAGCAATTGTCAGGAAACATATGTGAAGAAGTTCAAATTCTCAGTGGTCAAATCTGGAGAAATCTTACCATTGAAGATCTAGAGCCATATTCAATAGCTGATCGAATTCAATAATTTCATGACTGTATAAAGCAGATATTTGGATGGCAGGATGAAGGATTAGGAACTTTGTTTCTATAATTCAAAAGGTCTTTAGAACAGATAGCAAATTTTCCATTATTAGCATCTCATTATGTTGATTCAATGACTGTGGAAAATTGTGAGAACAAAGGAAAGAAGACTTTGGGAATGACGGATCAAACTCCATAAAGTAAATTTCAAGAAGTTCAAGAGCTTCTTACAATTGCAGAAATAGAAAATGTGGTGATTCTGAAAAATGTGGATCTAATGGAGAATATTGTGGAATAAAGAGATGATGTACTGATTCTTATCCAAGCAAAGGAGGCTGATTATTTGGTTTCAAATCTGTGGCATCAAGAGTTGTAATTGAAGAAGGTGATGAGTCTCCGAGACTTCTAAATGCAAGAAATAAACATGCAATCGACATAATTTAGGAAGATGATGAAGTGGAAGATGACTTTCTACTAGCTTTGACCATGCTGAAATTTCTGGCACAAGTGCAAGCTGTTTCAACAACATTGGCTATCACTTTGACTAGTTCAGCCTCTTCAGTTCTGCATTCGAACAAAGAGTTAATTCCAGTACTTACATTCAATTTGGTGAGGAAATTGGAGAAAGAAAATTCAGTGGCAACACTGCAATCTTTGTCACCCACTTTTTCGGATGATCCTGGAGGATACATTATGACCATAACTGGTCTGCTTGTGTTATTTCCATATCAAGAGCACTATTTTGATCATCATACGTGTGAAGAAATGCCAAAGTTCAACAAATGTTCAGTTCCCCTTTCGGTTCATCAAGTGCTTGCTGAAATGTTCCAAAGTGCAGATGTTGTAATGCGATAGATATTTTAGAGACTTGAGAAGGATAGAATTGTTTTTCATAATTTATTCACTGTTTGTGGTTCCATGGAGAATTTTGCGGCAGATACAAGACTTTTCATTGGTGATATACAATTGAAGATTATACATTTAATGGGACCTATATTTGATGTGATAAAAGTTTTTCCTGAGACTCTAGTACACTTGAATTATTTAGTATTTGGTTGACACTGAAGATAAAAGTACTAATATATTCATCAATTGGTATGAAAGTAGCATAATCGCAACAGAGAGAGCTGAATACGGGATTGGAATAGTTTTTTAAATATGAACAAGAGTTTGTAAAGGTTGTAGCTAAGCACTTGTTTCAGTTATCTCATTTGATCAGTGGATCATATTAGGGAATGACACAAGAATATATCTGGATTGCAATACCTGACTTCGTATATTTGTAGCACAATATTAGTAGTTGGTTATTGGCAGAAAAGCTGTATGGGGGTATGGGCTTATTCAATGATAGTTTATGGATCTCTGATGGGATTCCATTTAAATTCTATCATCCTGTGTTGTTTGGTTTTAGTGTTGCATTCATTAAAACCATAAAACTTCATATACCATCGACGATGTACAAAACATAGCCAGCTTTCAAGCTTATCATCAGATGGGTTGAGAAGGTTTTGGTTGAAGGAAACTGGAGAATTGTTGGTTTCAAGGACACACTCCTAATACTTGAGGATTTTTGGAAATTTGGTGTTTGTTCATATACAGGCCAAATGTGGTTTGCTCAGTTTATTCATAGTCAGAGACTTTGTCTTGCATGTGGCAATTCTCAAACCACTGGAATGATTGTTGGACAAATGATGCTGACAATCTTGTTAGTTAGTGTGAAAGCAAGCTCAAGACTATTCAAAACCACAGTAAAGGCTAGTTATCTGTTAAAAGAAGATGTCTGTTGAAAATTAGTTGAATTATTGTATTGCCCTCGACAGTGTTAATTAGTCAGTTGAGAGAACAAGGCATATAGGTCTTTTGACAAACCATTGTCTCTATAAAAGGCCGACAGAGTTCGTTGTGAGGGGGATTTTGGGAATTTGTTTGTTTTGAAGAGATTCCGGCGAACCCTAGCTGGTGGATTCCCGTGACTCTTTCTTTCCTTACCTGTGGACTCAAGTTTTTTTGTATTTATTTTCAGTTTCTAGAACAAAGTATTGTGATTGATTACATTGTAAGCCTTTAAATGTGATTGCTTAATGGATTACAAACTATATTGAATGACTGTGTAATGCTGATTTGTTGTGAAAATGTTTGACGAATTGCTTGCAACACTCTGTTTCACTTTGTTTGACAATTTGGGCTACATCAGGAGGTGTTTAAGAGTCAAAGGGTTAAAGTCAATGATGGCCTAAAAAATTTTCACACCCTAAACAGCATCTTGGATATTGAGGTATCACTATGAAATTTTCAAGCCATTCACAACATCCATACTTTGCCATTTTCAAGACCCAAACAATTAGAAATATTCTTATCAAGCCAATTATTTTCCTTGTTGGATAAGAATTTGACCTAAGACCTGGATACGGTGTGTATTTTTACACCCCTCTAAGGTATCTCACCACCCCACAATACCACTTCAAAAAATTTTAAATCAGATCTTTATTTTTTAATGACTCGCACCATCATATGACTCCTTACGCCTCAATATCACCCCTTAATGATAATGCTAATAATTAATGTTAATCCTGATAACAGCTGACCACCCGTGACTAAGGACAATAATGGCGACCATAGCAACCACCGGCACCTGCCAGAGATCACTAACGACCACCTCTTGATCGTTGTAGACCATCGATGACTGTTAGCGACCACCAACAATCACAAATTCACACAAAACATGTTTATTGTTGTATCAAACAATAAACACAAAACATGTTTATTGCTACAACACAAAATTAAAAGAAATTATATATATCATGATAGATGGGTGGGGAGAATAAACCTATCACCCCACTAGGGTGGGAAGATAACTCAAAAGGGGTGGGAAAATACCCCTATATATATTGTATGGATGTGGGAAGAGATTGAGAGGGTAGGTTTCTATCTCTAAACATGTTGATAGGATCCTTATAGAGAGAAACACCTCCACGATCTTCTATGGCTATCGAGTTATAAAGATACTGATTTTTAGCCTTGCATCAACCGAATAATCCCTCTTTTCCTACAACCATTTTGCATCTTTTGTGAAGAAAGAAAAAAATTTGAAGTCATTGTGGAGAATGTTGGGATATGACTTGATCCCTGGCTAATGAGGAATGAGAAGCAATGAAGAACAAAAAGAACAGGAAGAGACATGGCAGAAGGAGCAGAGGACCTCGCGCGACAGAGATGTTTTTACTCGCACATGCAAGATTTGGACTCACGTGCGCAAGATCATGTGCCGGACGCGTTTGGCTTCGTTTTGGCTTCTAATTTTGGGTTCTTTTCATGGAAATTCTTCTCTTAGTAGGTTAGGGGTCTTGTGCACGTGTAAGGGATCTTTTGTACGGATGGTGAAGCCTATTAAAGGTCTAGCAGCTTGAGTCTTCTTATGTCAGTTTGCAAGGGTTTCACTTGTACTTGGGAATTGCGTGTGCTCCTCTTGAAGGCTTTGAAAGAGGTTGTTGACAAGTAAATTCGGTCTCGGTTGTAAGCAAGTTTGTAACTTTCTCTTGATCGGTGGTTAGGCAATTGGCCTCACTACATGTAAACTTATTGCTTTATTGTGGTTGTTTGGGCCTTATTTCACATTATTATTGATCTTCACTTTGCTACTCGCTTGTATCGGGGAATGGTGGCCTGACCACTATCTGGATTGCCATTGCTTCCTAATATAAAAGACCACGAGTGATCATTTAAAGCACAAAAGACCAGATGCACAAGGAGAAGTGATACTAAGATGGTGGATTGAAGTCAACATAGTAGGAGCAGTGTGGTTTGACAAGTCACTGAAGATTGTATGTTTTATACTTGCTCACTTTGTGCATAGTATGGTTTACACAAAGTGTTCCCTGGCTTCTTCCTTTTTGGATTTCCAGGTAAAACATGCATGTACTTTTGTGTTTTCTTTTCGTTCTTCTATTGATACATAGAGAGATTAGGAATTTACAACGACGTGAAGATTGGGTTTTGAATTTTGTGACCCTAGATCTATGAACTAGAATTAGGTTAATTTCAAAAACATAATTGGATTGTTGAAGTGGGACAAAGAGGGCATATATTATGCATGACACGACTAAGTTTCTTATGATAACTATTTTTTAATTTGGTTTTGGGAATAAATAGGATTGTTTTCCTCCAAATAGCTATTAATTAAGATAAACTTTGTATTGATAGTTTAAATGTCCCTTGCAATCCTTAAGAGCTCCAATATCTTCTATTAAACTTATCATTGGTTCAAATGATCATTCATGAACAATATTTCAACCATAAATAAAAGCACGAATTAGGTGGCTAAATAATGAAGCAATATTAACATAGTGTATTGGAAGATTATGTTAGTTTTCAATTAAAAAAAGGAAGATATATTGGTGTTCATATCCACAAGTGCAAAGATGATTATGTTGGTTTTGACGTTTTGATGATCACCAAAGGTACTTGAGGATTCACAATCACCTGGTATGAGCTTTAGAATTTACAATCACGATTTGATAATCTACCTGGATCGCCTGTAGCTAGTACTCTAGAGCTCATACCAGGTGATTGTAAATTCTAAAGCGCATGACTATCAAGGAATTCCGTATCGGATATTGATAAAATATCGGTCGACCTAAGAGACAAAATATCGGAGATATATCGGAGCTATTTGTAAAAAAAATTCTGTGGTCGAAAACAAATTTTTACCATATATTTTCACAATCTAACTTTTAAAATGAGTTATACTAATTTAAACAAAGCATAAATTTTAAAATATGCATAAAAATGCATATTAAGATAGGAAACAAACGGGAAAGTTATTTTTTTAAATATTATTTGAAAACATTTTTTTTAAAATGCCGATACATCGCCGATATTGTAAAAAAATTTGAAAACCGATATTATGCCTTATCGTTTATTGGGTGGGGCCCGATATCGCCGATACGGAATTCCTTGATAACTATATAAAATCGTTTAGTATGTGTCTGGGCTCATACACATCTGAGTGCACTGGGGCACAGCGGTTGCATTAATACAGAGGGCAAGAATGTTTGAATCACCCGCCTCACCCCCTCATTTAACGCTAGCCATTGGATTGAGATCCAACGGCTTAATGCCATTGTGGTGCATACCAATATGCATGAGCGACAGTGCATATTAAGTCTTTTCAAATACTCCCTCCGTCCAAAAATATGCGTACTCATCAGAAAACTAAAGTTCATTTTGGTTTTCTAATGAGGACTCTTATTTTGGACGGAGGGAGTAGTATGTATGTGAAGGAAGGAAGGAAGGTAATACATGCTGGTCACATGACAGGCACCGTCGTTTCCTACGCTGCAGCTGCAATTGACAGCATTTTCAATGTCCTTGTTGACGTTAGTCACATTCCAGCCATGCTTGCCTAAGCATGGGTCCACATCGAAGCTCCACATTCTTTGCCCCAGTCTCATTGCTATCACCATTAGAGCCTCCCCTGTTCCATGTCAAGGACAAATAAAGGTTTGCCAAAAAATAGGACAAATTAAGGTTCATGAGCGGCAAACTAGAATGATGTACTCCTACTTAAATTGTTTCATTGTGTTTTTAACTAACTAGAATCCATTCTTCCTTTCGGTACAAATAAACCTCGTTTTGTTTGATGTTCTTCAGCTGGACTACCTTGTAGTTGTTAAATTATGGCATAAATGAAGTTGATTTAGCAAAAATGAAATAACAATGAATCCATCTTAGGTCCATCAGATTGAATGCTACCCTCCCAATGGAGGCCAACGGTGCAGCTTCATGGGCCGTCTAACAGGGGAAATTAAAGGTGCATACGCTAGTGCACGGGCAACATGGATTATCACAGTCTGTGTACGGGCTCGGGCACATGCGGTGCAGATATCCCATGATCAAAGACCTGTGAAGCTTCACTAGTGGATTTGAGTTCTTATGATGCATTCCATGTCAGCCAGAAGCTCTTTTCATTTTTTTCTCAGGATATGGTTTAAAAAAAAATCGCTAAGACATATACCCTTTCGATTAAAAAAAATTCTTTTAAATGGATAATATTCGAGCTTTTTTCCCTTTTAACGGGCAAGGCAATGAGCCTCATTTTTTTTTTTTTTTGATGTTCGGCAATCAGCCTCTTAAAGCACCACATCCGTGCACTCAATCCCCTCAGGCGCGTAAAGCCCCCATATCATGCGCATCGATAAATCAGGATACAATCAATTGTCTATGCTAAAAAGTGTACAACATCACAGCAAGAATCTACCCCACAACCATGGCATCATTGGAAAGCAAAATGGAGAGAGAGAGAGAATCGAAAAGAAATAATGCAACTTTTAGAAGTTTGTTAAATGATTATGATGATACTCACGCTCATCAGGAGCGATGTCGGCCTCTGATTCCAGTGCACTGATCCACAAAAGAGTTAGAACTACGGCAACGACGAGAAAGCTTTTCATGGCCACGCCACGCCTTTGTAAAGACTGCACTTTCAGATGTTTTGGGAAGCCCTCAATCTGAACCTGAGTTCTCCAAAACCTTTTTACTTGGCATTTGAGGAAGAGAGGATTATTTGGGCTTAAGCATGATTTTTTGCTTTATAAAGAAAATGTAAGCATGCAGGTTGACTCAGACATCAACAATAGTAGGTGAACCTGTCGGTGGTGTACGTACGTCCTTGGAACATACATGATTGGTTACGTCAATGCATAGACTCAGCTGAGGATGGGAAAAGCCAGCTGCCATTGAATGTCCGGACAAAAATTGCCAACCAAGGCTCTCTTTGTGGCAGAGAGAAGAAGACACAAGCAAGTGGCTGCTGATGAGGCATGTCTACGAAGAAGAAAACTATGGAAAAACTGGTTGATTTCTGTTTGGCTCCCCTTTGAGTTCCAACGGGGAAATCCCTTTCTACTTTAGGAGTATTTAAAAGAAGGATGTAAAGCTTTGGTTTAAATAGTAAACCTTAGGGGTGCTTTTGGCAACGTAGATTTAGACCTTGTGATTTTAAAAATCACATCATTTGTCTAAATCTTGCATTTGGCAACTCATTTTTTGGTATAATTTAATTTTTTTAAAAAATCTCACCCCAAAATAACGTGATTCTGATTATAACGTTAAAGAGGGTCGCCTAAAATGATAGGTGCTAAATTACATGAGATTCTTTCAACGACATAATTCCAAGAATCATACCTCTAAATCCAAATCAAGGTTACCAAATGTACCCTAAAGAAAAATCAAAGGCCCCGTTTTGGCACAAAGGGTTGTTTGTCTCCCCTTTGAGTTCCAACAGAAAAGTACATTTTTACCTTAAAGGCCCCCACAAGAAAGAAATGATATATGCAAAATTTTAGCTTAAATAATAAATTTTAAAGAAAATTTTTTAATATTTAAAGCGATTAGCAAACAGCTCCGAACAGGCCCTTTGAGTTTAGACTTAGGGGCCATTTGGGGCGTGATTAAAAACAAAACATCCAGGGTAGATATTTTGCTACACTATAACATCCAACTTTTTTCCGTATCAGCTGGATGTTAGAAAATACATAGATGCTAGTAGATATCAAAAATCCACATTTGGGCTTTATGATTCCCCAAACGGCCCCTTAAAGAGAACGCAACGCGGTTTACAAGAAGTTTTATGGAAGGGGACACTTACGCTCAAGACTTGGTCGTACATATTTTCTGGTTTCCTTGCCCTTCTAGTCAGGTTTCCTCGGGACACTGACGCTCCTTTTCGTAAAAGCAAGCATTTAACTGTGATACATGTAATAATTCAACTGACACTGCTAGAAGTAAAATCACGTACTACTCTCTATTACTCCAAGGTCTTGAAAATAATGTGAAACAGAAAACTGTGATAAACTCTGCTCCAATCCACTTTCAATGCTCACCAATCAGCCTCCCTAGTCCTGGAAGAAGAGGCAGCTCACCTTGCTAACTCTACAGACTTGGTCGCATTTATGCATTAATGCATAGACTCAGCTGAGGTTTGGAACAGAAAACCGGACATTGAATGTCCAGATAAAGATTGTCAACCAATTGCTGCAAATGGCTGTCTTTATTGACTGAGAAAAGAAGACAGAACCAAGTGGGTGGTCTACCAAGAAGAATACAATACAAAAGCTGGTTGATTTAGACTTAGACTTGAAAGAGAGCGCCTTTTTTAATAAGTTTTGTGGAAGGGGCCTTTTGACACGCTGAAAGCTTCGCTTTGAAGCTAGTCATGTATGAGTTTCCTGTTTAGATCAAGATTAGCAACAGTTGTTCTTAAATGGAGTTTTGTTTTTATTTATTCTTAAATGGGAAATGTTTGGTCACCCATTTTCAATGCCAGATTAAAGGACTGCAGGGCCCCATGCCTACATGGCCTCGGTCCTTTAAACTGGTATTTAAAATGGGTCACGCTAGATGGACTCGGCGTCCTAGGGCTAGGCATGTTTGGCTGCAGCTTCGTGGTAATGAGTGAAGTGGCTTTCCATTTGCAAACCGTTAACATCACGTGATAACTTGGCATTCCGTGTGATGGAGGAGAGTTGAATGGAGAGTCGCTTTACGGTGGCCATGCAGCTATTTGCTGCCAAACGCCCCAAGACTGTTCCCAGCATCCATGGTTCCGGCTCATATCAGTCATGTATTAGGTTAGGAAATCATGGCAACTAAAATACTAATACAATTTTAGGTAAGAGTGGAAATATACTGAAGTTTTTCATTTAATCATCGAAGTCAAGGTTTCATATGCCATTGCACAAAGTTTCTATCTAATTTGAAGATTATATGTAGGTCAAGTAACAGAGGTAAGTGCGAAACGGAAAACCAAGAGAAATTTGCAGGAGCATTTTAGGGATATATATATATATATATATAGGGAAGAGTTTACATGAGATCATTCTCATATAAGGAGCATGAGGCCAATCTTTATAACCATTTGATTCCGATCGGAGGATAGATATTAAATCAGTGGGTAGGTGAGTGTGTCACATCAAGGAGTGGGTGAGATCATTATGACTATTTGTAGCCATTAGATCAAGATCTAAGGGCTATGATTTAAAGTGGCCTCATATAAGCTATATGAGAGCGATCTCATTTAAACTTTTCCCATATATATATATATATATATATATATATATGAGATGAGTTCTCATATATATATATATACATGAGATCGTTCTCATACAAGGATCATGAGGCCAATCTTTATTGCCGTTAGATTCCGATCGGAGGGTAAATATCAAATCAGTGGGTAGGTGAGTATGTCACATCAAAGAGTGGGTGAGATCATTATGGATATTTGTAGCCGTCAGATCAAGATCTAATAGCTACGATTCAAAGTGGCCTCATATAAGCAATATGAGAGCGATCTCATTTAAACTTTTCCCTATATATATATATGTACAAAAACTCTATTCTCTGTTATTCCAGTACTCACTGTCCAGATTGATTGGATAGAGATCGGCGGCAGAAGTAGAAGAGGCGGTCAAAGGACCATCTATTGAAATGCTGGGACTCGGCTTTTTCTTGGGCCATGAGGCACTTGAAAGTGATTTTTCATAGCCTTGAACCTCAAATCTTCACTCGAGATACTTGGGTCAGAGACCGCATCGTCCACAGCACTCCGGTCTTCTAGCATACTTACTACTGCAGACATAGTAGGCCTAAGTGTAGGAGAAGCGTTTGTGCACATAAGAGCCACATTAATCATCCCCAATGCCTCTTCTTTATTAACATTTGACCCCAAATTTGGATCCAGTAGCTCCAAAAGAGTTCCTTTCTCTTGTAAAACATAGGCCTAACCCATTATATTCAAACAGGGACAATTTAAGGATAGTGCTGAGACAATTTAAGTCGATACACATTATAAGGTACAACAAGAACTACAAAAATTCCAATGGAATTTAAAAGACATACTTAAAGCTGAAAAGCCATTTACATTGCAGGTACATGGTGTGCATGTGCACGTGGGCGTGCGCAGTCATGTTTGTGTGTGTGAAAATGAAGTACACAAATATAGTAAGCAATTTAGTGCTTGACAAAAGTCATAATCATAATCATAATCAATTAGCGCCTTTTCCCAACTATTTGGGGTCAGCGACACGGATCCTACTCCTCCATTCCAACCTGTTTTGGGCTACCTCTTTTGTAAGAGATAATAAAGTCAAATCCTTTTTTATTAACTTCATCCAAGTTCTCTTAGGTCTCCCTCTCCCTCTTTTAGCATCGTTTACCTGTATCCCTTCTAATCTTCTCACAGGGGCATCTAAAGGTCTTCTTTGCATATGCCCATACCACCGCAACCTACATTCCCTCAGCTTCTCCCCTAAAGGCGCTACACCCAGGCTCTCACGAATATATTCATTTCTAATCCTATCTCTCCTAGTTATCCCACTCATCCACCTCAACATTCTCATTTCGGCTACATTCAACTTATCTTAGCACTAGAAAATTCTACAATATGAAAATCGAGGTTTACATTTAAGATCACAGTCTGATCTCAGTGAGCCCAAAAAAAGAGGCCGTAGAGAATCTTGGATAGGTAATTTTTTTTTGCAAATTATATAGTGTAGAAATTTGTGAAATACATATATATCTAGCACCTTAAGACATCAAAACTCACGTGAAATTCAATCTTTGCTTGTTAACACTAATGTTTGTTAATGGCTGCTGGTGATTGCCCATTAAAGCTGTTAAAACATATATTATTTGCCCTCCATCGCACCAACTAAATGAAGAAAAGAACGAGCCACTTAGGGCTGAAAACATATACTCCATCCATCCAATATTACTGTCTGCATTATGATCGTTTAAAATTAAACCCTTGCAAGTGCACAAGGCAATTGTACTACGGTGAGTATGGAAAGGGTTGTCGAACCTCAGGGACGGATTAATATTCTACCAAATTCAAGAGAAAAGCAGCAGTTTTTAATTAATCTAGAGAAAAGCAATGAACTTTAATTAAACTAAGCTGAGATTAATCAATAGGAGAAGTACCAAGGCTTCGAATCCACCACAATAGACTAGTGTATCGTCTCTCTCTCTCTCTTTTGAATTCAGATTTCCAGTTGGCTAGTGTATTCCTCTCGGACATACACTTGTCAATTCAAATTATAGTGCCCTCCTCTCGGATGTAACACATAAATCTATTAAAACATGGAACTGTGATCTCTCTCTCTCGAGTATAAACTAATGAGACTTTATTAATATGTAACACTTCAGAGCCCTTACGTTCCTCTCGGACACGCAAGTGCTCTTTCAGATTGAAATCCACGAAGATCCACTCTTGTCTCTCTCGAGTACAAAGAATAAACTCTAATGAATTAACTTTTATTGCATAACAAAGATTCATACACCAACTAGAATAAAAACATAATATGAGAGAAAGAAACAATACAACCAATCAGTTGGGTTTCATCTACGCCTTGGAAGAGAGTCTAGCCAAGCATGGGAAGAGAATCCATCAACAAGTTCTTCATCTTCTTCTTCTTCTTCTTCTTCCTTTGCTCTAGCCTCCAAGGTCTCCAAAAGAACTCAAAACTCTATTCTTGCATACCCCATACGTTCTCCCTTAAGGCATATATATAGGGGTGAAGGAAAACCCTCAAATCCCTTTCCAAATCCGAGTCAAAATAGGGTTAAATTGCGTTTTCCGTATGCACCGATCGATCGCCCGTATAGCACGATCGATCGCCTTGCGAACGCTGCCGAACGAAGCCGTTTTCCTTTGTTAATTGCTCCCGATCGATCGTATTGCGAACGATGCCGGACGAAGCCGATCGATCGTTTTTACTGTCTTCAAAACTTTGCGCAAATCCAAAAATTCCAGTAGATACGGTCGATCGTTTTTGTGTCCGATCGATCGTAGACGGGATCGATCGCGTAAAGGTTGCGATCGATCGTTTCTACTGTCCGGAATCTTCAAATGGCTATAACTTTTTGCACCGAACTCCGAATTGCGCGTGGTTGGTGGCGTTGGAAAGCTGACTCCTTGAACTTTCACGTGAGACTTGAATCAGTCCAATCCGATATTTGTACACGGAGTTATGATAATTTGACCATTGAAGTCCGTTTTCGCCATATTTTTGCATCTTTGCTCTCATTTCCTACAAAACCAAAAACTATATTAAAGTAGTAGTTATTCTAATCAAACACTAGCATAAACATAAGTTTAGGAGATAATATAATGTATATTTCATGTATAGATCACACCCCCAAACCTAGATTTTGCTAGTCCCTAGCAAAACAAAACAAAACAAAATCAAACAAACTAAGGAACTAATGCATAAAAGTAAACACCACTTTCGTAGGGAACACGATTGCATTGAGCGTATGCAACAAGCCGTTAAACCTCTAGGTGTCCCTAGTAGGACGAGTGTTGTCTCGTGAGGGTTTGCAGCCATGCTACCCACAAACATGTATTTATTAAACTAATTAACCTAAGTGAAGAAACAAAGCAAAAATTAAAACATTACAAAACAAGCAAACCTATTATCCCGATAAATACATACTACAATGCTTAAGAAAATCAACCACATGTACTTGGTTCATAATCAACAGGAATATAGAAGCCCTCAAGTAAGTGGTTTTATTCCACACTTTCATCTTGGAAATTTCTGCTCAAATATTATATAGCATGATAACATAAATAGTAGAAAGTGTAGAACATTGTAGCAATACATTCTAAATTTCTGTTTATACAGATCCAGTGTTACCCATTAACCAAAGAACATCAGAATCTACATAGTCATCGTCATCTTTAGGTTCATGATAGCACAAATCTGCACGCCTCCTTCGGGTCCAACATTCTAGATTTGAGAGGATAATACACCACAGACTTTTTTTTTTTTTTTTAATCTTTCGCTAGGACTGTGTAAGGCCTGACTTCAAGATGCTTAGGTTTAGCAATGACTCAGGCCAATGACTCCCAGCCAGTTGGCTTAGGGCATTAGGTATTAAGAGACCGCTTCGGGCCCGAGTATCAGCCTAAGTTAATCCTATAAAGTCAAGCAGCCCATTTTCTTTCATTTTGTTTTCATTTTTTTTTTTTCACATTTTCATTTTCAGCACATCTTTATTTTGTCCAGGCTGTATTATACTCTCAACCTATTTCCGGTTCCAATCCCTTGCCATAGCCAAGAAAATGGTCTATCATGATCTTTTAAGCTCAACAGATAACTACACAACATCCAATGACTATGACTAAAGACATCCCACTGTAAATTAGTAATCAACAAATTTCTAGATGGTATTACTTTATGTAACTACTGTGTGTAAGTGAATTTTCTTAGTTCAAGCACCTGTTCCAAGAGGACTGTAACAGAAAGATATGCTCAGTTAAGTGTATCTATCCTCCAGTATACTTACTCACACTTCCAATGTAAATTAATCTCCTAAGAATTATAGCATGCATCATTACGGGATAAACTATCAAAACCTAAGAAAAAGTACTAACAAACAACTTAAAACTAATCAAATTTTTTTCAATTTTTTTTTTCTGATTTTTAATTTTTATTTTTATGAAAATAATATTCCCTCCCCCAAACCTATTATGAACATTGTCCTCAATGTGAACAAAATAGAGCATGACAATGAGCATATAAACAAAGAAAATCAAAGAAAGGAGAGAATACACCTGAATACGTAGGTTGCCTCCCACCAAGCGCTAAGTTTAACGTCTTCAGCCAGACGTAGCCACAATCATCCTGTAGGGGCCAGATTATCAAGTCATCAACCTGGATCAATTAAATGATTGCACCACACACTCCTATCCTTGTTGCCTAAGTATGGAGCACATCGTGGAATAAAAGGATGGAGTGGTGGGTAGGGAAGCTTTGGAAAGAGGGGTCCCTGCATTAACCATGAAAGAAGGTCATTAGAGAATTTTAATATAAAGGGAACCTCCTCCCCCACATCAACCATTTTGGCCTTAGGGGCCTCTTCTAGTAATAGAATTGGGAAAGCTTCCTCAACTAGTGAATCAACTAAACTATCTATGAAACAGTCGAAGTTACTGTCAATAAACAAAGAGTTAGATTGATCTAGACAAGATATGAATGGTGCTTCAGGAATATAAGGTTCTGTTGACAGTGTTGTAGACTGCCACTCCTCAGATATAGAAGAAGGTTGACATTTTGGTTCTATCAACACACTCACTTCTTCTTTAATTTCTACACCCTCTTGATCATTGTGTAAAGCCCACTCAAGCTCATTGTCAAACCTTTGGGCATTCTGAAGGGATGTAACATCATAATCAGGGGAAAAACAGATCCCTTCATCAGAAAATTGGCCCTTCGGATATTGGGGCTCAACAGGTAAAATGCATTCGTCGTTCTTATTCATGGCCTGTGTTAGCTGATCTAACTGTATTTCAATGTTGGCAAGAGCCTGTGTGTGAGAATGGACAATCTGGGCATGAGTCCGTATTTCATCTCTCATCTCCTCACATTCAGTTTTAATCTCGGTTAAGTGTGAGAGAAGCATTTGGCTCATTTGACTCATCTGGTCTTCCAAGGTCGGTTGGCCAAACTGAGGAGTAGAGGCTAGTTGGTAAGGTAATTGATGGCTTAGGAAATCTTGTCTAGGGGCCTGATGAAGAGTGGGCCCAGGGTTGGGTTGCTCCCAAGGGTTGTTAGGATGATCCTCCCACCTATGAAGACTTTGGGCCTCATTCACATATTTTCTTATAAAATCAGGGTACTCATGGGCCAAAGGGCACTCTACTGGGGTGTGAATGGGACTTAAACAGAGGGCACATGGTTCCGACATATGATGAGTATTGTATTGTAGGGAAGATGTGCCACTCCCAAAATTAGAGTGATTATCCCACCTACGGTTGTAAGTATCAGCATATAAGGGATGTGGGTGGTAGGGCACTTCATAGGGAGGGGGATTAGGTATGTGTGAAGAACAATAATCATTAAAGCTCCTATATGGGTTCTCATGGCTAAATCCATAGAAAGGTGAAGACATTTCTTCACCATGCATTCATCAACTGAACCACAATATCACACATCCACAAATCAAATAAACAACCCTAGATATCCACAACTAGCAATCATCAGTCCTAGATATCGACAACTAACAGTCCTAATAGCCACAACTAGCACAACATGCAGTCACAGAAAGAAAAGAAAAATACCAAACACACAAGTTAATCTAAAAAGGGAAGAATAAGAGAATGCAAACTAGGGGAAGGGGTGGCCCTTCCACGTTGGCGAGAATTCCACGTCTTCTCTTAACCTTGCAAAAAAAGAAAGAAAAAAACACAAATTAAGCTACTGATAAATAATCTAAGTTAAGACTCACTAAACTACTCTAACACTAATTATGCTAAGAATCTGGTAAACTATTGTGCCGTCCCCGGCAACGGCGCCAAAAACTTGATCGTTTAAAATTAAACCCTTGCAAGTGCACAAGGCAATTGTACTACGGTGAGTATGGAAAGGGTTGTCGAACCTCAGGGACGGATTAATATTCTACCAAATTCAAGAGAAAAGCAGCAGTTTTTAATTAATCTAGAGAAAAGCAATGAACTTTAATTAAACTAAGCTGAGATTAATCAATAGGAGAAGTACCAAGGCTTCGAATCCACCACAATAGACTAGTGTATCGTCTCTCTCTCTCTCTTTTGAATTCAGATTTCCAGTTGGCTAGTGTATTCCTCTCGGACATACACTTGTCAATTCAAATTATAGTGCCCTCCTCTCGGATGTAACACATAAATCTATTAAAACATGGAACTGTGATCTCTCTCTCTCGAGTATAAACTAATGAGACTTTATTAATATGTAACACTTCAGAGCCCTTACGTTCCTCTCGGACACGCAAGTGCTCTTTCAGATTGAAATCCACGAAGATCCACTCTTGTCTCTCTCGAGTACAAAGAATAAACTCTAATGAATTAACTTTTATTGCATAACAAAGATTCATACACCAACTAGAATAAAAACATAATATGAGAGAAAGAAACAATACAACCAATCAGTTGGGTTTCATCTACGCCTTGGAAGAGAGTCTAGCCAAGCATGGGAAGAGAATCCATCAACAAGTTCTTCATCTTCTTCTTCTTCTTCTTCTTCCTTTGCTCTAGCCTCCAAGGTCTCCAAAAGAACTCAAAACTCTATTCTTGCATACCCCATACGTTCTCCCTTAAGGCATATATATAGGGGTGAAGGAAAACCCTCAAATCCCTTTCCAAATCCGAGTCAAAATAGGGTTAAATTGCGTTTTCCGTATGCACCGATCGATCGCCCGTATAGCACGATCGATCGCCTTGCGAACGCTGCCGAACGAAGCCGTTTTCCTTTGTTAATTGCTCCCGATCGATCGTATTGCGAACGATGCCGGACGAAGCCGATCGATCGTTTTTACTGTCTTCAAAACTTTGCGCAAATCCAAAAATTCCAGTAGATACGGTCGATCGTTTTTGTGTCCGATCGATCGTAGACGGGATCGATCGCGTAAAGGTTGCGATCGATCGTTTCTACTGTCCGGAATCTTCAAATGGCTATAACTTTTTGCACCGAACTCCGAATTGCGCGTGGTTGGTGGCGTTGGAAAGCTGACTCCTTGAACTTTCACGTGAGACTTGAATCAGTCCAATCCGATATTTGTACACGGAGTTATGATAATTTGACCATTGAAGTCCGTTTTCGCCATATTTTTGCATCTTTGCTCTCATTTCCTACAAAACCAAAAACTATATTAAAGTAGTAGTTATTCTAATCAAACACTAGCATAAACATAAGTTTAGGAGATAATATAATGTATATTTCATGTATAGATCACATTAGCAAACCAAAGTGAGCTGATTTTAGTTCATTTTGGTTGATATTGGACGGAGGAAGTATCAATTTGCCTTCATAACCACATTCGAGTAATCTGACTAGTTCCCAAGAGCTGACAACCACTACAACTTCAGGAAAATGAGACAAAAAATGAGCACACCGAAAGGAAGGTGAAATAAGAGATGAGAATGACAAAGCCAGGAATTCCACCTCGGTCAGGTCTCTCAAAGATATCTGTTTTTCTAGGTCCCCAACATTAAAATCCAATGTAGAAACAGATACTGAAAATGTGATGATATCTTGGTGAAATTTCAGTCGCATCTCGCCAAATCTAATCAATGTGAAGAAGATTTGTGTATCATTTCACAATGTGCCGTGATTTTTGTGAAATGTGGCCAATCTCACTAAAGGATTTTGTGTGTATTTTCAAATGGCCCATTTTTCACATGTGTTCCAAATTTATTTCTCATTGCCAATTTATCCCAAAAATCACACCTCTCTCTCATGTGTAATATATTTCAAATTTACATAGCCACCTCAAATGGCACAGTTCATAGACAGGGTTAAACCAAGCCATTAGCAGGCTAGTTCAGGTTCACAAAAAAAAGCCAAAACTTCAAGCATTTAGAAGGGCCATCTTTGGGTTGCTCCAACCCTTGATCCACAGGATTTTGACCAAGCAAGTATTTGGGACTAGAAACAACCTTCAACTGTTTTACTTATATTCAATAAATGTTAAAGAAACACTGGTTGGGACAAAAGGTGGTCAAGGAAATCTATTTTAAAGATCTATAATTGCAAATTGCAATATCACGAGTTTTAAAATTCTACTTTTTTGGATTTTGGTGAATAAAACGACAACAGCACTGAAAGTTCATATAACAGATATTGAACATTAGTTCTTCAGAATAAAAGGATAATTACTCTTTGTAAGATTTTGTTTATACTGATTATAAACAGGCAATAATCAAAAGTATGATTGCAAGGAAATGGTGAGATTACCCAATCCAGAAGATAAACGCACTCCTCCTTTGGCCTGTAATTTGTGTCGCTCTTCCCACTGACAATTTCCAATGCAACAATTCCAAAGCTGTAGACATCTGCTTTGTCAGTCAGATAACCCCGCATTGCATATTCAGGTGCCATATATCCACTGCAAGAAGGATAATCTGTAAGAGGCTACTACCCCAATCAAACTGTCAACACTGCAAAAAATTCAATGCTCCAAATTCACTGATTGGTGCTCAAATAACTGGGTGATACTTTTTTAAGAATTTCAATTCTCTCATATATGTGCAAATAAATGGCACTTTACAATTTACTTCCTATTTTATGCAAAAATGTAAATTGTTCAACAAAAAGAAAAATTGAACTTATTCAGAATAGAAGAATTGATATGACTGTCAAGTTAGTAATAGCAATTTTAGGTATACATATCTTTTAAACAACTTGAACTATTGGTTGGACATCTCTAATGTCAAGCATGCACAACAGAAAAGTTAAGTAACTTACAATGTCCCAGCTATCCGAGTGCTGATGTGGGTGTTTTCTTCTTCATCAAGTTTAGCCAAACCAAAATCCGATATTTTAGGGTTAAGATCCTTGTCAAGGAGCACATTAGTTGTTTTAATGTCGCGATGAACAATTTTGATTCTCGACTCTTCATGTAAATAAGCAAGACCCCTTGCTATGCCAACACATATCTTATGCCTTGTGCGCCAATCCTACTTCAAACGTTTTTCCTCTGGACCTACACAAGTTCAAACAAAGAATCTAATTAAGTTTGCTAGTTTTAACACCACTCATGAAGAAACTATACAAGAATGATTTTGAACTTGCCCAAAAGAGCACGGGCTAGACTATTATTCTCCATGTACTCGTACTCTAGCAATAACTGGTTTCCTTCAGTACAACATCCATAAAGTTTTACAAGATTTGGATGCTGCAGAGAAGAGATCATGCCAATCTCATTGACAAATTCACGATTTCCTTGCTTTGACTTAGAGGATAACTGTTTTACAGCAATTAAGGTATCATCTGCCAGGAGCCCCTGCACCAATGAAATTCAAATTAAAGGGTTTATATGAAAGTATGACCAATTGCTTCAATAGTGAAGTACCTTGTAAACAGGTCCAAAGCCACCTTCTCCAACCTTATACGCCACATCAAAATTGTTAGTTGTTGAAATTTGACTTGAAATTAAACAAATTAATTAAAAAAAGCTGCAATCGATCGGCAAAATAACGTGATCGCTCGTGTAACGATCGACCGTGATAAACCGATCGTTCGTAGTTACTGTAATTTTGTGAAATTTGTTTTTCGTATTGGCACGATCGATCGGTATGAAAACGATCGATCGTAGTTACTGGAATTTTAGGATTTGTGCACCGCGATAAAACGATCGATCGTAATTTTAGGCTAAATAAGGCGATCGATCGCAAAGCGATCGATCGGCTTATAAAACGATCGATCGGCTAAGCGGTTACAGCGAGTAAATGGCCGTTTCTCTGCGGAAAAGTGCGTCTCTTCTTCCTAAAAAAAGGGCTAAACAACGTTCTTCTATATATAGAGAACGAGTTTATGCAGAAAAGGGTTACAAAAGAACTCATTCTTCTTCTCTCTTGATTCTTGGTCCATCATTGAGCAATAGAATCTCCTCTGATCGAGATCCAGTCAGTTTGATTTAAAGTGCAACTTTAAACTGACGGTGTGGTTCGTTGTATCTCGGGAATGGAACGCGATTATTCGCCTATGCACGGAGGGCGGCGTATCTGTTTCAAGGACAACGCATAGCGTGCCTCGAACCTGGTTCTAATTCTTATACTCATTCTAGTATTTCATGTGTATATTTGTCAATATATGTGCATAATTTGGTAGTATTTTAGCCCTCTTTTATGTGACAATCCCAACAATCTTGAAACAGATATTATTTGTTCTTGCTGATTGAATACTACTGCAATTATGGGTGTTGACAAATCATTGAAGCCTGAGAAATTTGATGGCAAGAATTTCATGCGATGGCAAACAAAGATGAAATTTTGGTTGACTCAATTGAACATATTCTATGTTATTTCTGATGTTCATGTGGAAAAAACTGTATCTTCTGAATCTGACAAGACTGCTAGTTCGTCTGAAGTTGGAACTACTAAGCCTGTTGATATTGATAAATTCAAACAAGATGATGAACTATGCCATAGACAAATATTGAGTGTTTTGAGCAATGAGTTATATGATTTGCATGTGAATACTAAATCTGCTAAAGAGCTATGGGATACCCTTGATAAGAAATTTGGAAAGGAGCATGAAGGAGAAGAAAAATATGTTGTAGGCGAGTATTTTGACTACAAGATGGTCGATAACAAATCTGTTAGAGACCAGGTTGTTGAAATACAGAATTTGGTAGCAAAGATCATTGGGAAAGGCATTCCCGTTGACGAGAGGCTCCAAGTTCTGGCGCTTATAGACAAGCTACCACCCTCGTGGCAGGATTTCCAAGTTAACTTGAAGCACAAAAGGGACGCAATGTCCGTTGATGATCTTATGGTAGCCATACAAATTGAAGAGAAGCATAGAGGTAAGATGAAAATCTTACAAGGCTCATCTTCTGGGGTCAAAGATAGTGCTCAAGCAAATGTTGTAGAAGGGAAACCGAAGTTTCATGGCAATAAGAAGAACAACAGGAAGTTTAAGAATAAGTCTTTCAAACCTGGTTCAAATATCCATAAGGACAAGAAGTCGAAGGTTTGCTGGGTTTGTGGGAAACCGGGACATTTTGCAAACAAGTGCAAAGAGAAGAAAGGTCAAGACCATAGTCATGGTGGGGCTGCATCTTCCGCTCATGTTAACATGGTTACTTCAGATGACAGGTTAGTATTAACTAATTCTGAAATTAACTTGGCATGTGAATCTACCGATTGGTGGGTTGATACAGGGGCAACTGCTCACATCGGTGTTGATGTTTCTTCTTTTTCTTTCTATCAGGAAGTAAAGGATAGGACTGTGACGATGGGGAACTCCTCTGAGGCTAGAGTTTATGGAGTTGGAAATGTGGACATCCGGTTTACATCGGGGAACACGTTAACTCTTCGTAATGTGTTGCATGTGCCTAGTGTGAGGAAGAACCTAGTTAGTGGAGTACTTCTTAGTCGAGAAGGATATAAATTAGTGTTTGAGTCAAATAAAGTTGTAATAACTAGACATGGTACTTTTATTGGCAAAGGCTATGTATGTAATGGCCTCTTTAAACTAAATTTGGTTTTTTGTAATAACTCTTTATTTCAAGTAGATGACTATTTGGTTTTTCATGTTGATTCATTTGATGTGTGGCATATGAGACTTGGACATGTGAATTCAAATACTATTAAAAGAATGATGAATCTTGATTTGATTCCGAAATTGCATGATGTATCTAGTGATAAATGTGAAATATGTGTTCAAGCAAAACAACCTAGGAAACCTTATAGGTCTATTGATAGGTCTACATGTTTGCTTGAATTAGTTCTGTAACATCCGAAAAATTAGTAAGTATCTTAAAACTGAAATTTGACCCTCTTAACGTTTGAATTGATCGTATTTGCCATGTGCAAAATTGGTGGCGTGAGAAGAGCTTTTCAACGCCACCAATTTTGTGTGATTTGGAGTTCGGAGTAAAAAGATAAGGGAAATTGAATAAATACACCCGTAGATGCGATCGATCGCACTAAAACGATCGATCGGCATATGGAACACGATCGACCGGCTTCGATCGGCTACGATCGGCGCCATCGCGCAGTTGGTAAACAGCGCAGGACGATCGATCGCTGTATTGGATGATCGATCGCCAGTTGCGGTTTGGCGAAATCCTAACTTATTTTGAGGCGGATTTGATTGGGAAAGAGGCCATATCCTAATTAGACTTGTATTGCACGTTCCTAGGGTGATTTAGGGACTCTTCCATTGGTGGAAAGTGTCCAAGATATGGTAGAATTGATTTGGGCAAAGATCTTCTAAAACTCTATTTAAACCCATAGAGACTAGGCTTGTGCTATTGAAAACTAAACCCTAGAACGTCCAGAGACTTTCCCCTCTCCTTCCCACGTTCATCCCTCTCTTAGAAGACCTCTCCTAGTGGGAATTGCCCAAGAGCTTGGATCGGGAGCTTTGAAGGAAGCGGAGGAGACGAACATCGCGTAGAAAGGCGACGTCTTTTGGTGATAAAGAGTAGGATGGTTTTTCCCTCTCTTCTTCTTCTTTTCTCACATTATATGATGAGTGTTCTTACTGATTTCCTTAGAGTATTGCTTTGAATCTTATGAGATTAATGATTTATGTCTTGTTGTCCATAAGTATTGCGATACATGCATATATGCCTTCATGCTTCATGTCTAGATGGTAAATCACATCAAAGTTGGATGCTTTATTAATTTTACAGAAGATAGAAGTTCTGTTATTGCGTTGATTATCATGTCTAATGAGTAAGTTTATGCCTTAATGATTGTCTTACTTAAATTGTCTTAATTGAAAGACATTATGGTCTAAGGATGTGTTGTAAGGGAAGAAACATGATAAAAAGGGAATCTTTTGGTAACTCTAGTTAATTCTAGGATCTGTAATTGATCTAGGAGGGGAGTACTATCATCTATCATGAGTATATTATCATCTATGAGTGGTACGGAATAAGATAATCAAAGTTTAATCATGTGTCTCACTTTCGGCCAGAACTGTTTCTGCGCTGACAGTCGGTAGTAAATAATTCATAACTAATTCATATGATATCAGAAAAATATAAAACTGGTGGGGTTAGAAACTAGACTCATAAGGATACTCTCAGTAAAAATTTCAGAAGATAATCTTAACTGTACAGAATCTGGGAGCCGCCGGAAAGGAACTGTTGTACATAAGACAGTGAGCAGAAACTAAGTGAAAATACTAGGTACTTAAGTAAAACCACTTAATATGATGTGAAGATGGTATGACGTGTTAGTAACTATTACTAGACTATGTTCTTATGATTATCACAGTAAGGTTGGGTTATGGTTAATATGATAAATGGGGTAATACTTATGTCAAGAAAACCGTAACTGTGTATTTTAAGATAAAGCGTTTGTGTCGGTTTGAGGTTCCATTTGGAATCCAAATCATCTAGGACTCACTAATACCTTGTCTCTGATTTATATATTACGATAAGACCTCTAAGAATTTCCATCTAGGGCTGAGCATGAATGTATGTATGGATTTATACTCCGTATGAGAGTCTATTCCGGTGATTGATACCTTATATTGTTAGAGCGTTGCTACCTCTATTCCGTTGAAATATTATTCATCACGATTATTTGATTGATTCCTCCACTAGAGGTCTTGCGGGACTCTCTCCGGAAGTGGATTCATAGTATGCTCAAATTATGCCATTGCTTGATCTTGCGGGGTCATTAATATTTATGGGATTGCGGTTCCATACTGCCCGAAAGGAGGCAACATACGTACGTTAGATTGTTGACATTACGGAAGGTCTTCAGTCTCCGCCCATCGTGTTCGTAAGCACTGGTGGGGCCAGCATCCTAGACGCATGGCAGGGTTCCAAAAAGAGGACCCCTAGGGTGGTTCTGGTATAGTCACTTGCGGGTGATCGGTTCAGCGAGCAGAAATTGTAAACTCCTTTCACTTATATGTCTGGAGCCATTTGAAATGATTATCATTCTCTCCTTACTCATATGTGTAGTAGGAGCCTTATTGTTGTTTTCCCTACTTGCGAGTTTGAATTATTATCGACTAACCTTTCAGGTGTATGAATCCTTGGTTTAGTCCAGATGTTGCGGCATATTCATAAACCTTTGTTATTCTTATCCTATTCATACTGTCTGTTTTAGTTCAGTGGGTTTTTACATCCTACTGAGTGTTTCTATGAAATACTCATGCATCCTCTGATGCAGGCGCAAATGGAATTTGAGATCAGGAAGTTGCAGTAGTGAAGCGGTTGCTGGAGCTGTGAAGATTTAGAGCTTTTATTATTTGTTTTGCTTATTTGATGCTTCTGACATTTAATGGCCATTGTGTGCCATAGATTTATAGGTTTATTTTATTTTGACTTTCTTAAATGGATTATCATTATTAAGTAAATTTCATTTCATAGTATTCATTAATGTTTGTATTTGTATTGCACTGATTATGGGCATGACCGATTACACATCCTTTTGAGATGATCGTAATTGGTGGTGAAATCGACTGTTCGGTCTCGCGCCCGAGATTCTCTACCTCCAAATGTATATCATTGATTGACTTCCGCACTCCGATCGAGGTATGGGATTCCGGGGCGTGACAAGTTCATTTGGATATATGTGAGTTGAATGGATTAATTACTAGGGGTGGTATGAGATATTTCATTACATTTATTGATGATTACTCTAAATATTGTCATGTTTATTTACTAAAGTCTAAAAGATGAGGCTTTTGAGAAGTTTAAGATTTATAAGATGGAGGTTGAGAATCAAATAGAGAGGAGAATTAAAAGATTAAGGTCTGATCGTGGTGGGGAGTATTGTTCCCTTGAATTTTGCAAGTTTTGTGAAGATCAAGGAATAATACATGAGACCACAGCGCCTTACTCTCCTCAATCTAATGGAGTGGCAGAAAGAAAGAATAGAACTTTCATTGACATGGTTAATTCTATGCTTTCGTCTTCGGGTCTACCGAAGAATTTATGAGGAGAAGCAATTCTTTCTGCTTGTATGATCTTAAACCGTGTGCCTCATAAAGGACAAAATATAACCCCTTATGAGTTAATGAAAGGAAGAAAACCGAGCTTGAAGTTCATTAAGGTTTGGGGATGTCTTGCCAAAGTAAAAATCCCAAACGTGAAAATGGATAAGCTAGGTTCAAAAACATATGATGCGGTGTTCATTGGTTATGCACAAAATAGTAGAGCATATCGGTTTTTAGTAATTGGGTCTGATCGGCAGGATTATGCACCTAATACTATTAAGGAGTCCGATGATGCAACATTCTTTGAGAATGTATTTTCTATGAAGGAAAAGAGTAAAGCTGTAGTGCATAAAGAAGATGACTCATCATCTTCTATTCCAAGAATTGAAGATTTGGATACCAATGTAGAGGTTAGGAGATCTAAAAGAACCAGAATAGAGAAGAATTATGGAGATGACTTTTATACTTACATGGTGGAGAATGAGGATCCTTTGACTTTTAGTGAGGCTATGTCATCTAGTGAATCTCCTTTATGGAAGGAAGCGGTACAAAGTGAGATGGATTCAATTCTTGCACATGGGACGTGGGTTCTAACGAATCTACCTCCAGGGTTTAAACCCATTTGGTGCAAGTGGATCTTTAAAAGAAAATATTATCCTGATGGATCCATTGAAAAGTACAAAGCTAGATTAGTGGCTAAAGGGTATAGTCAAAAGGAAGGTCAAGATTTCTTTGACACGTATTCTCCTGTGACCATGATAACTACAATTAGAGTGCTTATTGCATTAGCAGCTCATTATAACCTCGAGATCCATCAAATGGATGTCAAAACAGCATTTTTAAATGGTGAATTGGAGGAGGAAATCTATATGGAGCAGCCTGAAGGTTTTGTAGTTCCTGGTCAAGAAAGAAAAGTATGTAAGTTAGTTAAATCTCTCTATGGGTTAAAACAGGCTCCTAAACAATGGCATCAAAAGTTTGATAATGTTCTTCTTTCTAATAATTTTGTTGTATGTACATCGGATAAATGTTTATATTGGAAGTCTTTTAACGATAGTTTTGTGATGTTATGTTTGTATGTTGATGACATTTTATTGTTTGGTGATAATGTGGATCATATCAATAAGGTTAAGGGTTTCCTTAACGAGAATTTTGATATGAAAGACTTGGGTCTTGCCAAAGTCATATTGGGCTTAAAGATTGATAGGACTTCTAATGGAATAGTTGTGAGTCAATCACACTATGCGGAGAAGATTCTAAAGAAGTATGGTTACTTCGATAGAAAACCTGTCAGTACGCCGTATGATTCAAGTGTAAGACTAAAGAAAAATCTTGGGGAAAGTGTGTCACAACTTAGATATTCACAACTGATAGAAAGTTTGAGTTATCTGGCAAACTGCAGTAGACCGGATATATCCTATGCTGTGGGAAGACTAAGTAGATACACTAAGAGCCCTAATGAGTCTCATTGGATTGCCATTGAGAGAGTGTTCAGATTTCTGAAGGGAAGTGTAAATTTCGGTTTACATTATTCCGGGTTCCCTGCTGTATTAGAAGGATACAGTGATGCTAATTGGGTATCAGATTCTGATGAAACAAAGGCCACGAGTGGTTATGTGTTTACACTTGGTGGTGGGGCAGTTGCATGGAAATCTTCCAAGCAAACTGTGATAACAAGATCTACTATGGATGCTGAGTTAGTAGCTCTTGATAAAACTGGAGGAATGGCGGAATGGCTTAGGGATCTATTAATAGATATACCCTGGTTGAATAAGCCAATTCCTGGAATTTTGATTCACTGTGATAGCCAATCAGCTCTTGATAAGGTTAAGAGTAAGAATCATAATAAGAGGTCTTCCAGGCATATTGAACTAAGGTATAAAATCTTGCGCAAGTTGACTACCTCAGGAGTCATTACCTTAAGTTTCATACAATCAGCGGATAACTTGGCTGATTCGTTTACTAAAGGGTTGTCGGCAGGACAAGTCCTTAACTCATCTAGGGGAATGGGGCTTAAAGCCTATGATTTAAGTCATCGTTAGTAGCAACCCAATCTCTCTGAGTGGAGATCCCACGACGAAGATTCAATGGGTAATAACAAGCTAATGCGTGACTTGGAGAGTACTAATATAATAAATTGTATGCTCATTCCTGTGTGATGATGAGAGTGCTCTACTGCATATGAAACAGGATGACGAAAGTCTTAATGAGGTCAAGGCTTAAAAAGCAGGGTATTGTTATGCAGATTACCCTTGGAGACTGTCACCTATATGAGTGCCACTGAGGTCGCAGTTAAGGAGAACGAGGACTTGTTCTCTAATGTGCAACTCATGAAAAGATACAAGGCGCATGGCCATAAAGCGCTACCCCGAATGATCTCGAAAAGGGAGTTACTCTAACTGTTAGGTTTGTCAAAGCTCTTGCTCTAAGGTTCAAGTTCAAGACTTAGTTCACTTCGAACTTGTGAGAGTGGCGGCTTACCAAACTAGGTGTAGGTTCAAATCCGCAAGGTACCTATCGCCAAAAACTTAGAGTACTATTGCTCAATGTTTCATTCATGTGTCGTATGCATTTTAGTGTATAAAATGGTTTAATATCAAGTCATGGTGGGGATTGTTGAAATTTGACTTGAAATTAAACAAATTAATTAAAAAATGCTACGATCGATCGGCAAAATAACGCGATCGATCGTGTAACGATCGACCGTGATAAACCGATCGTTCGTAGTTACTGTAATTTTGTGAAATTTATTTTTCGTATTGGCACGATCGATCGGTATGAAAACGATCGATCGTAGTTACTGGAATTTTAGGATTTGTGCACCGCGATAAAACGATCGAAGGCGATCGATCGCAAAGCGATCGATCGGCTTATAAAACGATCGATCGGCTAAGCGGTTACAGCGAGTAAATGGCCGTTTCTCTACGGAAAAGTGCATCTCTTCTTCCTAAAAAAAGGGCTAAACAACGTTCTTCTATATATAGAGAACGAGTTTATGCAGAAAAGGGTTACAAAAACAACAAAAGAACTCATTCTTCTTCTCTCTTGATTCTTGGTCCATCATTGAGCAATAGAATCTCCTCTGATCGAGATCCAGTCAGTTTGATTTGAAGTGCAACTTTAAATTGACGGTGTGGTTCGTTGTATCTCCGGAACGGAACGCGATTATTCGCCTGTGCATGGAGGGCAGCGTATCTGTTTCAAGGACAACGCATAGCGTGCCTCGAACCTGGTTCTAATTCTTATACTCATTCTAGTATTTCATGTGTATATTTGTCAATATATGTGCATAATTTGGTAGTATTTTAGCCCTCTTTTATGTGACAATCCCAACAGTTAGTAGCAGCTTTGATCTGGCTTAAGGTAAAATAACCAGTCTGCAAATCTAGACCTCTCAGTTCTGTAGTAATTGAAAGGTCAGGGGAGAAAACATGAAAGATAATTATGAATAAGAAAAACTATCATTTGAACATATATATTATTTCCGTAAAAAGAGTGATAGCATTTTACATTACCGGGATCTGTCATAGGTTTTCTTCCAAGGCACCCCCTCCACCAAAGCACACCTAAAATCATAAAAACGCAGGATACAGCTCCAACTACAATTGCAGCAACAGTACCCGCAGATTTTTTTTTTCTCCTTTCAGAAGGAGGTTCAAAATCTGCATAACAAAGGAACAAGCAACACAACTTATAAATGGGAATCAAGGAAATTTATGTAAAAAAATCTAAAACTCAGAACGCAAAACACTATAGCTTAAATGAGACATAGAACACACTGGGTGTAACAGAAATTGCAGATATAAGGGGACCGTAGGTTCCTCTAACAGGAATAGATACAGTTCCTTTCCCAGCCCATACAAAACGCATTTCCAAAGTGTTCCTCATTACGACTGCTGTAAATTTCTTGACAACTGCCTTGCCAGCACCACCAGCTTCATTTTCAATATTGAAGTCTTTCAACACCAACTTTCCCTACAAGCGGAGAAGCTAAAAATTGTCAAGAGACTGAAGAATATAAGATTTACTAGATTACAGATGATAATAGACATTGTGCTGCCAGACACACCTGAATATATACATCAAATATGCGCTTGCCGAAACTGAAGTACGTATTATCATCTCTGAAAACTATCTCAGAAAAATGGAGGTTTATTGTATAATTTCCATTCAGTAGGCACAGTCCATAATAAGTCAGAGATAGAGGAGAAAGACGAGCTGTTGTATAGAGCTGGGAGTCATTTATAAATAGTTGAGATGTGTTTGATATAATATAGTTTTCAACATTTGTAGCAGAATCACCCATAAAGTGTCCTGTGTTGCTGATTGCCCAATTGTTGTTTTTGCTGGTATAGAATATGGATGGATCAGCATTCCTATCATCTTGCTCATAGGTTGTTCTGTTCTGAAATACTTCACTTCCACCACAGTTTATATTCAGAGAAAAATAATCTGCCACAGGAAGGAGTTCATACTTGTTTAAAGAATATTGAAGATATAAATGAAAAAATAATGAAACGAAGAGATTTAAACAGCATAAAATGTGTTCGTCTAATCTTAATTTATTTGTATAATGCTCAATTTGGATTTTTACTTTCACAGATCTAAAAGCTTTCCTAAAATGGGATAAACACATATAGTTACGTACTTAAATATTTCGTGAGACAAGCAGACACTTGTAATGTATGTATGATTTATCTAACATTGTTGAACACTTAAACAACCATTCCTTGCCATGTACTAATAATGTACTTGTACAGCCAGAAAACTCTTTCGGGTATTTCAACATGTTGGTAATATATGATATAAATTAATTTCAGCTCCAAACATCTGTTTTTTGGTAAGTAAACAAGTATAACAAGTACAAGAAAGAGAGTAAAAGTAAGAGCGGATAAATTTTAAGGAGAATTTGAGGAGAATAAGAGAATATTTGAGGAGTATTTGATCATTGATATTGATATTTTCTAAGGTGAAACAAACTTCATATTGTCAAGGTACAAAGTTAGATTGAATTTCTCTTCATATGTATATCATTGAAAATAATTATAAACGAAGTGAAAATTTTAGCTGATTAAATGTTGAAAGCATAACACGAAGGAAGGGTTCTTAAAGCTAATTAAATGATAGAGATAATTAACCCGAACTTACCTTCCACTAACAATATCGTGAGGACTTTTCATTCAATACAATTTGACAGTAGTTTGCAGTCACTACTTCATATAGATAAATAAGCGTATGCAACTTTTATTACAGAAATAAAGGCATATGCATCCTTTATCACAGAAATAATGGAGTATGCTACCTTTATTAGGAATAAAGGAGCATGCAACCTTTATCACAGGCATATAGGCGTGCGCGACCATTATTATGGAAATACAGATGAATCAGAAAAAGAATAAGAAGATAAATATTTGAATCAAAGTTAACTTACTTCGAGCACAGGGTGGGTTCCTCAAACAAGGAACAACTGGATTTCTGTGGGAAAGTTACCAAAAACAGCAATCAATATAAGAACATCACTGCTAAAAAAAGAACATATCCCCAAGCCATTATAGAAGCTTACAAGTTGTTTTCATTGGTGGATATTCCAAATATGTTCCTGCAGAAATTAATAGCAAGTTTTTTGGAATAATTAGAATTTAAAAGACATATGAGTTACACACCACAAAAACCGATCGTATTTACAGCATACTTACACGTTCTTCATTTGACACGTCTCTGTGCTTCCCAATGTAAAGTTATTGTAAGAAAGATCACTGCAGACCGCAATAAACTAAATGGTTAAGCAGGCAAGTAAGAATTGACAACCACTCAGGAATACGTCAGATATGGTATGTTACTTTATAGGATATGTGTGCTAATCTCAGAAATTCCAATTGCAAATTACTTAGAGGTCAAGGCGAATTTTATTGATTGTCCATGGTACTTCTTATAGTGAGTGATATATTTGAGGACAAAAATGGTTGCATTGGTGACAGTATTGTATTGCCAATAGGTTTGAGGTGCAAATAATTGTTAGCTTCTAAGTTTAGATATAACCCCTAAAGGCTACATATTAGAAATTTGAGTAATGTTAGTTCTACTAAATCACCTACATGTTAATCCTTCTTCAGAGATTCTTTGTCAATGACACCCGGAATTTAATTTTCCAGTTATGTCACTTATCTTAGAAATTTTAGTAATCTGCATATATTTATCTTCTTCTTCATGGAATTTTCGTCTTCCAGGACACAAATATAAAATGGGTGTAGACCCAAAAAAAGTTAACTGAGTGAAAAGATAAAAAAACAAACATGTTGTTTCCTTTGCTCTCCATCCAGGTCGGCACTTTTCCCGTAAGAAAGTTGCTAGTTAAGTATCTGATCAAAGACATACAACTCAAATTTGGTATTACTTCTTTTAACAGAGGAAGTAAAGTGAAGGAAATAATGCTCTCACATGAATGGAGTTTTTCTCAAGTTCTCAAAGTTACTACGAATGTCTCCACTCAGCCTGTTGAAGGTCAGGTCTCTGCCAAGAAAATAGGCAAAAGAAATAGATAAGATTCAATCACCAAAGTTTCAATTCATTTTGTGAAACTACTTACAAATGAACTTTTTCAGATATAGATATATATACTGATACAATTGACTTACAAGGTTGTCAATTTTGTCATTTTCCCAACAAACTCAGGGATTCTTCCAGTAATACTGCAATTCTTGAGTATTCTGCATCCACAAAATCCAAAATGCCTAATAAAATCTATCTTGCAATTGTATGTATTTTTTCATCCACGCAAGAAAGAAAAAGATAAAGAATTCAACTCACAGTATCTTCATGTTTTCCATTTTATCAATAGCAGGAAATTGTTGTGTTGTGGGACCATTCAAATCACTAATCCTCCTGTTCAACAAGATTGAGATTACATTACTAAGAGAGAAGTAGGGTGACAGAGAAAGAGTGACGGAGTCTACATGTCAGTCATTTTGGTCAGAAGAGAAATGCCGGAAGGAATTGGGCCTTCTAGGCCACTTTGCTTGTATTGCCCTATTACAAAAAAAAAAGATTTTGCAGATGAGTGGATAAAGTCAAATATCATTTAGATATAATAATAGCAATAAAAACCTAAATCTCTTACACTTTTCCGAGTTCGAGCCAATTCTGGATGAAATTAGGTACTTTGCCGCTGAAGTTGTTATCACTTATCCGACTGAATTAAGTTTGAAAACATAAAGCAATGCTCAGGTAAATTAGCAGCACAATACCCATCTAAAACAACAGTCCGAATCTAGGTTTATACACAGACATAGTAAATAGATTGAGTCTTACAAATCCTTCAGATTAGTGAGCTGAGCAAGGGTCCCTGGCAACTCGCCTGTAAACTCATTCGATGATATTACACTGCAACATCCACATTAAAGTACAATTGACCAGAGGAACTGCCAAAGGAGATTACCAAGTACTAAAACAAAACAAGTTTAAAGACGTCACAGTATAGCAAAATAATAACAAGGTCTAGAACTGGGCAAAATTTAGCTCACAAAGTATAGCAATGTGCCACGGAGTATAGCATTACAAAGTTTAAAATTGGTGTGTTCAATTCTTTCATCACAAAGTATAGCAAGAAATATAGCTTGCAATGTGGCCTTTCTGAATACTAAGTCCCAAAGCAACAGTAAGAAAATTAGAAAGAACCAACAATCATAGATACCCAAAACCAGAAAATGTCATAAGAAATCAGGCAAAATCCATACAGCCTTTCTATATCGATAAGATTCCCAAGCTCCGCAGGAAGAGGTCCAGAAAATCGGTTTGCCTCCAGCGTCCTGTCAAGTACCAACCCAGAATCCCAAATGATCAGCAAAATGAGCACATACTCACTTGCTCATTTATCCCAAAACAACATCACGCACAACAAAAATGAAGAAACATCCAGAAACAAAGATGATCAACCAAAAAGGGTATATAACTTACAAACTTCTCAGGGAACTGAAGTTCCCAATTGCTTTGGGCAGTGGCCCTGACAACCTGTTTCCAATCAGAGAGCTGCCATGCACAGAAACACATTGGTATGTACTGAACTAGACAGTAGACACTGAACTGAATTGAATAGAAGAAAAGAAGGGAAGGAGCTCACATGTTGACCAAAGGCAAGGAAGCCCATTCTTGAGGAATTGAGCCGTTGAGGTAGTTCCTCACCAAATCACTACCAAGGAAGAAGAAGAGGAAAAAATAGCCGTTAGTTTTTAAATCAGGGTGGGCGGCGCAGTTTAGCAGGAACATGAGAGGAGGGGCTAAGGTGCGCCGGGGGCGTACATTTCTTGGATGAAAGGAGCTTGGCCAGCGCCGGCGGGAGAATTCCTGGCAAGTTCTGCCCCTTGAGGATTCTGTCAAGATTCAAACGGAAAACGTTACGGTATGAAGTGGAAGAAGGATTGCGGAACCTATATGGGCAATGTGGGATGTTACATGCTGACGACGTGGCAGACGGTGCCGTAACGAAAGGTGCAGTTGCAGGTGACGGCATTCTCCGAGTCCTCAACTTGGTTGGGCGGTTTCCACCCTGCGGCGCCAGTGCATGGGTCCACTGTGAAGTCCCAATCCTTCTTTCCTAGTGATTTGGCCACCTCCTTCAGTGCCTCCACTGATAACAAGTCATTTTAGTTTGATAAGAAGAGCTGTGGCTTACAAACAACATTAGCATGTGCCCACCTCACCTGCATTGGCATGCGCCACAGCATTGTGAGCCATCGGATCTTAATCGAGGCGGGAGTATCTCAAATCTGCTGCCCCTTGGATTCATATCCAACAGACTGCGATGCCTCGGTGCATATAACAAGGGAGTCTAGTTAACATGCATTTTGGCTCATTACCTAGGATGATGTACTCCTACTAAATTGTGTCAGTGTGTTTTTAACTAACGAGAATCCATTCTTCCTTTCGGTACAAATAAACCTCGTTTTGTTTGATGTTCTTCAGCGGGACTACCTTGTAGTTGTTAAATTATGGCATAAATGAAGTTGATTTAGCAAAACTGAAATAAAAAGGAATCCATCTTACGTCCGTCAGATTGAATGCGACCCTCCCAATGGGGGCCAACGGTGCAGCTTCATGGGCCGTCTAACAGGGCAAATCAAAGGTGCATACGCTAGTGCATGGAGACATAGATAATCACAGTCTATGTGTACGGCTCGGGCACATGCGCTGTAGATATCCGATGATCAAAGCCCTGTGAAGCTTCACTAGTGGATTTGAGTTCTTATGATGCACGCCATGTCAGCCAGCCAGAAGCTCTTTTCAATTTTTCTCACGATATGGTTTTAAAAAAAAATCTCAAGACATATAGCCTTTCGATTAAAAAAAATTCTTTTAAATGGATATTATTCGAATTTTTTTCGCTTTTAACGGGCAAGGCAATGAGCCTCTTTTTCTTTTTTCTTTTTTTTGATGTTCGGCAATCAGCCTCTTAAAGCACCACATCCGTGCACTCAATCCCCTCAGGCACGTAAAGCCCCCATATCATACGCATCGATAAGTCAGGATACAATCAATTATCTATGCTAAAAAGTGTACAACATTACAGCAAGAATCTACCCCACAACCATGGCATCATTGAAAAGCAAAATAGAGAGAGAGAGAGAGAATCGAAAAGAAATAATGCAACTTTTAGAAGTTTGTTAAATGATTATGATGATACTCACGCTCATCAGGAGCGATGTCGGCCTCTGATTCCAGTGCACTGATCCACAAAAGAGTTAGAACTACGGCAACGACGAGAAAGCTTTTCATGGCCACGCCACGCCTTTGTAAAGACTGCACTTTCAGATGTTTTGGGAAGCCCTCAATCTGAACCTGAGTTCTCCAAAACCTTTTTACTTGGCATTTGAGGAAGAGAGGATTATTTGGGCTTAAGCATGATTTTTTGCTTTATAAAGAAAATGTAAGCATGCAGGTTGACTCTGACATCAACAATAGTATGTGAACCTGTCGGTGGTGTACGTACGTACTTGGAACATACATGATTGGTTACGTCATAGGAGAAAATCATGGGAATAAGAAACCACTAAGAAACTTAGATTGGTCAAGTTAGTGTCATCCCATTATCAATACGAAATTAATATTTCTACATCAGTTTTCCTACCGCCACGTGGCTTGCAGTGAATGGAGCAAATGCAAATGATGATATTCTTACATTAATTTTTCATTTACTGCAAGCCATATGGTTGTGTATGTTAGTGTTGTAGGAAAACTGACGTAGGAATATCGTTGTTTTTATCAATACTTAACTATGTAGGGAGATACTTAGGCTGATCATAATAGCCTGAATTACACGTTTAAATAAGATTAAAAATGGGCTAATGTTATTATTACCCCCTTCGTCGAATATTACCTGTCGGCATTAGAAAACCAAATGGACTGACACAATTTTATTTTGGTTTTCTAATGTAGACAGGTAATATTGCACAAGGGAGTCATAAATAGGTATAAGTTTACTAGAATAACTTTTTTCTTTTTGAAAATCTAGTTGGACGACTTTTAATATGGGAGGGACCAGTGGCAGAGCCACGTTAGGACAGTGGGTGGCCCTGGCCTTTGATTACATGTATTGTTGGCCCCTCTAAACATCCAAGGCAGAAAATGGATCCCATGGGCCACAGCAACTCAGAGAAACAGAGACTGAATCTCTCTCAAGGAATTAACATTCTGAGTGTTGTAGAATAATCAGTAACCTTTTGCATCTTAGCAAAAAGAGTACCCTTTTCCATGTACTAAATCAATGGTCAGTCACATATAAGGGGCATGAGACCACCCGTTTCGGCTGTTGGATTTCAATCCGATAGTATTCCTTAATAGAGGGACAGGCATATGTTGATTTGGAGGGCCATCGGATCTTAATCCAATAGCTATGACTTAAACTGGGCTCATATAAGCTAAATGAGACCAGTATCATTTAATTTTTTCCTTGCATTTTAAATTATACTCCCTCTGTCCAAATAAACCTATCTCCATGTGGGAAAAAAGGGTGCCAAAAATAGATGACTAACTTTGCTCCCTCACGACCAAAAACACGAGGGGGCGGAGACTTTGTTTTTCTGCGGCCCAATTAATCAAATAAACTTTACTCATTGTCAAATGCAGACTGATTTTTTGGACAGAAGAGTTGTTTCTTTTTATATCCAAAAATATTATAGTTTTCTTTGTCTGCACAATTGAATCGATGCGTAACAAAATTACAATTCATTTTTGCCCCACGTGGTAGAAATCCACGGGGGAGTAAGTATTAGAGATTCCGCAGTTGTCACAATGCTTTCCGCTAAGACTCGGTCGGACATATTTTCGTCAATGCATGGAGTCAGCTGAGGATGGGAAAAGCCAGCTGCCATTGAATGTCCGGATAAAAATTGCTAACCAAGGCTCTCTTTGTGGCTGAGAGAAGAAGACACATGCAAGCAAGTGGCTGCTGATTAGCCATCTCTACCAAGAAGAAAACTATAGAAAAACTGGTTGATTTCTGTTTGGCTCCCCTTTGAGTTCATCCTTTTCTACTTTAGGAGGGTTGCCTTTAAAAGAAGGATGTAACGTTTTGGTTTAAATAGTAAACGTTAAAGAAAAATCAAACGGCCAATTTGGCTCCCCTTTGAGTTCCAAAAGAAAAATACTTTTTTACACGGCCTTACAAGAAAGAAATGATAGATATGAAATTTTGGCTTAAATATTCCCTCCGTTCCAAAATACTGTGTACATTTAGAAATTACACCTATTCCAAATTACTGTGTACATTTGGCCAAAGTCACATGAGTTCATATCCCTCCTCCTCCTCTTTTCTTCCTTTTTTTTCATTTATTACTCGTCTCTCTTCCCACTCGATAAAAAAGCTACTAGAAGTAAAACCAACTCTATTGCAACAGAAGAATCTGACTTTTGGCCTAAAAGAGATTCCCCACCATGGTGTAGGAAAAGAAGCTCGTCGATGACGTCTCTGGTCAAACCGGTGACCCGGCCGACCGGGATTTTACCCCCTGAGCAATGTTTCGTCGATCCAGGGTTCGTCGACTGGTTGGAGCCCCCCTCCCCCACTGCGCCGTTGTATTGCGTACACTGGTTGGAGCAACGCCTTCCACCCCTCCTCGAACCGCGACTACAACGCCTCCGTCCGGAACACCAGTAGTAGCGGCAGTGCCGGCGTTGTCAGCTAGTATGGCAGCGGGAGGCCTGCGGCGAAGGCGGTGAAGACGGAGACTGGGGAACGAGGGAGAGGATGACGCGGGATGAGAGACTGGAGAGGAGGTGGCGAAGGTGGCCAGCCTTGCTCAATGGTCATGCACTCCTGGTCGGGGCTGCTCTCCAGAACAGATTTGTGGACCTAGTCTGCGTGGTCGTCGGCCACCGGGATCTTGCAGCTGACAGTCTTGTCGGTCACACTTCCTTGCTGTAGACCAGTTTCAGGCTGTCCATGTCTTTGCATTCCAGCCTCACGACCGCCCCTGCAATGTAATGCCGATAGAGATCTTATCGACAATGCGCAGGGAAAGTTGGGGCATTTTTTCGGTTTCGAGTTTCTGACTTTCTGTCCTTATGTCACGTGAGCCTCACAGCCCAATAAAAACAAAGTTTTTATGAAATATACACAGTAATTTAGAACGGAGAGAATAGTAAATTCTAAAAAAAAGTCTTTAATATTTAAAGCGATTGGCAAATAGCCCCTAACAAGCCCTTGGAGTTCAGACTTGAAAGAGAACGCAGCGCGATTTACAAGAAATTTTCTGGAAGGGGACACTTACGCTTAAGGGTGTAAATGGGCCGAGCCGGCTCACGAACAAATCCGGCTCGACTTTAGGCTCGGCTTGTGTCGGGCTCGGCCTAATACGAGCCGTGCCCGAGCACAACAATACTCGGCTCGTTAAACTCGGCTCAAATATAAAATAAATATATTAGTATGTATAAATATCTACTTGCAAGAGATGTCACTAGACTAAGTATTATCTTTATCATTTTGTAAATACAACAAATATATTGATATTTTATATGTACAAGTGCATGGTGTTTTATTTGGTTTTTTAATTTGGACAAAGAGGAGATATCAAAGTTTTAGTTTTTAATTTGGATAAGAGTTTTATTTTTGAATAAATTTAACTATTCATTTTTGTTATGTTCCACATGTAAATAACCAAAGCTATTAAATTGCAAGCATATATTTTGAATGTGACGCAATAGTGTTGTGACAACATACTCATTTTAATTAGTTTTTATGTTATTTACTAGTATTTTCATAGGTTTTTGATCATTTAATATTTAAGCCCTTGCAAGTGCACAATGTAATTTTATTACGGTGGTTGTCGAACCTCAAGGATGGATGAATAATCTACCAAACTCAAGAAAAAAATTGTTGTATTGATTTAATCTAGAGAAAATAATAAATCCTAACTACTTAAAATTGGATTAAACTAATATGGAGAAGTGCCAAGGCTTGAATCCACCACGAATAAACTAGTTTTATCGTTCTTCCCTCTCTCTTATAAATTCCTAGTTGATTAGTATATTCTTCTCGGACATATACTTGTCAATTCGATATATCATGTTATCCTCTCGGACGTAACACATAAACAATCAAATATGGAATCGTGATCTCTCTCTCTCTCGAGCATAAATCAATGAAACTCTAGTGATATATAACACATCGGTCTACTTACGTTCTTCTCGGACATGCAAGTATTCTTCGGATTAAAATCCACAAAACTCACTCTAGCCTCTCTCAAGTACATAGAATAAATCTCAATGTATTAACCATTAAACAAAACAAAGATTCATACACCAACCAAGATAAAATTCAAGATGAGAAAAAGAAACAACAAAACCAATCTATTCGGGCTTCATCTACGCCTTGAAAGAGGTTTAGCCGAGCATCGGAGGAAAAACGCGCATCATCTTCTTCATCATCTTCTTCTTCTTCTCTCCTTTGCTATGGCCTCTCCAAAATCCCCCAAAATAGCTCTCTCCAAACCCTCTCTAAACCCAAGACGTCCTTCCTTTTGCCCTCTTTAAGGCTTATATAGATGGGTAAGAAAAACCCCAAATATCCCTCTCAAAATCTAATGAAAAAGGGTATTTTTTCTCCCGTCGCCGCTGCTGATCGATCGGCTTTGTTTGGCGATCGATTGCATTGTTTTGAGTGTATTTCCGTTTTGTCCCACGATCTTTCGGCAGGTGTCTTCATCTGGCGATCGATCGGTTTGGAAAACTGTTCCTTCCAAAACTCCAGTAGATACGATCGATCATTTATGCGGCTGCGGCATCTTTCGAATTGGGGCCGATCGATCGTGTAAGTGATGCGAATGATCGGAGACTGTAGCAACCAACATTTCAATAGATACGATCGTTCACTAGTGATCGATCGTTTCCTTCATCCTCAGCGCATCTTGGTTCATGGTGATCGATCGCGTAATTTTGGCAATCGATCGGCTACTGTAGCTTTGCCATATTCTTCTGTTTCTTTTCTCTTTTTATGCCAAACATCGTGCAAGTCTTATTCTCCTACAAAAGATAAGAAAACAATATTAAAGCACGCGAAATTTATTCTAATACTAACACAAACATAAGTTTAGGAGCTAATAAAATGCATAATTCATATATAGATCAGTTTTAGTAGTTCATCCCTTTGTGATGCATACTTCAATTTTTAAGAAGCTAATTTACATTGGAAGTGTGAGTGGAATTCTGGAAGATATAGACACTTAAATGAGAAGTATCATTCTGTTACAGTCTTCTTAGATCAGATGTTTGAATTAATAAAGCTTACTCACACACACTTCAGTTATATAAAATAATACCCTCTAGAAATTTATTGAATATTAATATGTAGTGGAATAACTTTGGTCAAAGTCATATGTTCTTACATTGTTATTGTTGAGCTTAAACGATCATGACAGACCATTTGTTTAGCTTATGGCAGAGGAAATGAAAGAAAGTAGGTTAAAAATATAATACACTCATGCTGAAAAAAATGCAATAATAGCAAGTGGCTGCTTTATTTGTTATATGATCAACATTAGCTGATTCCTGGCCTGGAGGCGGAATTCAACCCAATGACTTGAACATATTTCTGGAGTCATTGGCCAGGGGATTGTTAAATCTAAATGTTCATGACAATAAAACATTGCACAACCATCGAAAAAAAGAAAAGAAAAGAAAAGAAATGTGGTGTATTATCCTTTTTTACATTCGAAATATGTTGGATAGTTGGTTGAGGTGCGTAAGTATTTGTACTGCGGAACGGCTAAAGTGAAGCCATTAGGCGGGTTATGAAGTGCCAATGTAACCCAATAGTTGAGATCACACGTAGAAAAAATATAATCTGCTTATTTACATCCCAGAAGAAGACGAGCACTGATTTAAAGTAAAGAGCCGCTCAGATTAGATCCGGCAAATGAAGATGCTACAACAGGTCTTAACCCAATAAAAAAAATAAAAAGAAGAGAACCGATTCGGCTCGTGGGTTCAGTTAGAAAAAAAAAAGATAGAAAGGAACTCGAGCCGATGGCTTGGGTGTTTAGTGATCGTTTAAAATTAAACCCTTGTATGTGCTTAAGGTAATTGTGTACTACAATGAGTATCAAAGAGTTGTCGAACCTCAGGGATGGATGAATGCTCTACCAAATTCAAAAGAAAAGTTGCAATTTGTTTAATTAATCTAGAGAAAGCAATGAACTTTACTAAACTACGCTGAGATTAAATCAATATAGAAAATATCAAGACTTCAAACCTACTACAATAAACTAATGTATCGTCCCTCTCTCTCTTTGAAATAAATTCTTAATTAGCTAACATATTCCTCTCGGACATACATTGGTCAATTCAAAGTATAGTGCTCTCCTCTCGGACGTAACACATAAATCAATTAAGCACATAGAACTGTGATCAATCTCTCTCGAGTATAAACCTATGAATCTTTATTAATATATGACTCTTCAGATTACTCACGTTCCTCTTGGACACGCAAGTGTTCTTTCATATTGAAATCCAATTAATTCATTATTGTCTTTCTCGAGTACAAAGAACAAACTTCAATGAATTAACTTTAATTGCATAATAAAAAGTCATACACCAACTAGAGTAAAACATAATACGTTTCAAAATACTGTGTACATTTGAGAAATTTCTCATTTTTATTGGACTATGAATGCCACAGGGAAGTTACATGACTCCTTCCTAATATCCCGTTCAACTCATATGCGCATTCACGAACCAAGTTCAAGTCAATCCTTCCAAGACTCCTCCAATTTTGAAAAGAAGAAGTTGCGTGATTTGGCAAAATGTACATAATATTTTGGAACAATCAATATTTCTAAATGTACATAGTATTTTGGATCAGAGGGAGTAATATTGTTATACAATTTTACGTAAGAGTGGAAAGATACTGGAGTTTTTCATTTAATCATCGAAGTCAAGGTTTCATATGCCATTGCACAAAGCTTCTATCTAATTTGAAGATTATATATAGGTCAAGTAACAGAGGTAAGTGCGAAAAAGAAAACCAAGAGAAATTTGCAGGAGATATTTGGGGATATATATAGTATGTACAGAAACTCTATTCTCTGTTATTCCAGTACTCACTGTCCAGATTGATTGGATAGAGATCGGCGGCAGAAGTAGAAGAGGCAGTCAAAGGACCATCTATTGAAATGCTGCGACTCTGGCTTTCACTTTGGCCATGAGGCACTTGAAAGTGATTTTTCATAGCCTTGAACCTCAAATCTTCACTCGAGATACTTGGGTCAGAGACCACATCTTCCACAGCACTTCGGCCTTCTAGCATACTTACTACTGCGGACATAGTAGGCCTAAGTGTAGGAGAAGCGTTTGTGCACATAAGAGCCACATTAATCATCCCCAATGCCTCTTCTATATTGAGATTTGACCCCAAATTTGGATCCAGTAGCTCCAAAAGAGTTCCTTTCTCTTGTAAAACATAGGCCTAAAGCATTATATTCAAACAGGGACAATTTAAGATAGTGCTGAGGCAATTTAAGTCAATACACATTATAAGGTACAATAAGAACTACAAAAATTCCAATGGAATTTAAAAGACATACTTAAAGCTGAAAAACCATTTACATTGCAGGTACATGATGTGCATGTGCAGGCGGGCGTGTGCAGTCATGTTTGTGTGTGTGAAAATGAAGTACACAAATATAGTTAGCAATTTAGTTCTTGACAAAAGTATTGGAACGAAAGAAATTTGGGTACTATATAGCTTATGCATTTCAAAATTACAGTCACAGATGTTAACAATGACAAAAATCTTATTATCTTAGTACTAGAAAATTCTACAATATGAAAATCAAGGTTTAAATTTAGGATCTCAGTGAGCCCAAAAAAAGAGACCGTAGAGAATCTTGGATAGGTAAATTTTTTTGCAAAACTCTAGGAAATTATATAGTGTTGAAATTTATGAAATACAAATATATATAGCACCTTAAAACATTAAAACTCACTTGAAATTCAATCTTTGCTTGTTAACAATAATGTTTGTTAATGGCTGCTGGTGATTGCCCATTAAAGCTGTTAAAACATATATTATTTGCCCTCCATCGCACCAACTAAATGCAGAAAAGAACGAGCCACTTAGGGCTGAAAACATATACTCCATCCATCCAATATTACTGTCTGCATTAGCAAACCAAAGTGAACTGATTAAGTTCATTTTGGTTGATATTGGACGGAGGAAGTATCAATTTGCCTTCATAACCACATTCGAGTAATCTGACTAGTTCCCAAGAGCTGACAACCACTACAACTTCAGGAAAATGAGCATACTGAAAGGAAGGTGAAAGAAGAGATGAGAATGACAAAGCCAGGAATTCCACCTCGTTCAGGTCTCTCAAAGGTATCTGTTTTTCTAGGTCCCTAATATTAAATCCTATGGAGAAACAGACACTGAAAATGTGATGATATCTTGGTGAAATTTCAGCCGCATCTCGCCGAATCTAATCAATGTCAAGAAGATTTAGAAGATTTGTGTATCATTTCACAATGTTGCCGTGATTTTGTGAAATGCGGCCAATCTCACTAAAAGGATTTTGTGTGTATTTTCAAAAGGCCCATTTTTCACATATGTTCCAAATTTATTTCTCATTTCCAATTTATCCCAAAAATCACACCTCTCTCTCATGTGTAATATATTTCAAATTTACATAGCCCCTCAAATGGCGAAGTTCATAGACAGGGTTAAACCAAGCCATCAGCAGGCTAGTTCAGGTCCACATAAAAAAAGCTAAAACTTCAAGCATTTAAATGGGCCATCTTTGGGTTGGCCCATCCCTTGATCCACAGGTTTTGACCAAGCAAGTATTTGCAAGTAGGAACAACCTTCAACTGTTTTACTTATATTCAAGAAATGTTAAAGAAACACTGGTTGGGACAAAAGGTGGTCAAGGAAATCTATTTTAAAGATCTATAATTGCAATATCACGAGTTTTAAACTTCTACTTTTTTGGATTTTGGTGAATAAAACGATAACAGCACTGAAAGTTCATATCACAGACATTGAACATTAGTTCTTCAGAATAAAAGTATAATTACACTTTTGTAAGATTTTGTTGATACTAATTATAAACAGGCAATAATCAATAGTATGATTGCAAGGAAATGGTGAGATTACCCAATCCAGAAGATAAATGCACTCCTCCTTTGGCCTGTAATTTGTGTTGCTCTTCCCACTGACAATTTCCAATGCAACAATTCCAAAGCTGTAGACATCTGCTTTGTCAGTCAGATAACCCCGCATTGCATATTCAGGTGCCATATATCCGCTGCAAGAAGGATAATATGTCAGAGGCTACTACCTCAATCAAACTGTCAACACTGCAAAAAATTCAATGCTCCAAATTCACTGATTGGTGCTCAAATAACTGGGTGATACTTTTTTAAGAACTTCAATTCTCTCATATTTGTGCAAATAAATGGCACTTTACAATTTACTTCCTATTTTATGCAAAAATGTAAATTGTTCAACAAAAAGAAAAATTGAACTTATTCAGAATCGAAGAATTGATATGACTGTCAAGTTAGTAATAGCAATTTTAGGTATACATATCTTTTAAACAACTCGAACTATTGGTTGGAAATCTCTAATTTCAAGCATGCACACAACACAAAAGTTAACTTACAATGTCCCAGCTATCCGAGTGCTGATGTGGGTGTTTTCTTCTTCATCAAGTTTAGCCAAACCAAAATCCGATATTTTAGGGTTAAGATCCTTGTCAAGGAGCACATTAGTTGTTTTAATGTCGCGATGAATAATTTTGATTCTCGACTCTTCATGTAAATAAGCAAGACCACTTGCTATGCCAACACATATCTTATGCCTTGTGCGCCAATCCAACTTCAAACGTTTTTGCTCTGGACCTACACAAGTTCAAACAAAGAATCTAGTTAAGTTTGCTAGTTTTAACACCACTCATGAAGACACTATACAAAAATGATTTTGAACTTACCCAAAAGAGCACGGGCTAGACTATTATTCTCCATGTACTCGTACACTAGCAATAACTGGTTTCCTTCAGTACAACATCCATAAAGTTTTACAAGATTTGGATGCTGCAGAGCAGAGATCATGCCAATCTCATTGACAAATTCACGATTTCCTTGTTTTGACTTAGACGATAACTGTTTTACAGCAATTATGGTGCCATCTGCCAGGAGCCCCTGCACAAATGAAATTCAAATTAAAGTGTTTATATGAAAATATGACCAATTGCTTCAATAGTGAAGTACCTTGTAAACAGGTCCAAAGCCACCTTCTCCAATCTTATATGCCACATCAAAATTGTTAGTTGCAGCTTTGATCTGGCTTAAGGTAAAAGAACCAGTCTGCAAATCTAGACTTCTCAGTTCTGTTGTAGTTGAAAGGTCAGGGGAGAAAACATGAAAGGTAATTATGAATAAGAAAAACTATCACTTGAACATATATATTATTTCTGTAAAAAGAGTGATAGCATTTTACATTACCGGGATCTGTCATAGGTTTTCTTCCAAGGCACCCCCTCCACCAAAGCACACCTAAAATCATAAAAACGCTGGATACAGCTCCAACTACAATTGCAATAACAGCACCCACAGATATTTTTTTTCTCCTTTCAGAAGGAGGTTCAAAATCTGCATAACAAAGGAACAAGCAACACAACTTATAAATGGGAATCAAGGAAATTTATGTAAAAAAATCTAAAACTCAGAACGCAAAACACTATAGCTTAAATGAGACATAGAACACACTGGGTGTAACAGAAATTGCAGATATAAGGGGACCGTAGGTTCCTCTAACAGGAATAGATACAGTTCCTTTCCCAGCCCATACAAAACGCATTTCCAAAGTGTTCCTCATTACAACTGCTGTAAATTTCTTGACAACTGCCTTGCCAGCACCACCAGCTTCATTTTCAATATTGAAGTCTTTCAACACCAACTTTCCCTACAAGAGGAGAAACTAAAAATTGTCAAGAGACTGAAGAATACAAGATTTACTAGATTACAGATGTTAATAGACATTATGCTGCCAGACACACCTGAATATAAACATCAAATATGCGCTTGCCGAAACTGAAGTACGTATTATCATCTCTGAAAACTATCTCAGCAAAATGGAGGTTTATTGTATAATTTCCATTCAGTAGGCACAGTCCATAATAAGTCAGAGATAGAGGAGAAAGACGAGCTGTTCTATAGAGCTGGGAGTCATTTATAAATAGTCTAGATGTGTTTGATATAATATAGTTGTCAACATCTGTAGCATCATCCATAAAGTTTCCTGTGTTGCTGATTGCCCAATTGCTGTTTTTGCTGGTATAGAATATGGATGGAGCAGCATTCCTATCATCTTCTTCATAGGTTGTTCTGTTCTGAATTACTTCCTTTCCACCACAATTTATATTCAGCGAAAAATAATCTGCCACAGGAAGGAGTTCGTAGTTGTTTAAAGAATATTGAAAATATAAATGAAAAAATAATGAAACGAAGAGATTTGAACAGCATAAAATGTGTTCGTCAGATCTTAATTTATTTGTATAATGCTCAATTTGGATTTCTACTTTCACAGATCTAAAAGCTTTCCTTAAATGGGATAAACACAAATAGTTATGTACTTAAATATTTCGTGAGACAAGCAGGTACTTGTAATGTATGTATGATTTATCTAACATTGTTGAACACTGAAACAATCATTCCTTGCCATGTACTAATAATGCACTTGTACAGCCAAAAAACTCTTTCGTATTTCAGCATGTTGGCAATATATGATATAAATTAATTTCAGCTCCAAACATCTCTTTTTTGGTAAGTAAACAAGTATAACAAGTAAAAGAAAGAGTGTAAAAGGAAGAGTGGATAAACTTTAAGGAGAATTTGAGGAGAATAAGAGAATATTTGAGGATTATTTGATCATTGAGATTGATATTTTCTATGGTGAATCAAACTTCATATTGTCATGGTACAAAGTGATATTGAATTTCTCTTCATATGTATATCATTGAAAATATACATATATTTTCATTCACTCAATTGAGTTGTCTACCTTTAGTTTGAATAAAGATAATTATAAACGAAGTGAAAATTTTAGCTGATTAAATGTTGAAAAAATAACACGAAGGAAGGGTTCTTAAAGGTAATTAAATGATAGAGATAATTAAGTCGAACTTACCTTCCACTATCAATATCGTGAGGACTTTTCATTCAATACAATTTGACAGTAGTTTGCAGTCACTACTTCATATAGATAAATAAGCGTATGCAACCTTTATTACGGAAATAAAGGCATATGCATCCTTTATCACAGAAATAAAGGAGTATGCTACCTTTATTAGGAATAAAGGAGCATGCAACCTTTATCACAGGCATATAGGCGTGCGCGACCATTATTATGGAAGTACAGATGAATCAGAAAAAGAATAAGAAGATAAATATTTGAATCAAAGTTAACTTACTTCGAGCACAGCGTGGGTTCCTCAAACAAGGAACAACTGGATTTCTGTGGGAAAGTTACCAAAAACAGCAATCAATATAAGAACATCACTGCTAAGAAAAGAACATATCCCGAAGCCATTATAGAAGCTTACAAGTTGTTTTCATTAGTGGATATTCCAAATATGTTCCTGCAGAAATTAATAGCAAGTTTTTTGGAATAATTAGAATTTAAAAGACATTAGTGTTACACACCACAAAGAACCGATCGTAATTACAGACATACTTACACGTTCTTCATTTGACACATCTCTGAGCTTCCTAATGTAAAGTTATTGTAAGAAAGATCACTGCAGACCGCAATAAACTAAATGGTTAAGCAGGCAAGAAAAAATTGACCACCACTCAGGAATAAGTCAGATATGGTATGTTACTTTATAACATATTCATGCTAATCTCAGAAATTCCAATTGCAAGTTAGAGGTCAAGACAAATGTTATTGATTGTCCATGGTACTTCTTATAGTGAGTGATATATTTGAGGGCCAAAATGGTTGCATTGGTAACAGCATTGTATTGCCAATAGGTTTGAGGTGCAAATAATAGCTTCTAAGTTTAGATAACCCCTAAAGGCTACATATTAGAAACTTGAGTAATGTTAGTTCTATTAAATCACCTACATGTTAATCCTTCTTCAGAGTTCTTGGCCAATGACATCGGGAATTTAATTTTCCAGTTATGTCACGTATCTTAGAAATTTAGTAATCTGCATACATTTATCTTCTTCTTCATGGAATTTTCGTCTTCCAGAACACAAATATAAAATGGGTGTAGACCAAAAAAAAATTAACTGAGTGAAAAGATAAGAAACCAAACATGTTGTCTCCTTTGCTCTCCATCCAGGTCGGCACTCTTCCCGTAAGAAAGTTGCTAGTTAAGTATCTGATCAAAGACATACAACTGAAATTTGGTATTACTTCTTTTAACAGAGGAAGTAAAGTGAAGGAAATAATGCTCTCACATGAAATCAGTTTTTCTCAAGTTCTCAAAGCTACTAGGAATGTCTCCACTCAACCTGTTGAAGGTTAGGTCCCTGCCAAGTAAATAGGCAAAAGAGATAAGATTCAATCACCAAAGTTTCAATTCATTTTGTGAGAATACTTACAAATGAACTTTTTCAGATATAGATATATATACTAATACAATTGACTTACAAGGTTTTCAATTTTGTCATTTGCCCAATAAAATCAGGGATTCTTCCAGTAATACTGCAATTCTTGAGTATTCTGCTTCCACAAAATCCAAAATACCTAATAAAACCTATCTTGCAATTGTATGTATTTTTCCATCCACGTAAGAAAGAAAAAGATAAAGAATTCAACTCACAGTATCTTCATGTTTTCCATTTTATCAATAGCTGGAAATTGTTGTGTTGTGGGACCATTCAAATCACTAATCCTCCTGTTCAACAAGATTGAGATTACATTACTAAGAGAGAAGTAGGGTGACAGAAAGAGTGACGGAGTCTACATGTCAGTCATTTTGGTCAGAAGAAAAATGCCGGAAGGAATTGGGCCTTCTAGGCCACTTGCTTGTATTGCCCTATTACAAAAAAAAAAAAAGATCTTGCAGATGAGTGGATAATGTCAAATATCATTTAGATATAATAATAACAATAAAAACCTAAATCTCTTACACTTTTCCGAGTTCGAGCCAATTCTGGATGAAATTAGGTATTTTGCCACTGAAGTTGTTATCGCTTATCCTACTGAATTATGTTACATAAAGCAATGCTCAGGTAAATTAGCAGCCCAATACCCATCTAAAACAACCGGCCGAATCTTGGTTTATACACAGATATAGTAAATAGATTGAGTCTTACAAATCCTTCAGATTAGTGAGCTGAGCAAGGTTTTCTGGCAACTCGCCTGTAAACTCATTCGATGATATTAAACTGCAACATCCACATTAAAGTACAATTGACCAGAGGAACTGCCAAAGGAGATTACCAAGTACTAAAACAAAACAAGTTTAAAGACGTCACAGTATAGCAAAAATAATAACAAGGTCTAAAACTGGGCAAAATTTAGTTCACAAAGTATAGCAATGTGCCACGGAGTATAGCATTACAAAGTATAAAATTTGTGTGTTCAATTCTTTCATCACAAAGTATAGAAAGAAATTTAGCTTGCAATGTGGCCTTTCTGAATACTAAGTCCCAAAGCAACAGTAAGAAAATTAGAAAGAACCAACAATCATAGATACCCAAAACCAGAAAATGTCATAAGAAATCAGGCAAAATCCATACAGCCTTTCTATATCGATAAGATTCCCAAGCTCCGCAGGAAGAGGTCCAGAAAATCGGTTTGCCTCCAGCGTCCTGTCAAGTACCAACCCAAAATCCCAAATGATCAGCAAATGAGCACATACTCACTTGCTCATTTATCCCAAAACAACATCACGCACAACAAAAATGAAGAAACATCCAGAAACAAAGATGATCAAACAAAAAGGGCATATAACTTACAAACTTCTCAGGGAACTGAAGTTCCCAATTGCTTTGGGCAGTGGCCCTGACAACCTGTTTCCAATCAGAGAGCTGCCATGCACAGAAACACATTGGTATGTACTGAACTAAACAGTAGACACTGAACTGAATTGAATAGAAGAAAAGAAGGGAAGGAGATCACATGTTGACCAAAGGCAAGGAAGCCCATTCTTGAGGAATTGAGCCGTTGAGGTAGTTCCTCACCAAATCACTGCCAAGGAAGATGGAGAGGAAAAATTAGGCGTTGGTATTTAAATCAGGGCGCAGGTTAGCAGGAACATGAGGGAAGGGACTAAGGTGCGCCGGGGGCGTACATTTCTTGGATGAAAGGGAGCTTGGCCAGCGCCTGCGGAAGAACTCCTGGCAAGTTCTGCCCCTTGAGGATTCTGTCAAGATTCAAACGGAAAACGTTACGGCGTGAAGTGGAAGAAGGCTTATGGGACCTACATGGGCAATGAAGGATGGTACATGCTAACGACGTGGCAGACGGTGCCGTTACGGAAGGTGCAGTTGCAGGTGACGGCATTCTCCGAGTCCTTAACTTGGACGGGCGGGTTCCACCCCGCGGCGCCAGTGCATGGGTCCACCGTGAAGTCCCAATCCTTCTTCCCTAGTGATTTGGCCACCTCCTTCAGTGCCTCCACTGGTAACAAGTCATTTTAGTTTGGTAAGAAGAGCTGTGGCTTACAAACAACATTAGCATGTGCCCACCTCACCTGCATTGGCATGCGCCACAGCATTGTGAGCCATCGGATCTTAATAGAGGCGGAAGTATCTCAAATCTGCTGCCCCTTGGATTCATATCCAACAGACTCCGATGCCTCGATGCATGCCAATAAAACGTGAGTCGGGTGCATATAAAAAGGGAGTCTAGTTAATATGCATTTTGGCTCATTACCTGTTTGGCTTAAATCGGACCCGGGCACATTTTTTAGGGGATGGGGGCAAGTTAAAAAACCCCTTGCCCCCTACATTGATAGGGAAGCATTTTTTATCCGCCTCCATGTTATCCACCAGCCTATCATCCATCAATACGAGCTTCCAATCATCAGGATTGACAGTGCAGGTGATCTGTGTGCGCCATTGATTCAAATGATCGACAACTCCATAGGATAGGCAGAAATTGTGGCGGTAGCATGGAGGTGGATAGAATAGGCTTCCATACCGGCAATAATAAATGTGGGACCAACTGGTACTAGAGGCAGCACATATGTATACGCCATGGCACACAGCTTATGGAAACGAGGCACATGTAGTACGAACGGAACTCCGGAAACATTTTTTTTTGTATATAAAAAAAATTCCGTTCATATTGGCCAATTGGCTTTTGTCCGCAAAATTGAAAAAAATTGCTTAATGAACACCTTTACACTCCGCATATAGTTTTTTTTTATAAAGTAGACGGTTATCATTACGTTTGTCATTAAGGTTGGTTTCAGTATGTTCATCCTCTAAGATCATCTAACATAAAAGAAAAAAAGAATTTTCAAACATCAACTCTTGCGTAATAAGAGATTTTGTAATTTGTGCTCATAACATACATGTTTCAGAGGTACAACTTCTAAGGCCTCTAGCCTTCACATTAGCAGGTACTTTGGATCTATTCCTGAAGACAAGAATGAATTAATGAACATTTGTATAGTTACTTAACATTAGACTAGGTTGTCCGGGATTTTTGCAGCCCTTCATTTCTACCTTGATGGTGATTTGTCTTTCACAAGTTTTTCATTTCTTGATGCCAATTTCAGCTAGTGCTATGCAAGGAACCAGTGAAGAACGCTAAGTTGATTTTTTAATGCTATAGTTGGAAAACTTCTAGTTTGAAATTGTGCTTCCTAAGGTAAAATTAGTGGTCAGAACTTGGAATATCATTAGCCAAACAGACTTGAGAATTAGTTAAAACTAGATCCTTCCAGTGCTTGTCCTTCCTCATTGTTCTTAAACTGAGAAGCCATTCAAAAAGGAAGATATAATGAAAAAATAAATGACCCAAGTTCCATCATCATTTTAGTTTCAAGTTTCAACTCTAAGGCATTTATGTGGTCCAGAATTCTGAAGTAGTTCACCAATGCAAGAGAAATCAAAGAAACTTACTTAAGAGGATTAGTCAATAGAGAAGGAAAGATAACACTTACTTAAGAGGATTAGTCAATAGAGAAGGAAAGATAACACTTACTTAAGAGGATTAGTCAATAGAGAAGGAAAGATAACACAAGGAAAGCTGATCACCTTCATCAACAGGAAGAGTGGCGCCTTGCCCTGACACAAACAAGCATCCAACTCCAAATGCAAGAACAAACACCACAAGAAATTTCCATGAAATCATCTTCCAATCCAGATTTCCAGTCTTCAAAGTGCTGCAACATTCACCAGACCCATCTCCCAAGCTTGTCTAGTCTTTCAATCTCACATATCGCCATCCCTGCTGTCCTTCCTCTCTCTTCTCAATCTCAGCTCTCTTGTTTTTCAGAGGCTATGGAGGAGGACTGATCCAGCATTATTTTAATGGGGGATTCGAAAACCATTTACTCGTCAATTACTCGTTGACTTCTCACTATTCAAACCGTGTGCTAGCGCCGATGTTTTGCCGATTGTGTGATTCCACGTCAGGTTAACGTTGCTTCACGTCCTAGCAACGTGAAAACATAATTTACGTTGCTCTCATGCATGCTCTTACTTCTAGGCAGCATTCTTTTTAATAAGATAGTGCTGCGGATCCATTGTCTCTTTCACGTTTGCTAGTTTCATATGGAGATCTGATGGAGGGTTTTTACAGGCCTTAATTAAATTCCCTTCTTAAAGGCCAAGTGTTTTGTAGCAATCTGCATTATTTAAGCTAAACTTCCCTTAGATTTTAGGTTTTTGCTTACTTCTAGGCAATTAGTTTAGACTATTATGTATATGAACAGCTTATTGCAAGTGAAGATGATAATCGTTAAGGAAAAACACTCCCTCTGGCCAATATAATGCGACATTTGGGCAAAATGCGCGTCACATAGTAGTTGAGACATTTGAAGTGGCTGGCAGATGAATTATAATTAGCTTGTGAAGAAGCTTTTTTATGTACCCAGCCAATTAAGCTTTTAACAATCTCTTAGTCGTGGATTCCATGATGCAAATGTAGCTATTAATTTGGAACAAAGGGAGTACTTAAGCGAAAAAGCTTAATTCCATGTTTGATAAAGTATGAAGTTCTTTCTAAAGTACTCAGCCATGGGTTTGCTATATTCTGTTTGGCTTGGACTTTGAAGCAAGTGTAGCTTGTGTATTCAGACGTTTACCTTCCCACTAATCGCTGCTTCAGCCCTAGGTCAACGTGGAAATGGAAAATTTTCTGTCTTTTTGTACAAATAGAAAATTTTCTTGTTCTTTAATTCCTCTATTGAATAAAACCTAGGCCTTAGGATGAACATATTCAGAAAAATTGAATGTGCTTGGTGTTGAAATATGCACAAGTAATTAGTCATAAATGTACTTCTTCATTTCCTGAAAGAGTGTGTTTAATCATGAACAAGCCTATCAAGCATTGCGAATAAGCTCATTCTAAATAACTTATAAGACCTCCTATATTCCCTCCCTAGGCAGTTCTATTTAATTTCATAATTTGAAATCAAGCAACTGACCATAGTTTAATATACAAGAACACTCCAAAACGACAAAGCTACCTTCTTTTTTTAATAGATGCGCTTCTGTTTTCCAGCATCTATTAAAAAATGAAGGCTGCAGCTGGATCTACAAAACCAACAAATTAAGAAGACTCTTGATTTCTGCAACTCTCCCATTATTTTAAAGCTTGCAAGTCATAATAGGAATCAATGAGGTAGCTAGCAATATATGATAAGCTTTGCAACAATATAGAGACATATTTCAATTACCGAGAAAACCAATATATATAGAAATATAACGCACTGCCTAGAAAATGATAGAAGGTTAATTAAACTAATCAAGTAGATTATGTGGAAGAAAACAGATGTAAGGAGTCGACCATGTTCAATGGTGGTACGGAAGGACAAGGACAATCTTGTCATGCGAAGCTCACCTTATGATTCATGGCAAGTAATCCCAGTTTTGTGTATAATAATCACTGATTACTTGATTTAACACGACATAGAACTTGCATATAATTAAACTAATTAATGGTCTTTGTTAATTGAACAAGTGGGGAAATGCCACCTTTCTCACCAACCATTTTCATTTGGGTCTGTTTGGTTAAAGAGAAAAAGAAAGAAAAAAAGACAAATGAGAAAAAAGAAGAAAAGAAAAGAAAAAGAAATGAGGAGGCGCCAGACTTTTCTCATGTTTTCTTTTTATTTGAGAAAGAATAAAGTATAGTTGGAATTTTTGTATAGTCCCCACGAGAAAGAAAAATAATTTTCAGTCAGACGTTTCTGTCCGTCCAAACACTCATCCTCATCATACGCCTAATCCCAGTTATTTGGGGTCGGCGGCATGGATTATATACCGCATTTGACTCTTATCAGAATCAAAATGGTACAAAATTCATACAAAAAAAAAACATAGTGGCAAGTTTTTATGCCGGATGCCCTTCCTGACGCAATCCTCCGAAGAGGGGACAAACACTAAAAAAATAAAATACTTTGACTTTTCTCACTTTTTCTTTTCCTTTCCTGCTAACCAAACACACCCTTAGGTATATGTATGAAAACTATATATGTATGTAAAAACATAAGAGCTCATAACATGTGCGTGCTTATTTGGTGGGAGTGTGGGCACATCTTGGACCATCGGATAGATGAGCCCCGTCTTGATATATACATATGTTTCTCTCTACTATATTAACACTGAATCCTGTAAAATTGGTTTCGAGAACTCTGTTATTTAGTGAATTTTTTTTATTTCCCATGTTTTATCTACTATAAAACTTGATACGCCTACCACAAACGTCAAATTGCTAAGGTGTAGACGGAATTGCTAAGGTGTAGACGGTGCTCTCTAGACTACCACGTGAATACAGTCCTATGCAGTAATGCATTTTGATGGGGAATTGTCGTCATTTACTTCTACATATATTGGCATCTGCGAGGGAAAACCGTGGGTTTCCATCCTCAATTGAGGGCATAGAATATGAAATGGAGATGAATCAATCATTTGCTATGGAAGATCAGGCCCAATCAGCTCTCGAGGTACTTCTCAGTAGCTGAAGTGTTTTTGTTGTTAGAGTATTATCTTCTAAATTAAATCTACATAAATATGGTAGATTGAATTGTAAGGAAAGAGAAGAAGTTAATCTTTATTAAATAGAGTTTTTTTTCTTGTTGTATAGGTCATTTTTTTGTTGATCTTAGGGTTGAGGATTGTGCGGCTGATGGAAGGTGATAGGAGCAATGAGGTAAGAGTGACCAAAATGCAGGGGTATGAGTAATTAAAAAAATAATAATAAATCAATACGGAGTTAAGCAATGACAGATCTTCTCAAATCTTAGTGGGCTATATTACTAACAGGGTACACTACTTCTTAGTGGGGTGGGAAGGCCAGCGTTCAAAGCTTTAACTTCTCCTGGTAAGTAACCTTCTTCTTATGTTTATAACCTGGTATCATCTGAGCTTCGGTTCCGAACCCAATTCCAATTTCAGGACCGTTGCACTGAACCAAGATTCAAACATCCTCTTGCCCAGCGAAGCCAAAGCCGCCGAAGCCGAAGCAGCAGAAGATGGTGTCCAAGTTGCTGAAGAGGACCCCCACCAAAACCACAAAGTGACTCAGGGAACTCCGCCGAAGTCGCCCCGGCAGGGGCGGCACCACCCCCCTCTAAGAAGAGCCCGAGGTCGTTGATGCTGCCGCCGCCGTCTCGGTTGTCATCTTAACGATCCACAAATCGGATCAGGTCAATAATTTTTTTATGCAAATACAATGCCTTATAGAAGAAGCTCCATGGAAGGATTCAAATCTCCAGTGAGCACTGCAAGGCGACTTACAAGTGAAACAAATGGTTGTTCTTTGCATTTTGTTACCTAAAACATTTAGGATTAACCAATCAAATATAGAACTTGGCTGATGAGAGTACAATATAGAAGATAATCCAATTTTCTTACGAAGTAGCTAAATTTAAACAAATGAATTGCCCTACATGCACTTCGTTTCTCAGGCACGTCATAACAAGGATAACTTATTAATTGTGAGTTTGGGAGGTTCATGTTGTTTTTTCTGTCTAAGGTTTTTCACATAATAAAGAGGAGAAATACTTAGTTATTATCCCAAGGGGAGCATGCGGCGAGCATCAGGGCTGCCAGCAGTTCCAGCACTACAAAATTTAGATTTTCTACCCTTATACTCCTCTCAAGAGCCTGAACTCACCAATGTGGACACACAAACAAGCTTGTGGTTGCTTTTGTATTTGTCATTGTTTGATATTATTTTCATTTAGCAAATTTCCATGACCAGCCTTTTAAAATAGATTACCAAGATAAATGATTGAGGCCATTACACATTGCTACATGTATTACATTCTCACTATATTATACATCTTCTAGTTTGTAGGCTTCCAAGTTTATAAACGTATCGTGTATAACCCAATGCTATAAGTTCAAGAACAGAACAGAGACTCAAATACACATCTTTGCCCTCGTGGCCCAATGATATCACATCAGAATTTAGGGAGGCTGATCTGCAGAAATCCATCCCTGAAATTTTAGAAAGTTCCAGTCATCAGACATGTAGAATGTATAATAATACTCAAATTACAGCTGAAGAATTTAAAAGGACTACAATTGCTTACAGGCTATTAGAGTCTATATGATACGCCCTCCATCTCAATTTAAGAGTTCTTTTTATGAAACCCAAATAAACTAATTTGATTTCCTTTTAATTTTCTAAATAGGGACATTAAAATGGGACAGAACAATTGTAATTATATAGTCACTAAGAAATGGCACATGAAAATATGAATTGATAACTTACACAAACTCGGCCGAGACTCTATCCTTGTTCACATCACGGGGAAGTGGCCATACAACTTCGTATGGTCCTTGTGAGATTTCTTTCCGAAGATACATGTGGTCGGCTGCTTTGGCAATATTTGATGCCCTCCACCATTGAGTTGAGCGTTTACCTGTGACAATCAAGCTGTCCAAGAAAAACCAAAGACGATACTTAGTATGAGAATTAGTACATTTTGAAAAACCAAATAGGACACTTAATATGAGATGGAGTAGTTTGATTTGGTGTTTAAACGAATACTTTCAAATCTTGTGGGAAGACTAATCAAGGGTAAGTTGGGACATTCTTAGGATCCATGGAGGTTGGCATACTTCCTCTCATCGACTTCAACTCTAACATCATTGATATTGACACCAGGAAGTTCAATAGTCACAGCATAGTTGCTTCTTGATTCTGCAACATCTATTCTTGGAGACCATTCTGTACCTGCATCCAAAGGCTTCTGTTAGACCAACTGTCTTCCAGACTTAGATCAAAAGAAGCAGAGTTAAGGGATATGCCATTGCGACAAGGGCGGCAGATCTTCGCCACACGGGGTTGACTCTGCTTGCTTATTGGCCTAGCAAACATGGGAGCCTCCATTGGCAGTTGCTTTGTTTGCTCATCATTCCTAGCTTGTCTGGAGAACATCGGCTTTCCATGTGATTGCTCAATTAAACTTGTTTGATTCTTTGGGCTTGGGACGTTTTGACTTATCCCCTGTTGGAGGTAACTGTCCTCACCAAGACTCTGGAACAAAAATTGTACAACATGTGTTCATGCTAATCAAATACCAACATATATATACAAAAGGTTAATACGTGTTGTGGATCGAGATCCGGCGGTACACATTAATATGAAGTGAGCAGGTTATTCAAACCAGCCTGCTCCTTCTATTAAGATAAACCGTCGGATTGAATTTCTACAACTTATGATGGCCTAGCGCACACAAACACGTGTGAGCAGGCACGTACCAACGGATCCTTGAGAAAGAATGAGTCCATTGCAGATGTGTTTTTTTTACTACAAAATTTAGTGTACATCTAGTGGAGACCTGTCTCATAAATGGTCCTTGAGAAAGCGAAGATTGCCGGGAAAATAGAATCCGGTTATCGCATCTCCGGATGACTGAATTAAGAGTGCTGCTGCAGTTCTGGAGAAATTAAAACAAAATTGATCATGATCAGCAGCAACCAACAGCAATACGATTTGCAAAAATCATTGTTTGAATGACTTCGAAAGGAAAATATAACTAATTTGGTCCTGCAAAAAACATTACTAAGATACCAAGCATATAGACATGGGCAAAATTCAATTAAGGAACACAAATCTGTCGAACTGTCCTACAAAACAATATTCATTAGAATGACCAGTAACTAACATCGAAATGAGTAGAAGTGAAAGAAAATGCAACTAATTTGTTCATGGAGTACACATTATTATAAGATACTAGTCACACATAATGAAGGAATCAAATTAAGCAGCATAAAATGTCAACTAATGAAATTCTATTGTGATTAACTGAACTTTAAAGATTAAAGATAGCAGGCATCTAACCATGAGGAAGATATGATTAGATGAGGTTTCCTCATTGCCAGCAAAGTGACCCATCATTGTGGCCAGCCTTCTCTCTACAATTTGCTTGTCCATTGTTCAAGAAAGCAAGAATGCTATTGGAAATTCAAATGGTTTCAGAAGAATTCAGCCTTATTTTAGTGGAGAGCTGCAATGCTAGATTGGCAACTCAAAAGGGCTATATAAAGATCAATCCTAGAGCTGATTGAGCTGCAGATAAAGATGGAGATGGGCAAGATTTTTCTCGCAAGGCCTAGAAAATATCTGATTCAAATATCTTTGGGCCTCCGGAAAGGAAATATCTGCTGCCAAGTGCATGGACTGAAAGGGAGTATGCATGCTCCTGATGTCACCTTCAATCATTCATGGCCGCTGCTGAGTCTCAATACTGGTGGGCTTTTATTTGGGTAGAAATAATGGTGGGCTTAATCACGTTACAAAGTGGTGCAAATTAAGGCCCATATTGACGTAAATTCTCGGGGAGGTTGCATCAAGTGAGACTTGGCTTGGGCTAGTTCAGCTCTCAATGTTTGACAAAATTTTCAAAAACTAGTTCACGTCAATGTTTATGCCCCATGTACAAGCCCTATGCCTTCATGGTTGCACAGGTGAGCGGTCCTAGGGGCGAACAATATTTACCATTTTTTAGAAAATTTTGAGATATCATTGAACAAAAACCTGGTGCCGTCCTTGCAAGTTAAATGAACTGACAGTCATCAGAAGTGAGCTAATAACAACTAGCGTACTCTTTTATGTTTGTTTCCTTCGTGTGTAGAAAAAGAAAAGTTTGTTAAGCAATTATCCATCCCCCCCCCCCCCCCGCGTGCACATTGTTCTTAAGTGATCTGTTGGAGAGGACTTCGGTTCTGAGTCTCGACCCAGGCACAATGGGGATCTTAGAATGATAGTTTCTATGTGCGTGAGTTGTCCACTGCCTTGAACAGTTGTAGCAAAAAAAAAAAAAGAAACCTCATCAATCATCATAGTATGCCCAGTATAGACTCTTATTTTCTTTCACAATTAAATATCATTAAAACTCAAAGCGAACAAAAGAGCCAGATGACAAAGACTGCAAGTTCCGTCACCATGCAGACTGAAATTCAAAACCATGAAAATCAAAGAAAATAAACCTGCGGTTCTTATACCAACATCATCAATATCACTTGTGGTGTTGAATCACTCCGTGACTTGCTCACAGGTTTCATTTTCTAGAGAACATCAGGCACAGTTTTCACTTTCCGGAACTGCTATCTGGCCCTAATCTCCCTATTACACACTTCCTTTGCTATTTGAATGGGTTAATCTGGCAAAAGCAGGTCATGGCAAACCCATTTTTTATTAAAAAAACGCCACAATTAATTAAAAAGAAAAAGTTAATGAGTACCGTCGGATAGGAATTTGAGAAAGCACATTATTTTAGGAGGTGGCTGGGTTTAAAACATGTTTGCCACCTGTATTACGTGGGCTGCATAATCATAATCGCGCGGGCCAAGAGCGCTTGGTGCATGTGAACGGATGTGCACGGGGTGTATATTAACATTGCCTACTAGAAAAATGAACTCCCTCCATCCTATACTACTAGCTACATTCTGAAGAAAAAAACCTTCTTCCCTCTTCCATTTCCCTGAACTTGAACTTTCTGTTCAATAAACATTACTACCTCCGTTGAAAATTACATGTTTGGATTAGAATACCAAAGTGAATTGATATTAGTTTGTTTTGATTTTCTAATCCAGGCATGTAATTTTGGACGGAGGGACTACTATTTTTGCAGGGAGAGCTACTAGTATGGGATAGGGTGAGGATGTTCTGACCATATATCTTATTCATCACACGCCCAAGTGTCATTCTTAGCCCCTTTTTTTCGACGCCTAATTAGTAATGTTACAACTTTTTTTTTTGTTTTTTGATCAGCATAAAAAACAGAGCAAGATTACAAATCACATTACAGATAAAAAAAGGCTTAGTGATTGAAATCTCTCACATTACAGGTAACAAAGCAAGATATATTTTTTTGACAACAATGTTAAAACTTAATTTTTCATTCCCAGACAAACATATAGTTTTTTTTTTACTTTGTGGGGCATTAGTTTGTTTAGTGCCAAATACTCCCTCCGATCACTTTTAATTGAGACAATTAACAAAAATTTGTATGCCAAAATAAGATGATACTGTTCCTAATTATTCTTTGGCTAGGTAGCCAAAGAAGGCGACGATGGCTGCCCAGCAGCGACCCTAGGTCGAGGTTGAGGTCGAGAGGCCTATGTGATGAAAGGTGACTCGCTTACTCGAAAAGTCTATGCTTTTACTATAGACCCCACATCTCAATAAATTTGACTAATTATGTAATTGTTTCAATTAAAAGTAACTGGAGGGAGTATAAACTTTCATTCATATATATTGATCATCGAGTTTCCTTTCCTTCTGAATTTTCATCTTCACTAGCTCTCCCCCTCATAGTCGGCTCAAATGCCATTAGGATGGTTGCTCCTCAATTTCTCCTCTCTTTTTTTGCTGAGAAACCTTAATTTGTTTCAAATTGAACATAAGGAAATTTGTGAAAAAAAATACTTTTTTAGGTGAGAAAATAATCTCATTTAAGAGCAATTTTTTTCTATACAATCTTATTTGGGAGTTTTTTTTGTACAATATTTGGGAGTTGCTCAATCAGGGAAGGAAAGCATGTGCGTGCAAAGATAATCCAGGCCGCCCTCGGCTCGTAGCTAACATGCCAGTCCACCAATACTCTATCCATTTCCAGACAATTTCACGTGGGAATAACAAAGCTGCACGCGCACCGGACTACCTGCCAATGCAGTCTGAAAGTGACACATTTTGACCAAATTGACACATTTTGACCAAATTGGCATCATCATCTTCTCCTACCACTTTGGTATCTATATAAGTATCCCTGTATCTGAGTGCAAATTATGCTTTTATTTCTTGGTCCATCTCTTCTACAACCGGCTCTTCTCATATTTGGCAATTATTGTTGTGCACTATCACATGGTACCATAAGGCTTTGGCAGCCACACCAGGAGTGTGGCCCTAGTCTGATCCTAGCCGGCTAGAGATCATTGTTTTTCATCTCCTGATTATGTTCCGTATACCACACCTGAAGAATAACAAATATATTCAAGATTACTTGGGCTCATATAGGTTATTTGATAATGATCTCATATATTATATATATAGAAAAAATTTAAATGAGATCGCTCTCATTTGGCTTATATGAGGCCAATTTAATACGTAACTGTTAAATTTGATCTGACAGTTACAAACAGCTATAAGGAACTCATCTATCCACTGATTTGACATACTCATCTACCAACTGATTTGATACCCTCCCTTAGATCAGAATCCAATGACCCAAAAAATTGGTCGCATGCTCCTTATATAAGAACATGGTCCTTATATGAGAATGATCCCATGTAAACCGTCCTCTATATATATATACACATATATATACATAAAGGGTCTTGGTACTCTACAACGACTAGAACATACCTCCAGTTGAGTTGGTAAGCAACCATGAGATCATTATCCAACGATTATAACAAAACTCGTCCTTACCCTCTTTAACCCGAATTAAAATACTCCTGACCCAGCAGGAGGGCAACCCGGCTCCCCAAAACCAAACCCTTCGCCAAGTGCTTCCTTAGCTCCTTCTCCCCTCCCCTCCCCTGTGCTGTTGTTGCTGAACTCAGCTGCTGAAATTTGACTTGAAATTAAACGAAAATTAATTTTTTAAAAGCGATCGATCGGCAAAAAAGACGCGATCGATCGTGACGAAACCGATCGATCGTATCTACTGTGATTTTCTGAAAGTTATTTTCGCATTGGCACCAATCGATCGTTTTGAAACCGATCGATCGTAGTTACTAGAATTTTAGGACTTGTGCACCGTAATGAACCGATCGATCGGTTTGAAAGGCTAATTTGAGCGATCGATCACAAAGCGATCGATCGGCTATATGGTTACAGTTGAGAAAATGGCCGTTTCTCTGCGAAAAACTACGTCTCTTCTTCCAAAAAAGGCCTAATATAGTCCTTCTATATATTGAGAACGATTTTTCTCAGAAAAAGGTTACATAAACAACAAAAGAACTCATTCTTCTCCTCTCTTAATTCTTGGTTCATCATTGAGCAATAGAATCTCCACTGATCGAGATCCAATCAGTTTGATTTGTGTGCACCTTTAAACTGACGGTGTGGTTCGTTGTATCTAGGGAACGGAACGCCATTGATTGCCTGTGCACGGAAGGCGGCGTATCTGTTTCAAGAACAGCGCATAGAGTGCCTCAAACCTGGTTTTAACTTCTTCATCTCTTTCTGGTATTTTCATAAAATTATTAGTCAATTGAATGTGAATATTTGGTAATATTCTAGCCCTCTTATATGTGACAATCCCAACAATCTTGAAACAGATAATTTATTCTTGTTGATTGAATACTACTGCAATTATGGGTGTTGACAAATCATTGAAACCGGAGAAATTTGATGGCAAGAATTTCATGCGATGGCAAACAAAGATGAAATTTTGGTTGACTCAATTGAACATATTCTATGTGATTTCTGATGTTCTTGTGGATAAAATTATGTCTTCTGAATCTGACAAGACTACTAATTCTTCTGATGTTGGAGTTGCTAAGCCTGTTGATAGTGATAAATTCAAACAAGATGATGAACTGTGCCATGGGCAAATTCTGAGTGTTTTAAGCAATGAATTGTATGATCTGCATGTGAAGGGGAAGAGAAATACGTCGTAGGTGAGTATTTTGACTACAAGATGGTTGATAACAAATCTGTTAGAGACCAAGTAGTCGAAATACAGAATTTGGTGGCTAAGATCATTGGGAAAGGCATTCCCGTTGACGAGAGGCTCCAAGTTCCTGCGCTTATTGACAAACTACCACCCTCATGGCAGGATTTCCAAGTTAACTTGAAGCACAAGAGGGACGCAATGTCCATTGATGATCCTATGGTGGCCATACAAATTGAAGAAAAACATAGAGGTAAAATGAGAATTTTACAAGGCTCATCTTCTGGAGTCAAAGATAGTGCTCAAGCAAATGTTGTGGAAGGAAAACCAAAGTTTTATGGCAATAAGAAGAACAAAAAGAAGTTTAAAAATCGGTCTTTCAAACATGGTTCTAATATCCATATGGACAATAAGTCAAAGGTTTGCTGGATCTGTGGGAAACCTGGACATTTTGCAAACAGGTGCAAAGAGAAGAAAGGCCAAGACCATAGTCATGGTGGGGCTCCATCTTCTGCTCAGGTTAACATGGTTACTTCAGATGACAGGTTAGTATTAACTAATTCTGAAATTAACTTGGCATTTGAATCTACCGATTGGTGGGTTGATACAGAGGCTACTGTTCACATCGGTGTTGATGTTTTTTCTTTTTCATTCTATCAGGAAGTAAAGGATAGGACAGTGATGATGGAAAATTCCTCTGAGGCTAAAGTTTATGGAGTTGGAAATGTGGACATCCGGTTTACATCAGGGAACACGTTGACTCTTCGTAATGTGTTGCATATGCCTAGTGTGAGGAAGAACCTTGTTAGTAGAGTACTTCTTAGTCGAGAAGGATATAAATTAGTGTTTGAGTCAAATAAAGTTGTAATAACTAGACATGGTACTTTTATTGGTAAAGGCTATGTGTGTGATGGCCTTTTTAAACTTAATTTGGTTTCTTATAATAGCTCTTTATTTCAAGTAGATGACTCTCTGGTTTATCATGTTGATTCTTTTGATGTGTGGCATATGAGACTAGGACATGTGAATTCAAATACTATGAAAAGGATGATGAATCTTGATTTGATTCCGAAATTGCATGATGAATCTCTTAATAAATGTGAAATATGTTTTCAAGTGAAATAACCTAGGAAACCTTATAAGTCTATTGATAGGTCTACATGTTTGCTTAATTTAGTTCATTCAGATATTTGTAAATTAAATGGATTATTGACTAGGAGTGATATGAGATATTTCATTACATTTATTGATGATTACTTTAAATTTTGTCATGTTTACTTGCTAAGTCTAAAGATGAAACTTTTGAGAAGTTTAAGATTTATAAGATGGAGGTTGAAAATCAAACCGAAAGGCGGATTAAAAGACTTAGGTCTGATCGTGGTGGGGAGTATTGTTCTATTGAATTTTGCAAGTTTTGTGAAGATCAAGGAATAATACATGAGACTACAGTGCCTTACTCTCTTCAGTCTAATGGAGTGGCAGAAAGAAAGAATATAACATTCATTGACATGATTAATTCTATGCTTTCCTTTTCGGATTTACCGAAGAATTTATGAGGAGAAGCAATTCTTTCTGCGTGTGTGATCTTAAACAATGTACCTCATAAAGGACAAAATATAACCCCTTACGAATTAATGAAAGGAAGAATACCAAGCTTAAAGTTCATTAAGGTTTGGGGATGTCTTGCCAAAGTGAAAATCCCAAACGTGAAAATGGATAAACTAGGTTCAAAAATATATGATGCGGTATTCATTGGTTTTGCACAAAATTATAGAGCATATCGGTTTTTAGTAATTGGGTCTGATCGGCAGGATTATGCACATAATACTATTAAGGAGTCCGATGATGCAACATTCTTTGAGAATGTATTTCCTATGATGGAAAAGAATAAAGCTGTAGTGCATAAAGAAGATGATTCATCGTCTTCTATCCCTAGAATTGAAGATTCAGATACCAATGTAGAAGTTAGGAGATTTAAAAGAACCAGAATAGAGAAAAACTTTGGGAATGACTTTTATACTTTCATGGTGGGGAATGAGGATCCTTTAACTTTTAGTGAGGTTATGTCATCTAGTGAAGCTCCTTTATGGAAGGAAGCGGTACAGAGTGAGATAGATTCAATCCTTGCACATGGGACGTGGGTTCTAACGAATCTACCTCCAGGGTTTAAACCCATTGAGTGAAAGTGGATTTTTAAAAGAAAATATTATCCTGATGGATCCATTGAAAAGTACAAAGCTAGATTAGTGGCTAAAGGATATAGTCAAAAGGAAGGTAAAGATTTCTTTGACACGTATTCTCCTGTGACCTTGATAACTACAATACGACTGCTTATTGCATTGGCAGCTCATTATAACCTCGAAATTCATCAAATGGATATCAAAACAACATTTTTAAATGGCGAATTAGAGGAGGAAATATATGTGGAGCAGCCTGAAGGTTTTGTAGTTCCTGGCTAAGAAAGAAAAGTATGTAAGTTAGTGAAATCTCTCTATGGGTTAAAACAAGTTCCTAAACAACATCATCAAAAGTTTGATGATGTTCTTCTTTCAAATAATTTTATTTTGTGTACTTCTGATAAATGCTTGTATTGGAAGTCCTTTGATTGTTCATTTGTAATGTTATGTTTGTATGTTGATGATATTTTGTTGTTTTGTGATAATGTAGATCATATCAATAAGATTAAGGGTTTCCTTAATGAGAACTTTGATATGAAAGACTTGGGTCTTGCCAAAGTCATACTGGGCTTGAAGATTGATAGGACTTCTCAAGGAATAGTTGTGAGTCAATCACACTATATGGAGAAGATTCTAAAGAAGTATGATTACTTCGATAGAAAACCTGTCAGTACGCCATATGATTCAAGTGTAAGACTAAAGAAAAATAGTGGGGAGAGTGTATCACAGCTTAGATATTCACAGCTAATAGGAAGTTTGAGTTATCTGGCTAACTGCAGTAGACCGGATATATCTTATACCGTGGGAAGGCTAAGTAGATACACTAAGAGCCCAAATGAATCTCATTGGATTGCCATTGAGAGAGTGTTCATATATCTGAAGGGAAGTGTAAATTACAGTTTACATTATTCTGGGTTCCCTACTGTATTAGAAGGATACAGTGATGCTAATTGGATATCAGATTCTGATGAAACAAAGGCCACAAGTGGTTATGTGTTTACACTTGGTGGTAGAGCAGTTGCATGGAAATCTTCCAAATAAACTATAATAACAAGATCTACGATGGATGCAAAGTTAGTAGCTCTTGATAAAACTAGAGGAATGGGGGAATGGCTTAGGGATCTATTAATAGATATACCCTGGTTGAATAAGCCAATTCCTGGAATATTGATTCATTGTGATAGCCAATCAGTGCTTGATAAGGTTAAGAGTAAGAATCATAATAAGAGGTCCTCCAGGCATATTGAACTAAGGTATAAAATCTTGTACAAGTTGACTACCTCAGGAGTCATTACTTTAAGTTTCATACGATCAGCAGATAATTTGGCTGATTCGTTTACGAAAGGATTGTCGGCAGGACAAGTTCTTAACTCATCTAGGGGAATGAGGCTAAAAGCTTATGATTAAGTCATCGTTAGTAGCAACCCAATCTTTCTGAGTGGAGATCCCACGACGAAGTTTCAATGGGTAACAACAAGTTAATGCGTGACTTGTAGAGCATTATTTTAATAAATTGTATGCTCATTCCGTGTTATGATGAGAGTGCTCTACTGCATATGAAACAGGTTGACGAAAGTCTTAATGAGGTCAAGGTTTATATGGCAGGGTATTATTATGCAGATTATCCTTGGAGACTGTCACCTATATGAGTACCACTGAGGTCGCAGTTAAGGAGAACGGGGGCTTGTTCTCTAATGTGCAACTCATGAAAAGATATAAGGTGCATGGCCGTAAAGCGCTACTCCGAATGATCTCGAAAAGGAAGTTACTCTAATTGTTAGGTTTGTCAAAGCTCTTGCTCTAAGGTTCAAGTTCAAGACTTAGCTCACTTCAAACTTGTGAGCGTTGCGGCTTACCAAACTAGGTATAGGTTCAAACCCGCAAGGTACCCATCACCGAAAACTTAGAGAACTATTGCTCAATGTCTCATTCATGTGTTTTAAGCATTTTTAGTGTGTAGACTAGTTTAATATCAAGTCATGGTGGAGATTGTTGAAATTTGACTTGAAATTAAACGAAATTTAATTTTTTTAAAACGATCGATCGGCAAAAATGACGCGATCAATCGTGTAATTGACTGCGATCGATCGTGACGGAACCGATCGATCGTATCTACTGTGATTTTCTGAAAGTTGTTTTCGCATTGGCACTGATCGATCATTTTGAAACCGATCGATCATAGTTACTAGAATTTTAGGACTTGTGCACCGCAATGAACCGATCGATTGGTTTGAAAGGCTAATTTGAGCGATCGATCGCAAAGCGATCGATCGGCTATACGGTTACAGTCGGGAAAATGGCCGTTTCTCTGCGAAAAACTGCGTCTCTTCTTCCAAAAAAGGCCTAACATAGTCCTTCTATATATTGAGAACAATTTTTCTCAGAAAAAGGTTACAGAAACAACAAAAGAACTCATTCTTCTCCTCTCTTAATTCTTGGTTCATCATTGAACAATAGAATCTCCACTGATCGAGATCCAATCAGTTTGATTTGTGTGCACCTTTAAACTGACGGTGTGGTTCGTTGTATCTCGGGAACAGAATGCCATTGATTGCCTGTGCACGAAGGGCGGCGTATCTGTTTCAAGGACAGCGCATAGCATGCCTCAAACCTGGTTTTAACTTCTTCATCTCTTTCTGGTATTTTCATAAAATTATTAGTCAATTGAATGTGAATATTTGGTAATATTCTAGCCCTCTTATATGTGACAATCCCAACATCAGATGCCCACTGTCGTCGCCATCGGGCTCAACCAAAACTTCACAGTTGTCAAAGCTTTGTCGCTGTCGCCACCAACCCCAAAATCCATCGACCCACCTTCAAAAACACACAAAACAAACAAAGAAGATGAAGAAGAAGAGATACGTATTGTTGAGCTTGTCGAGCTAGCGTTGGACGCTATCAGAGGTGGTGTGGCGGCTAATGTCGTGGACGACAAGAGCCCCAATAGTGTCGTGGTAGTAGGCAGAAGTGACAGCACGAAAGCGCTCTTGGCTGGCGATGTCCCAAATATGGACCTTGTCCTCCTTGTCGTTGATGTCGATGCTTTGGGTCTGGAACTCAACGTCGATGGTGGCCTCATAATGCATGCATGTTGAACTCATTACAGGCGTAGCGGGAGAGCAAGTTCGATTTGCCCACCACCGAGTTGCCGATGATGAGGATCTTGAAGAGGTACTCCTCCCCTTCTTCCTCCTCCATGGCCGCTTGCTGGTGGTGGTGCTGCTTCAGGGGAGGGGCGTGTTTGGTCAGGTTGTGGGCTGGCTGTGAGCATGCAAGGGAGTGAAGGGGAAGGTGTTTTTTCAAACAGAAGTCAAAATCAATCTATGCAACTTCTTTGAGTAATTTATTGTGATCACAAGTCTAGGCTGGGGATTTTTTGGATGCTTGATACGGAGGGTTAGATAGCGGCCAGAGTGGTGAATTTGGTAGAGGGCAGGGCAATGCCAGAGTAGTGAAACTTACGAGGGTCCGACGCCAAGCCTTCTCGCCCGAGCGCTGGGCGGAGGCACTTGGGTGAGGTACACGGAATGTAATATCGCGATATATCGGTGTTATATATGTATCGGGGCCGATATTTATCCGATACAATGATAAGGATTAATTTTGTTTTTTCTAAATATCGCCGATATATCGGTTGTTATTTAAAAAAATGCAATTTTTTTTAAAACAAAGAGAAAAAAAACTTTTCCATTTGTTTCCCATCCTAATATGCATTTTATGTATATTTTGAAATCTATGTTTTGTCTAAATTAGTATAACTCATTTTAGAAGTTAGATTGTGAAAATATATGGTAAAAACTAGTTTTCGACCACCGATATTTTTTACATAATATCTCCGATATTTTATCTCTTTGGTCGACTGATATTTTACCGATATCCGATACAGAATTCCTTGGTGAGGTAGAGGGCAGTGTAGGCGCGGAAGAGGGACTTAATGAAGGGGGCGGGCACAGAGGTTGGCGAGTGTCTTGGATGGAGGAGGAGAAGAAGAGGGGATGGTGGAGGAGGAGGAGGAGGAGGAGAAGAAGGCCGGGAGAGGGGTTTGGTTTACATAACAAGGCTTTAGGTTAAGTTGAAGTTAGTAATCCGTTGTTGGATCACGATCTCAGGGTTGTCGCCCACTCGGTTGGAGAAAAGGTCTCTCCACTCGGTTGGAGAGTGTTATATATATATAGAGAGAGACGGTTTACATGAGATCGCTCTCATATAAGGAGCATGAGGCTAATTTTTTGGGCCATTGGATTTCGATCTAAGGGTGGATATCAAAGCAGTGGGTAAGTGAGTATGTCACATTAGAGGGTAGGTGAATTCCATATAGTTATTTGTAGCCGTCAGACCAAGATCTAACGGCTACGAATGGAATTGGCCTCATATAAGCCAAATGAGAGCGATCTCATTAAACTTTTCCCATCTAAGGAGCATGAGGCCAACCTTTTGGGTGATTGGATTCCGATCCGACTGTGAACCATCATTCACCCTTGTAATTGTCAGATCAAGATCCAACGGCTACAACTTGAACTGGCCTCATATAAGCCAAATGAGAATGATCTCATTTTAACTTTTCCTTGTATATATTGTATATATAAGCCAAGTGAGAGTTTAAATAAGGTCGCTCTCATTTGATTTATATGAGGCCAGTTTAAGTTGTAGCCGTTTGATCTCGATCTTACGGCTATAAGGGTGAGTGATGGTGAGTTTAAATGAGGTCGCTCTCATTTGATTTATATGAGGCCAGTTCAAGTTGTAGCCGTTTGATCTTGATCTTACGGCTACAAGGGTGAGTAATGGTTCACACTCACCTACTCACTGATTTGATACCCACTGTCGGATCGGAATCCAACAACCCAAAAGGTTGGCCTATGCTCCTTATATGAGAACTCTCTCATATAAATATATATATATATATATATATATATATATAGAATTATATTATATATACATATAGGGAAAAGTTTAAATGAGATCGCTCTCATATTGCTTATATGAGGCCACTTTAAATCGTAGCCATTGGATCTTGATCTGATGGCTACAAATATCTATAATCATCTCACCCACTCCTTGATGTGACACACTCACCTACCCATTGATCTAACGGCAATAAAAATTAGCCTCATGATCCTTATATGAGAACGATCTCATGTAAACTCATCTCATATATATATATATATATATATATATATATATATATATATATATATATATAATATATATCATACCTGCATAATTGATGCCAATTTCAATGTTCTTATGCAAATTTTAGTTGCTCATAAAATAGAAGATTATGTGATAAAATTATATAACAAAAAAACAGTATGTGATAAAAAACAATCCGTTTGTCCCGTATTAAAACCTTCATTTAGAAAAACCTTTGTTTCATAGGAATAGAGAATCGAGTAACCATACGAGAACTGTTATCAATTTGCGAGTGTTACCCCGACACTTTTACGACTCTATACGACCTTCTTATATTTGTGCAAGCAACAAGCTCAACATTCTCCTTCTTTTTCAAGTCGATCTCGATCAAAGTACAGGCTTGATCATTCCTGTCTCACCATGAAAGAAATTTGCATGCGCCTCTTTCTTCTCCCTCAAAGCCTCCTCTTTTAGTTTTATCAGAACGTGAACTTGCCATTCAATAAATATCATTATTTCTTCAAATAGAGCTATTCATATGGGTAATAAAGAATACAATATGTAATAAAACTATAAAGAATACAATATGTGATAAGCGTGATAAACTATATGCAATATGTGATGAAAGAAAGATACAATATGTGGTAATAAAGAATTAATTTGGCTCCATGTGATAAGAGTGATGTAGGGAGTATTCGTTTGACTTGGAAATAAAAGCTGGGCACTGTTGTTCCCGATATCCTCATCAGCATCACCATCTCCATGATGCATTCTCCCATTTAAGAGATATGCCTGTCCCTACTTTAGTTTAATAGTATATACAATATATAATAACTCCGATACCTTTCTCTCTCTCACAATAAAATTCCTAGATTATCACTTACTATTAGAAGCAAGAGCATCAAATGGAGAACCGTTGAGGCACCTTTTCATTTTTTATTGAAACCGTTGAGACACCTACCATCTAAGAAGGGGACAAAAGAAAAAAGGAAGTTGAGAAATAGTGCATCAATGATCAAACTAGTTAACACTAAGTCCACTGACAGGGAATTAGTAGAACTAAAAGATGAAGTATATTCCATCTGTCCCATGAAATAGAGAGTACTCCGTTCAGATTTACACTATAGATTTTGAAAGGTCTTTGTTTTTATTGGGCCATGGGTCCCACTGAGAAGTCATGCGACTTCTCCAAAATGAACCACTTAAGAAAAGGCAATCATGTGATATATCCCAAGTCTCTACTCATTCTTTGGGTCTCCCCTCCGTAAAACAGTTAATAACAAAAATCTACATTTCTAGTGAGAATCATCAAATAGTAAGAGAAATAGAATACATTATTTTATCAAATAGGAAGACTGATTCCAAACATAGGGAGTATGTTGTAACCTACAACCAAGTTGGTTGTAGTTATTGCAAGATATCCAACGGCTACAATTGACCAAATTGCGGCATAAACTTGAACCCCACCTCCTACCTTATTTTGTGCTCTAATACCATGTTAAATAACCAAGTTTCTATTATGACACGTCCTCGGGCTCCCTTCTAGTTCAACTAAATTATTTTAGATTCATTTATTTAATAATTAGGGGTAATTAGGCAATGGAATTATTAGTTCAGTTATAGATCATTAATTATCATTAATATTAATGGGCTTTAGGATTCATTGTTAGTTGACCCGTTAACGTATCCCCTAAATCATTAATATAAGGGAAGGGTTATGCCCTAAATCATTGAGCAATGAGAAACAAGTTTAGTCTTTTGTTCTTAGTCTCTCTCTCTCTCTCTCTCTCTCTCTCTCCCCTTATGAAATTCCTACCATGATATACTACACCAATCTACATCAGTTTCCCTAAAGCTCGAGTTGTTAGGAAAAGGAAGGGAATATTTAATTGATATTCCAACATATAGAAGGATGAGAAAGTGTAGAAATATTGAGTGGAGGGAGAGAGGAAAGTGGATACCTATAAGTTGAAAAAAAATGTGGCAGAAGCAACGGCCAGAGTAAGAGAAGGAAACGGGAGTGGAGGGATTTATGGACTTTGGAGTGTTATTTGTTGTGTTGTTATAGTCACAAATACTGATATTTATCGTGACAGCATTTTCTTTAACTTTTCATTTTGTGATGGTAAAATGGTTAATATGAATTCTCACATCCTAGAAAAATTGTAAGAAATGTTGGCAAGTTTTGAGGAAAAAATATCCATTTGTTTTGAAATGATTATAAAGATTTTCGTGATGTGAAACTTAATCCCATCTATAGTTTAGTGTTACTTTCATTTAAAAGTTCAGTTGGCATGTATACTTGTTATCTTGCACACATATTAAAATTGTGTACCTTAGTTCAAGTATCATCACCCACTCAACCAAAGAACCTATTTACCCTTGAACATTTTATCATAAAAGAATTCCATCTAGTACATTCAGGTCAAAAGTGGACGACTCTTCCTTCTCTCGTGGAGGGAGAGATCCCAGGTTCGAGCCTTGCTATCTATGGCACCTACGGTGCAGGCTTAGGGAGGGGGTTTCACGATGTACCAAAAAAGAGGAAACTAGGATGAGGGAAGAAATAAGCTTTTTACCTTATTTCTTGCTGTGATTGGTACTTCAAAGAATATACTCCTCCCTCGGCCCGGTTTCAACAGCTCCATCTCGAAAAAAGATGATTTTTGTGGAATGGTGTAAATCACAGTTAGGAGACTCTCAAGTTTTTGTTAGAAACCACTTAAATTGAGCCAGATGGAGCATCAATTTTAGACACTTTTCCGTTTTAATCGATGGAACAGCTAAAGTAGGAAGGAGGGAATAGTTACTATTACATTATGTGTGGCTTTTTGTACTTAATTATAGATTATAGATACTCCTTTGTTGGACTTTCATAGTTTTCTAAAAACAAATATTGCTATTAAAGCCGGACAGGAGGAGTGTAAAATTGGATACTTAAATAGGGGCTGTGAGAAAAGAAACACTGTATCCGTTCAATAGTACTTGTCTGCATTAGATGGAAGAATCCAATCAGAAAGCCTGGTATTTCCATTTCTGCGAATATGGCATAATTTCTTAAAAGATCTCCTCCTGCAGAAATTTGCTGCAATACCCGGAGCCATATACTTATCTTCCCAAATACTCCCTCGTCCAATGAAGCTCTCTCAAGCTCAAAAACACGGGAAAAGGAAGAAAAAGTCTATTTTGTATTTTGTTTACGACTTAGGTCTAATAAATTCACTCCTTTTGTAATGCAGACGAGAAATCCAATTCTTGCAAGAGTTTTTCAACAAATCCACATTTTTAAGAGAATCTCCTCCTGCGTGAAAGACCCCATATGGGACAAAATCCACAATTTTCACCCTGCTCGGCACGCTCGATCTGAACCGGGCTCCTGTCCGGCTCAGGTCGGAGAGCATATGAACCGGTCGGTCTACCGTGGCCTCTGCAGTGCAGGTGACAGGCAGTGTTTTAACCAAAATCAGGGCCTGCCGTCAGTCACGTGTCAGGTCTCTTTGGCTGCGTTTCAGTCCCCCGTTTCCGTCGCCCTCCAATTTACCATGTCACCCCTACCCATTTGTACTATCCGTTTGATAAACAATTTGCTTCCTGGTTATGAAAAAAAACAAATCATTGCTTCTTCCGTCCTGTTTTAAATATTCTATCTTAAAAAATGTTTTTTTATTACATGCTGGTTAGTTACATTGACCGCATAGAGCATCTATGTATATTAAAAAATATTTATTTTTTAAAATATTATATATATTTTACTAAATTATATAATTTTCTCTTTTTAAAATTGGAGGAAATTTGAAAAGATTAACTTGAATTTAGTTCGTTAAATATTACTCCGTCCGTTCGTTCCAAAATACTACTCCGTCCGTTTCAAAATACTATGTATATTAATAAATATTTATTTTTTAAAATATTATATATATTTTACTAAATTATGTGATTTTCTCTTTTTAAAATTGGAAGAAATTTGAAAAGATTAACTTGAATTTAGTTCGTTAATGAGCATATGAGTTGGACGGGATATGAGGGAGAAAAAGCCGTGTGATTTCAATGCGGGTTTCATGGTCCAATAAAAATAAGAATTTTTTCAAATACATATAATATTTTAGAACTGAGAGAATATAAAAAAGGAAACAATATTAATGTGACCAAAGCTTCCATGCTGCAAAACAATCTGAGAATCTCAGTGCGGGCGGATTTAAACCTGCCGGACCCTTTATGACGTGACTCGCCACATTGAAATCCGACGGCAAAGATCAGCCCGCCTCACGCCATATAGAGTTCGAATATAAAACTAAATCAGAATATTTGATACAAATATTTTTTTTGAAAATTTAAATAAGACTATTACTATGGAACGGATGTGATATCCGTTTTTACCCTCCCTCGCATTAAAAGCAGCAGCACGCGACCACGACCATATTACCACGTAGGACTAACGTGTTGAAAAAGTCTAGTGGCAATATCGCAATTTAATCTTCATAGAAGCCCGTTTTGAAGCCACTGTCTCTTATTTAGCTCTCCATCACAGACGCAACTCTGGCTACTGAGACCTTTCCTCTTTCTCCGGCTACTCCTCCGTCCCCCGCCGCCCAAACCTCCGCCGACGGATTCCACCGGAGACCGTCGGACTCAAGCCGAGCTAATCGGAGTTCTAATAACAACTTCTTGGTCTTCTTGTTCTCTGATGTGGGCGATCTTGGGTGTTGTTGGTTGATTGTAGTGTTTGGGGGAACGGAGGGGAGGGGGAGAGGTGAAGTTGTGGAAGATATGACGTCGGGGGCGCGGCTGCCGACGTGGAAGGAGAGGGAGAACAACAAGAGGAGGGAGCGGCGGAGGCGGGCGATTGCGGCCAAGATCTTCGCCGGGCTGAGGATGTACGGCAACTACAAGCTCCCCAAGCACTGCGACAACAACGAGGTTCTCAAAGCCCTCTGCGCCGAGGCCGGCTGGACCGTCGAGGACGACGGCACAACCTACCGGAAGGTAATCCCTAACCAAGATTACCAAATACACACTTCTAGCGCATGTTAGCATTCCCCTGCTGCGTCCGGCTATCGTGCGCTCGCCGGTCGCCGGCGGACGAGAGATCGGGGATCTGTGGGAGGGGCTGGGAGGTAATTCTGGGGAAAATGGTGGGCATTTTTGGGGACGGGGCACGCTCTTTTTGACGAAGACTGTCTTCCCCCGCGTGTGAAAGGGAATCTGATGCCTTGGACTTCTTTTGCTACCCTTTTTTTTCACGTGAGGATGTTATACTTTTGGACCCTGTCTTTGAAGAAATAACAATCTTGCCACTTGAATAATTGATCATGGATTGCAAAGCCCAGTGATTTGCTCATATTGTAGCTAATTCGATGTTCATATGATTTCATTACTTGTTTTTTTTTCTATTTCTATTTATATTTGTTGCTGACTTGTGCCCAACCTCAAATTGTTGGAGAAAGGTGCTACTCGATTATGACTATGAATATTCATTGCCGAATTGTTGTTTCTGGTATTGAGTGACTATATTTGATGAATGTCTGAATGTGGAATTCTTGGTCATCTTGTTAGTGTAGCACATAACAGAAAACATTGGATCCACACTATTTTTCTTATTGATACTCCCTCCATCCGAGTTTAGCAGTGACCTTTGGTTTTCCAAAATGAAAGTTGAGTTTGGAAAGCATGTGACTACTAATTCCGGACCCGTTATATGTAATTGATGAAGATAGGAATAAAACTGCCCAAGTCCAACAGTCTTGCTGTCTTATGTTTTTCATTTTTCAAATACTTGCTACTTTTCATGCCATATTTGTTGTGGGTAGTATCTTATCTTAATTTGATTAGAAGGTTGAGTTAGTGTAATTCCTCAAAGGAGAGAAAGGGTCCAGCATATGCACCAATTGTTTTTGAAACAGAGAGGTGCTTTCTCATTGATCAAATAATGACCAATTTCTGATGGCTACTTGATTTAATTGAGGAGAAGATAGGAACAAAAACTCTCAAGTCCCAACAGTCATTCTGTGTTTCATACTCCCTTCGTTCAATATTACCTGTCTGCATAGGGGAGTATCTTTTTCATCTTCCAAAACCCTAATATTTTCTCATGTCGTATTTGGTGTGAGGTAGTGAGAATCTTATCTTAATTTGATGAAGGGTTTGTTTCTAAATGTTCAGAACTCTTTTGTCCTGAGCAACAACTCAGATAATGGTTCATTAAATACGTATTATTTTTCATGTCTTACTTGAGTTGGCAGTAAGTATCTTATCTTAATTCAATACATAGTTGTTTCTAACTGCTCGGAGCTCTTGTCCTTAGCAATAGCTTAGATAATGGGTGACCAAATACGTAATATTTTCTAATGTGCTGTTTGATGTGTGTAGTAAGTATTTTATCTTAATTTGATACAAAGTTTGTTACTAAGTGCTCAGAGCTCTCTTGTCCTTAGCCACAAATCAGATAATAGGTTATCAGAAAGGTCTCATCTTTTTTGCTATAAAGATGATGGGGTCTGACGAGTGCCAGCTTACAGTTACAGATTCAATGACTCTTTCGTTTCTTTTTAACTTGTGATGAATTCAGGGATGTAAGCCTGTGGAGCGCATGGAGGTGGTGGGCGGCTCAGCAACTGCAAGCCCTTGTTCTTCTTACCATCCAAGCCCCTGTGCCTCTTATAATCCGAGCCCCTGCGCGTCCTTTCCTCCTAGCCCAGGCGGTTCTTCGTCCTACGCCGCCAACGTGAACCGAAATCCCGACCCCAATTCGCTCATCCCCTGGCTCAAAAATCTATCTTCTTCCTCTTCTTCAGCCTCTTCGTCCAAGTTGCCTCACCAGCTCTTCATACACACTGGCTCCATCAGTGCTCCAGTTACTCCGCCTCTGAGCTCCCCAACGGCCCGCACACCACGAATGAAATTTGATTGGGATGACTCTAATGCTGCTGCTCAAACGTGGAAAGGAGCCAACCCCTCGTTCTTGGCGTCGTCTACTCCTCCCAGCCCTGGCCGCCAGTTTAATCCTGAAACCAACTGGTTTGCCGGTCTTCAAATACATTCCGGGGGGCCATCTTCTCCTACTTTCAGCCTTGTGTCTCCGAACCCATTCGGATTCAAGGATGAGGCAATGGGTGGTGATGGCTCCAGAATGTGGACTCCTGGGCAAAGTGGGACGTGCTCACCTGTTCTTACCGGGGCTCCTTCCCACCCTGATGTCCAGATGCTGGATGGGAGTGCAGATGAGTTTGCCTTTGGCAGTAATCAGGCCGGGCTTGTCAAGGCCTGGGAGGGAGAGAGGATCCATGAAGAATGTGGCTCTGACGAGCTTGAACTTACATTGGGTAGTTCCCATACAAGGTGATTTATACTTGGCTAATACATACACTTCTTTATGCGTGTTTTGTTCTTCATGTTCGTTGGATGTTTCCTTATTTACTTCTCTCATTCCTGCGTTGTTGTGTGAGATCGGATTGGTGGTTTGTCCTTAGTTTCCATGTGGGGAACAACACAAACGATTGATTCATTGATGTAATGCTGTGCGATGTATAGAAAAGGAGATATGCCACGGAGAAGAACGCGGTAGGGTTAGGAGGTCTTCATTACTTTTTCCATGATTTTTTTACAGGTACGATAGTTTCTCTGATATTTCAGCTACTCCGATGTTCTTAATTTCCATTATTCTTGCGTTCATCAGCAGCCTCTTTTTATCGCATATTTGTCTGAGGTTTAGTTAAATATTCTAACGCACTGATTGGTGTATGCATTGGTGAGCAACTATAGAACGTAAAAATTTCTTGTCTGATCGCAAAATAGACCCATCGAGGAGCAATCTGAGATTAGTAGCTTAACAGATTAACTACTTTCTTTTCGATGAATTTTGTGTATGGGTAAATATGGGTGTAAACGAGCTGAGCTGAGTGGCTCAGCTCGAGCTTGGCTCGGCTTGTTTACAGCTTGTATGAGAATCGTCGTCGCTTCGCTCATCTGATCATGCCGGAACCACCGTCCCCGAACTCAAGCCCAGCCGTTAGTCCTCCTCGGCCGCTATTGTTTGCCTCTTCCACAGGCGCCTTCTCCTCTCGGTCACGTCGGAACCACCATCGACCTCTCCTCTGGAGCTCGAGCCCATGACAGTCATCGCGTCACCATGAGCTCACGAGCAGAGCTCCGCTCAAGCTTTGTTCTGTCGCCGGCTAAACACCCGAGCCAACGGCTCGGGTTCCTTTTTATCTTTTTTTTTTCTAACCGAACCCATGATCCGGTTCAGTTCTCTTTTTTTTTTTTCGATTGGGTTAAGACTTGTTGTAGCATCTTCATCTGTCGGATCTAATCTGAACGACTCTTTACTTTAAATCAACGCCTGTCTTCTTTTGGGATGTAAATTAGTGGATTAAATCTTTTCTGCGCGTGAACTCAACTCTTGGGTCACTTTGGTACTTCATAACCCACCTAATGGCTTCACTTTGGTCGTTCCGCAGTCCGATCACTTGAACCAATATAAATAAAATATGTCCCATATTAGACGTACCAAATAACTCATAAAATTACAGAATATATTTAAATTGACCAATTTAAAGCGCATTAATTCTTTAATTCTTAATTAGTGGAAATTTTTGCTCAATATGATATGCCATGATAATTTAAATAATAAAGTGTAAAACATTCTAACAATACACTCTAAATCTCTGTTTTATACATATCCAGTGTGACCTATTAGTCAAAGTGCATTAGAATCTACATTGTCATCCCAATCTCTAGGTTCATGATAGTACAAATACTTACGCACCTCAACATATCTATAGGTTCATGATACGAAATATCCACATTTCTTTTTTTTTTCTATGGCTATGCAATGCTTTATTGTCATGAACACTTAAGGTTTAACAATCCCCTGGCCAATGACTCTTGAAATATGTTCAAGGCATTGGGTTGAATTCACCATTCAAACCGAAAATCAGCTAATGTTGATAATATAACAAATAAAGTAGCCACTTGCTATTATTGCAATTTTTCTAAAAAAATTTCAGCATGGGTGTATTATACTTTTAACCTACTTTCTTTTCTTTCCTCCGCTATAAGCTAAATAAATGGTCTATCATTATCGTTTAAGCTCAACAATAACAATGTATCAACAAATGACTTTGACCAAAGTTATCCCACTACAGATTAGTCGGCTCATATTGGGCCGAACCGAGCCGGATCAGCTCGCGAGCCAACTCGGCCCGTTTACACCCTTATGGGTAAGCTTGCATTTGTGAGCTCCTTCTAGTATCTACTAGAACTAATGAGAAATGTCACTCACAACTCTCTTGGCATAGTCGATTCGAATTGTGTCATGATGAAAGATTTGGTTTTAAATTGGCCGATTAAAGCCTGAAGAATGGCAAACTAAACCAATTATGCTGTTTTCGTCTATCTTTTTTTTTGTCTGTACATTTTTGTTGTACTTGAATTGACGCATTGAAGCCAATTGTTGGATCAATTAAGGGCGTGTTTGGGTAAAGAAGCAGCTTTTTTTCACTGAAACAGATTGAAGTGGCTTTTTCTAAGCCGCTTTCCCTTTCCTTGGTATTTGCCTTCTTACCCCTTAATAGGAGATCCTCGGAGCTCTTTATATATTACCGGGCGCCAACTTCCGTTTTCCCATATTACCTGGAATCTTTTCTTTTCTTCTATATGACCTAAAAACTACCCAAAATACCCTTATGAGAAAATGGGCGCCAGGTGATATGGAAAAAACTCCCATCTTCCTTCAAATATAACCTAAGTCTTCCTTTTTAATAAAATTAGCGATTTACTAGAGCATCTAGTTGGGGAATAGGAGGCAAAATAAAGAAGAATGCAAAAAAAGGGTAAAAACGGATAAAAAATGAGCGAGTTATGACATTTTGAAAATTGCAGTAAAATTGTGTCGTCGAAGATATGACTTGAATTCAAGTCGTATCTTCAAATACACGACTTGATTTTTTGCGTTCTTCATTATTTTTCCTCCTCTTCAATTTCATTAGGATCACAGAAAGATATATAAATGGAATGTGTCGCTTATCAACAAGTATTTCACGTTTTTGCCCATTTTTATCCTCTAATTTAATGTCTAAGAGCGGTGAACACCATTGGGTAAGTTCTTCTTTCTCTTTTTTTTTTTATACAAGTTCTCTCAACTTTAAGCATTACCATGCATGTTATCTTACCATAGAGTTCCTTCTATTGATTTCTCACTTCTTACCACCCATAAAGAGACAGACTAACTGGGATATTTGAAAAGTTCACCAAGCAATTTGTTCCTTCTTTTATGTGTGATCACAGGAAGTGGAGCAACAACTGGAGGGGCAGGAACTCCTACTACTCCAGGTTTGTTTTTTTTCTCACCTTAGAAATTTTTGAGTTGAATAGTGAGAACATGTTCTTTCTTTCATGTTTTCACCGAATACATTTTTCTAATCTAGGAGTGGCACCAACTGCTGGAGGATCAGCCGAGACATCTCCACCAGGTAAGAGTGGATCTTCTTGCTGCAAGCTCTCTGCTTAGATCACACTCAATGCTGCCTTTTCAGCCTTGGTTATTGCCTTCATCTGAGATTTGTTGAAGTGCTATTATTTGAAGACACGACTTGAATCAAGTCGTGTCTTCGATGACACGATTTTATTACAACTTTCAAAATGTTATAACTCGCTCATTTTTATCCGTTTTTGCCATTTTCTTGCGTTCTTCTTTCTTTTTCCTCCTCTTCCACCTCATGAAGATATATTAGGATGAAAAATAAGAAAAAAAATAAGAAGAAAGAACAAATGGAAGCTTTCCGGCGAAGCTACGGACGTCGGAAAGCTTCTACTTTCTTATTGTTTCTTATTTTTTCTTCTTTTTTCATCCTAATATATCTTCATGAAGTGGAAGAGGAGGAAAAATAATAAAGAACGCAAAAAATAGACAAAAATGGATAAAAAATGAGCGAGTTATGACATTTTGAAGATTGTAGTAAAATCGTGTCGTTGACAACACGACTTGAATAGAGTCTGTGTTTCAGGTCGTATATTTTAATACATAACTCTATTCAAGTCGTGTATTGTTTGACACGACTTGAATCAAGTCATGTCATCGACAACATGATTTTATGGCAATTTTTAAAATATCATATCTCGCTTATTTTTTTATCCGTTTTTGCCCATTTTTTTCGTTCTTCCTTATTTTTCCTCCTCTTCTACTTCATTAGGATCAGAGAAAGATATATAAATTGAACTTGTCACTCGCTGACGAGTATTTCACATTTTTGCCCATTTTTATCCTCTTATTTCATATCCAGGAGCGGTCGAACACCAATGGGTGACCTTTATATATGTTTCTTTACATGTAGATCTTAATTTTTGTAGTTGGACGGCCTTCCCCACTGCTCTTACATCAAAATCCCTTCATCATAGTTTTTTTTCTCGTCTTTGCCACTGATTTTGCTATTTTCCTACATGAAATTTTTTTTTTTCGGGTTGGACGGCGCCGGCGGTGATTTTTAACTGCGATGATGGACCGACCTTTGTCGGAATGTATTTTTCCCCAACTTGATGCTCCTGTAAATCGCTAATTTTGGGAAGAATGAAGCATTTCGGATACAAAAGGCATGAAAAACGTAAAAGAATGGCATTTTTGGTACTCTAGGTGCAGATTCCAAGTCATATGAGATTTCACGGGAAAAACTAGGTAATATGGGAATCTGAAAGTTGGTGCTAGGTAATATGGAAAAAAACTCGAAACAGAAGGGCTCAGGAGCGCTCTAGTTCGAACATGAACAAAGCAAGAGAAGAAGATGAATAGTGGCTCGACCCTTCTCAAGTTGGACGCTCGTGGATAGATTGAGATTTTGGATGTGATTGGGAAAGCACATGATTGAGTTTCATCCTAAATGTGGAAAGAGAATTGGGGCGTTGGACTGAGCTCTTTACATATTACTTGGCGCCAACTTCCATTTTCTCATATTGCTCGGAATCTCTTCTTTTCTTCCATATGACCTAGAAACTACCCAAAATACCCTTCTTCCTAAATGGGCAACAGGTAATATAGAAAAAGCTCCATTCTTCCCTCAAATTTAACTTAAGTCTTCCTTCTTCCCAAAATTAACGATTTACTAGAGCATCCAGTTGGGGAATAAGACATTCCGGCGAAGGTCCGTCAATCATCGTGGTTCAAATCACTGCCGGCGCCATCCAACCCAGAAAAAATAAAATTTTATGCCGAAAACAACAAAATCAGCGGAAAAGATGAGAAAAAAAGCTATGATGAAGGAATTTTGATGTAAGAGCAGAGGGGAAGCCCGCCCAACTACAAAAATTAAGATCTGCATGTAAAGAAACACATATAAAGGTCACCCATTGGTGTTTGACCGCTCCTTGACATGAAATAAGATGATAAAATGGGCAAAAGAGTGAAATACTCGTCGGCGAGCGATAAATTTAATTTATATATCTTTCTCTGATCCTAGTGAAGTAGAAGAAGAGGAAAAATATAGAAGAACACAAAAAAATAGGAAAAAATGGTTAAAAAAATAAGCGAGTTATGACATTTTGAAAATTCCAGTAAAATCGTGTCATCGAGTACACGACTCAATTTAAGTCGTGTATTATTTGACATGACTTGAATCTAAGTCGTGCCAAAAAGTACACGACTTGAATCAAGTCGTGTCATCGACAACACGATAAATCGACAATTTTTAAAATATCATATCTCACTCATTTTTTATCTGTTTTTGCCCTTTTTTGCATTCTTCCTTATTTTTTTATTATCTTCTACCTCATGAAGATATATTAAGATAAAAAAAAAGAACAAATAAGAAGAAAGTGGAAGCTTTTTGACATCCGGACGTCAAAAAGCTTCAATTTTCTTCTTTCTTCTTATTTTTTTCTTATTTTTTCATCCTAATATATCTTCATGAGGTGGAAGAGGAGGGAAAATAAGGAAGAACGTAAAAATATTGGTAAAAACGGATAAAAAAATGAGCGAGTTATGACGTTTTGAAAATTGCCCATTTATCGTGTTGTCGACGACACAACTTGATTCAAGTCGTGTACTATTTGACACGACTTGGATTCAAGTCGTGTCTTCAAATACACGACTTGAATTGAGCCGTGTACTCGACGACACAATTTTACTGAAATTTTCAAAATGTCATAACTCGCTCATTTTTTATCCATTTTTCCTTCTTTTTTTGCGTTTTTCCTTATTTTTTCTCCTCTTCTACTTCATTAAGATCACAGAAAGATATATAAACTGAACTTGTCGCTTGCCGACAAGTATTTCACACTTTTGCCAATTTTTATCCTCTTATTTGATATCCACGAGCAGTCGAGCACCAATAGGTGGCCTTTATATGTGTTTATGTATATGTAGATCTCAATTTTTGTAGTTGGCGGGCTTCCCCGCTAGTCTTACATCAAAATCCCTTCATCATAAATTTTTTCTCGTATTGCTCGCTAATTTTACAATTTTTCGGGCTGAAATTTTATTTTTTCTGGGTTGGACGGTGCCGGCGGTGATTTGAACCGCGATGATGGATGGACCTTCGCCGGAATCGCTGCCTTTGCTTCATAGAACCGAGCTGAGGCGATCGTGTCGTTTTCAACACGACCCTTCGGATACAAAAATCACGAAAAATATAAAAGAAGGGCAGTTTCGGTACTTTACTTGTCGATTCCAGGTCATATGGGATTTTACGGTAAAAACCAGATAATATGGAAAAAAGAAAGTTGCAAAGAAAACGCTTTATAATTTTCAAATGTGCTCCTCAGTAAGACAACTGAATTGAAGGGATGTATGGATCCACAACTTTGGGCCCATTTTCTCTATGGGGCATCCTTCCTATTGAAGTTTTAGCAATAGAGAAAAGAGGGTTCATTTTCTCTTTGGGCCTAATTTACTCATTTTCATTTGAGCAATAGAGAAAAGAGGGCAATCAGATTTGGTGGATCCACTCAGTTTCAATCACAAGAGAGATGGTGAACTCTCATTTACATGGCTTAAGCACACGCCCCCACTCTTTTTTTGATATCGTACCACAACTAAATGCCGATAGGCATGCTTGTACATATTTTCAATAATCAGAGTATAACTCTTGATAGAGAGAGAGAGAGATGAACTCTTTTGAACTAGACCCTCAACTTTTCCCACTACAGCAACATAAACTCGAACAATTAGAATTTTGTTTGAATGGGTAGTTCAACACCACACCTTTTAGCCAGCCCAACCCTTGACACCGTCGGTGCATGTCCATCGCCACGTATCTTCTGACCGTGGGTATTGGCATGTATAGGGGGGGTGGGCTGGATAAACAAAGGGGCACTTAGCTACTCATTTTTTGGCGGCTGGCTTTCAATGTGGACGAGTGTTTCATTGAAAGTAAAGAGAGAACTACATATTAGGCATAGATATAAGGGAAAAGATTAAATGTGATCGCTCTCATATAGCTTATATGAGGCCACTTTAAATCGTAGCCCTTGGATCTTGATTTAATGGCTACAAATAGCCATAATGATCTCACCTACTCCATGATGTAACACACTCACCTACCCACTGATTTAATATCCATCCTCCGATTGGAATCCAACGGCTATAAAAATTAGCCTCATGCTCCTTGTATGAGAACGATCTCATGTAAACCCTTCTCCAGATATAAGGTGTTTTCTTGGTAACTTTATAACAATACATTGCAGGTGAAAATTTTCTCTAATCAGTTTTTGTGTCCCACCTGTAAGGGATTAACTAATAGATAAAAGATTCCTTTTTATTAAAGTCTTTTAGGGGTCTACAAAGGTGATGTGCTAAAGAGATGTTGCTGTGACGCCTTACATCTAGCAGAGGAAGGCCATTTGATCAATCCCTCGGCGAGATCCAATGGCCCTGGGGAAGATCTGATCTGTTTGCAAAAATTAACACGCCAACCAACAAATCATCCCAACTAAATGGCTTATTTGGAAAAAAGAAATTATCCCACAATTGCTAAATAAGGTATTATATTATGGCTAAGGGTCCGTTTGTTTTACCTGAATCTGAATCTGAAAAGCCTTCTGAAAATTCTAAAAAGCTATTTATCTGAAATTTTTTTCTGAAAATTCTAAAAAACTATTTATCTGACTAATCTGAAATCATAAATCTGAGCCCTCCTCCTCCGAGCCCCCGTCCAAGTGCCCCAACCTCACCCCCTCTCCCACCTCCGACCACGACGACCACCACCCTCCTTCCTCCAAGGCCGATGAACCGTCTGATGACGTCACCTACGCCAGAGGAGATGGCTTCAGGCTTCTTGGTCTCATCCTCCAGTGCTCCGAGGCCGTGTCGATGGACAACCTCGACGAGGCAGCCGACTTGCTCCCCGAGCTCGCTGAACTGTCTTCTCCGTTTGGCTCATCGCCGAAGCGCCCCAGATGAGAAAACCAGTACCTCAACAATCAGCTCACACACCAAAAATCAGTCTGCCACTTGACGGTTAGAAGCTAAAACCACTTAAATCAAGAGCAAACTAAAGACGTAAAGCTAAAATCTTTTTGAACTATTTTCGATTGTAAACTCACCCCGATTGAGCAATAGGTAGATGTGAGGAAGCACTGACACGAAAGGCCCAAGCTTGTTGCTTTCTACTAGTTGCTCCGACAGGTACCTGCCCAAGCAAGGTTAGACAATCAGGCCATAACAGTTCAAGAGAATCGCTCGATCCTCATTTCTTTTCAATATTCATGAATATTTCAGAATCATGAAGATTGAAAAAGAGCAGATTGAAAAGACAAAGAGAGAGAGAGAGAGATGGAAAGGGAGCATTAGAGGTCGATACTTCTCTTGATCGATGAGGGCATCGGCGGAGCGGATGCCAGAGAACAGAGGGGAGTGGGTAGCGGTGGAGGTAGATGGGGAGTAGGGCTAGTAGGCCATGTATTCCTCTCCGTGTGACTCACCGGCCTCGGCTCCTCCATAGACATGCTCCGGGCTACCGGCGCCCGACTGTCCAACTTAACCGCCTCCCTGAACCTCCCCTTTGAGTTCTGTCCGGTGGAGGGCAAGGCCGGCTCCATGTCTGACATGGACCAGTTTTCCCGCAGAGCAGAAATGAGGAACATGCAGAGGACCAGCTGATTTGGGATCTCACGAAATGTTTTCAGATAATTCAGATGGGTTTTTCCATTTGAATTTTCGGGCCCATTTTTTACATGGGCTGAATTCAGAATGGAATTCAGACACCCAAACAAATGCGCTAAAAAGCCCAAAAAGTTGGGCTTTTCAGCCACTTATTTGGTTCAGATCTGAATAAGAGTAAACAAACGGGCCCTAAGATTTATTTCCATTAAAATCGGTTTTGTGGGTCTCTCTTTTTTGCTAGTTGTAGGCCTGTGGCCCCCCCTTGTCATATGATTTATTGGTTATTTTTTTAGGAGAAAGCTAGCCCGTATTGTGGCTTCAGCACAGGCTAGCGTGTTGTGCACCCCTCTGGCCATGATCTGATGCCCAGGAGCCTGCAATGCAGGCTAGGAGGCCTCTATATTTGATTAGGTGGACAGTTGAAATTGCTTGCTAGTTGATAATTAGATGCTTAGATGGCATAGATCAAACACAACTTTAGTGATAATGTTGGAGATGAAAAACAAAGTGCTAATGTGGGCTTGTAGAGGCCCATGTATAAAAGCAAAAAGGGGCTTCTTTTTTTCTCTTTGGCATTAGTCAAATTTCATTTCTTACCCTCTTCCTTCTCTCACTCAACCCCATGTAACACCAGAAAAATCGGATAAAAAATTACGGATTTCAGATCAATAAGAAGTCGGGAGCGGATATTAAAGTTCACGAAAAAACTTTTCAATGTTACCGATTGTTCGCAATTCGGAGTTTTGAGCAAAAAGTTATGATCACTTTGAATCATAGTATGTGATCGTCGCAAGACGATACGCGATCAATCGGACCAGATTAAAAACCCGAGAGCAAAACTAGACACGATCGATCACCTATGTAAGCGATCGATCGAAAATGCTGAAAAATTCAATATAGGAGTAGCAATAATCACCCATAAAAGCAATCGATCGAAAGTACTGGAATAATGCGAAGTTTGCAGCGATCGATCGCTCATCTATTGTGATCAATCACATAAAGAAATCGAATTCGGAAAGGGTGTTTTTGTAAAACCGGAGCAAAATCGGCAGAGAACCAGATGCCAGTGAGGGGGTTGTGACTCATGAAGGTTCGTGAGTGGGTGTGACGAATGGGTTAAGTCATGTGGTTCGTGGTCTATAGGAGACGGAGTAGCGTATAGTGTGCGCGAGACATCGGAAACATGTGACCGCGGGACTCGTGCCTTGACGCAGAGACACTGGACGCAGGGCCACGTGGGCATAGGCTTGGGACGCCATACCACGTGGATGATGTGGCACTAAGAGTTTGTTAGTTGGTTAGAATAAATCTTGGGGAAGAGATGTGATTTGATCTACTCGCGGTAAATAAAGAAAGTCAGGGTATAATCAGGAAGTTACCAATTCGGTTAAGATTAAATATGAGTAAATCTTTAAATTGAGAGGAATATTGTGTCACTCCTCATCAGCCAATCAAAGAGGAGCTCGTCCAAAAGGTGGAGACGTCCATGGGCTTTGGAAAAGATTTGGCAATTTCCTAATTGAAGATGAGATGGACTTGAATAAGGAGAGTATCTTATAGAAAGATCTCAAATCCTAACCAAAGATCTGAGGTCATCCCTAGCTAAATTGAAGAGGAGAATTCCTATTGGAGGGCTAAGATTGTGATTAGGAAAGGAGCCTAAAAACGGGGAGATACCCTACTTAGTGTAGGATTTTGTATTTAAGCTAAGAGGGAGGGCCGGCCCATGTTTTTCTTTCTTCTTTTCCTTACATCAATCCAACAAGCTTCCAAGCCTTTTCTTTGATTCAAATTAGTTCCGTTGCGCTGGCCGGAGGCGACGTTGCGAAGAGGAGAAGAAGCGCTACACAAGACACGCGTATCTAAGTCGGTAGGATAGTTTTTCCCTACCTATTCTTTCTATAATCTTTTGATTCATTCTTATGAGTATTCCATGAATGATATATGGTCTCATATCAGTAAGTACCTTCGTGTAAATTACTATAGTTGAATAGAAATTCCATGTGATTATGAGTATGGGTTATGAATGTTGATAACCATGTTGAATTATCTTTTAATACTTGCATGCTAGTCCTTAGATGGGAACATCATTCAAACTTGTTACTTTTAATGATTGTTTTGACACCAAAAAGTCCCAAACTTGTTCTGTAATTTTCTAATTTCGTTGGTCCAAGTGATTATAAATTGATGTTTTAGTTTTAAGGTCTTTGTTATCAAAGAAGTAGTTGCCTAAATTGTTACATGTGATAAATGCATGTTAAAAGTATGTAATTATGGAATTCCAGAATATTTTAGGATCTGTAATGAACCTAGGAGGGGAGTAATTAAGTCTAGTAAGACTCTAGTAACTCTAATAAGGACTAATTACACGACATATGTAAGTATGATTAAGAATTGTAATCTCGGCCAATACTGTTTCTACGCCGACAGTATGTACTGTAAAAATCATATCTAATTACAGAAAAATAAAAAAAATAAACCGTATATGAAGTTAGAAACTAGATTCATAGAGCTAACTACAGTAAAAATTTCAGAGTCTAAGTTCAACTGTACTGACTGTGAAAACAGTCAGAAGTGGACTGTTACGCGTATGATAGTGTGCTATAATTAGGGTTAAGACACTAAGGGGCTGTTTGGATAGTGAAAGAGGGCTGAATTCACTGTCAATTCAGCCCTCTTTCACCTGAAAGAGAGTGAAACAGGTTTGTGTGGTGAATTTCAGGTGAATTGAAAAATTCACCTGAAAGAACAAATTCAGGTGAAAGAGCACTTTCAGGTGAAAGTCCTCATGAGGACTTTCACCTGAAAGTGAATTCAATTCATCTGCAAAAATACAAATCTGCCCTCATTATGATTCATGAACAGTATTCCCTCCATCCCAAATTTGTACCAAGATTTAATTTTCCAAATTAAGCTAAAATTAATCCATTTTAGAAAATTATATGGTATTACTAATGTTGGACGGAGTGTAAAAAAGAGGTCATGTAGGGGTAAAATGGTCAAAATGTAAAAAATTACTTACTGTTTCACATTCACTATCCAAACACATGACCAATTATATTCATCTTAAAAATTTCACTATCCAAACGAATTTCACATTCATCATGAAAGCCAATGAATTTTTTCACCAGAATTTGATTTCACATTCATGACTCTTTCACTATCCAAACAGCCCCTAATACTTGATATTACTAAATGATATTGTATAATAAGAATTAAAATGTCATTTATATTCAGTATACTACTGATTAAGAATTATCACAGGAAGATTAGATGAGTGGAAAGACCTATAGAGTAGGGTGATCCAAAATGATCAAGCGTATTCATTGTTCCAGATTTCATAACATAGTTTGTTGTCGGTTTGAAGTTCCATTCGAAGATCAAACTATCAAAAACCTATTCTCATTCTTGACTTCGGAGTCATAAATCGTAAACCCAGATATTTTCTGGAATGTTCCTATCTAGAGCTATGCATGAAGTATGTGTCAAAAGTATTAGAAATTGATCTATACTCCTATGGTAAGAATTAAAGTGTCATTTATATTCAGTATACTACTAATTAAGAATTATCTCAGTAAGATTAGATGAGTGGAAAGACCTATAGTAGGGTGATCCAAAGTGATCAAGCGTATTCATTGTTCCGGATTTCAGAACATAGGTTGGTGTTAGTTTTAAGTTCCATTCAGAGATCAAACTATCAAAAACCTATTCTCATTCTTGACTATGAGAGTCATAAATCGTAAACTCAGGTATTTTTTAGAATGTTCCTTTATAGGGTTATGCATGAAGTATGTGTCAAAAGTATTAAAAATTGATCTATATTCCTATGATGAGTCTTTTGCTATTTGAGATATGTGAATCTCAGTAGAACTCCTGAAGTGAGTCATAATCTGATGAAAGAGATTGATGATCAATTTGTATTCCTAGAGTCAACTAGTGGTAAAAGATACAGCGATGTTCAGAGAGTTGCAACCTCTGTCGTTGTTCATTTTGACATTGAATTGCTTATCCACTAGAGACAAGGATCTCTCAGGGGTGGAATCATAATATGCTCACGAGACATTGCTAGATCCATGGTGATCTCCGATTATTATAGAACTTAGTTCCTGCCCGAAGGGAGGCATATACGTACGTTTAGACTATATGATATTACAGAAGGTCTACAGTCTCCGCCCATTACGTCCGTAAGCACTGATGAGGCCAACATCTTAGACGCATGGCTGGGTTCTGAAGGGAGAACCTCTAATGTGATTCTGGTATGTAGTCACTTGCGAGTGATAAGATCAATGAGCAGAAATTGAATATCTTTACACTATGGATGCCTCAAGGTATTATAATTTAATTATCTTCTTCTTATACTTTTGATGTTCAGAGTCATTAATTATTATTCTTTCCCTATACTTGCGAGTCGGAAAATGTTGTTGACTGACCTTCTCTCTCAGGTAAAGTAAACCTTAGGTTCAGTCCAGATGTTATTGAATACTTCCTTGTTCATTTTATATACCTTTCTTCATACTGTTTGTCATACGTCCAGTGGGTTTTTACATCCCATTGAATATTTCTATGAGCTACTCATGCATCCTCTTATGCAGGCGTGAAAAATGAATGATTAAAGATGATTGTGGTTGCAGAAAGGTGTTGTAGACTGTTTTGAAGAATTTCGAGAATTATCTATTGTTTTATCTATTTCTGATGAACTTTATGATTTTGATGGCCAATGTGTGCCATAGACATTGATGTTTTCATTTGTTGACTATTTAAATTATCAACTGTAATAAGACTAAATAAGATCATTTCATTTATATTAATAATACTTTCTTTTGAGACTGAATAATTGAATTTAGTAATGTTGATTACACGTCATGTTAAGATGGCGTAATTGGTGATTGTTTCGACTGTTCGGTTGCGTGCTCGGAGTTTTGGTCTCAAGACTATTGATTTTATTGATGGCTTCCGCACTCTGATCGAGGTCTGAAATACCGGGGCGTGACACCCCATCCATTCTCCCCTTTTTTTAGCACACCATGTTCTCGGTGAAAGTTCGATTCACTTCCCTCTTGTCTCCTTTAATCTCTCATCTTCTTCCCATAATCAGTCATATCCACCCCCCTCAAAATTCAGCGTCTTTCTCACTGCTCTAAAACCCTATGCTGACTCGAAAGCATTCAAAAATCTGAAAACATTACAAAATTGTATTTTACTGCTCGAGTAAGATTACAGAATTAGCAGGTGCTACATATGGTCCAACATTAATCACTTGTATATAACCTGAAGTCATTACAAAATACAAGGTGTCCCACACTTGTGCGATTCTAATTGTTATGAGTGCAGATTCTACAAACTAAAGTACAGTAAAAATAAATGAAGATTTATAGCGAAAAAAAATAAATGAAGATGTCAACAAGTGAGCATTGTTAGACATATTCACTGCAAAATTCACGAGAAATCAGCCATCCAGTGACTTCTCAATTTATATGATCTTGACAAGTAACAGTCTGATCTAAGCTAAATCACCTGCGGTTTTCACAAAATAAATAGCTGCCTAGTTGAATCAACTCAGCTGGGAAAAAATATAGACTTTAGTTGGTGCATAAAACAAGAGAAAAGAAGCTGGAAGCTTACTCTTTTGTCGCACTTGCTTTAAGGACCTGATATATTACCAGACCACATGATTAGTTACTGTATAAGCATGGAAAACAAGTAGGGTTCTAAGTTGAAATTTGTTCGTGACTATACACCCAGAGGTCAGATTGAGTGGCACTTACATCATAGCATACTAATATTAAAGAGGAAAATGGGTATGATATAATCAATCTTAGAACATTTAACCCTTATTTTTTAACACTAATCCCAATAATTAACCTTAATAACATACACTCAAAGATTTTCCCACCTCACACCCTTATTTGTATCGAGTAGGAGTCCTAAATTCTCTTAACTTACTACTCGTTAAGAGAAGAGACTAAGAACTTGAAAAATCCTCCTGTATCCACTCCTTATTGTGGGACACGTTTAAGTAAGATGCACGAGGAAAAAAAATTCCCTTATCTCCCCCTTGGTCCCACCAAAGTTTTGTCTTCACTAGGCAATCATTTCTCCTCCATCTTCAAAGATAACAAATCTTTTCATTTACTTCCTTCTCCAAAGCCAGCACCTACTTTGTTGTCTAGCAAATCAGAACTCAAAGGATATTAATTTCCTCCCATCCACCGGTATAAGTTACTCGGCTATGTGGTCTTTGCATTGAGCAGGACCTTTAAACCCAAATTTTTATCTATATGGAAATTCCTTACTGATGACGGTTGAGAATAATCCTCTAGCTATTTCTTGTATGGACTCTTCTATATTGGATGAGGCCGCAAGAACATTACTCTTCATAATTGCAATCAAGTAGCGCATTTTCCCAACTATTTGAGGTCGATAACATGGATCTTACTCCTCCATTCAGGCCCGTTTTGGGCTACCTCTTTTGTAAGAGATAGTAAAGTCAAATCATTTTTTATTAACTTCATTCAAGTTCTCTTAGGTCTCCATCTCCCTCTTTTAGCATCGTTTACATGCATCACTTTTAATCTTCTCACAGGGGCATCCATTAGTCTTCTTTACATATGCCCGTACCAATGCAACCTATATTCCCTCAGCTTCTCCCCTAAATGAGCTATCCCTAAACTCTCACAAATATATTCATTTCTAATCCTATCTCTCCTATTTATCCCACTCATCCACCTTAACATTCTCATTTCGGCTACATTCAATTTATCTATATGACTTCTCTTTGGTGTCCAGTACTCCACTCCATAGAGTATTAAAGGCCTAATAGTTGTACTATAGAACTTGTCTTTAAGCCTTTTTGGAACACGCCTATCACACAACACTCCCGAGGATGCCCTTCACTTTACCCACCTCGCATTTATCCTATGCACCACATCACGATTAATATCCCCTTCTTTATGGATAACATTACTCTTAAGAACATTAAATTTCATCCTTAAAAATAAGCTACCTTACTGTACCCAATCATGCGCCATCTAATGAGTTAAACTCTATTGAAATAGTACAAGTTTTATGAGTTTTAAATTAGAGGACGTTTACATGAGATCACTCTCATATAAGGAGCATGGCCAATTTTTGGGGCCATTGGATTCCGATCCGAAGGTGGATATCAAATCAGTGGGTAGGTGGGTACGTCACATTAGGGAGTAGGTGAATTCCATGTAGCTTTTGTAGCCGTCAGATCAAGATCCAACGGCTACGAATAGAATTGACCTCATATAAGCTATATGAGAGCGATCTCATTTAACCTTTTCCCTTTAAATTAAGAAAGTACTATTTTTTTATAATTAACAAAGTATTATTTTTTTAAACCACTTGTTAACACGTGCATGCGCATGTGCACGTGCAATTCGACTAGTGCTACTATATGGTCAGACAAATGTGGCACTAACTAGAGAAAGATGCACCTCAATGATCTATGGACAACGAGATCGTACCTGACTGAGAAAAGGTGCAAATTATCCTGTTTAGAACCTTCTATTTGCTGAGACTGACGATCTCCTTCAGCAATTTGGCAATTGACTCCTTCATTTCAGTGGATATTACAAGCTGCTGAGGTACTTGGGAGAAGGAGTATGAGTATGATGTAAGAACTCTCAATGCATCTGACAAAATCAGCTTATCACTTTTGATGAAATTTTGGTTAACAAATTTGCAAGAGGATTTCAATTTGCAAGCACGACAAACCTGCATCGTGGATAGAAAATGTAAGTAACAACAAATCTATCATAGCAACTCTGCAATTGGCAACGTCCATAGCAACTTACAACATCTTCCTGAATGCTGAAAAAAGAACGCAACCTTTTTGCTGCAAAAACACTTTTCCTCTCGACAGATGGACAGCCAAAAATGGCCACTTTTTTCAAGTTGCTTCCCGATAACCATCTAATAAGATAACAGCACATGTTAGCGAGAACAGATAAAAACATATCATAGCCATCTTAACTAGGGTAGCCTAACATCCCAAACTTCCTATTTAAGGCCAGAGGGGATCATGTTCATAATCAAGTAGCGTCTTTTCCCAACAATTTGAGGTCGGCCACATGGATCTTACGCCTCCATTCTAGAGGATAAAGAGAAACAAAATGAGATGTGATCGGTCCCTAAAGTTAGAATATGCCTACTCGGAGGGAAGAAAGAGCTTCAAATTATAGAATATGTGATAAAAATGGCAAATTTGAACTAGAGAGTCTTGTATGCAGTTAACCCAGCAGAGCTAATAACTACTCAGGCTTAAGTGCACGTGGAAACAGCATCTTATTAGAATATCACATAGCTAAGATGATTGACAATAAACTACACAAAGGAATTACAAGCGATGTCAATATCGCTTATCAAAGAATGACAGCATGTCACATGTCTGAAACCCACAGGCACCACCTCCTCCTGCTCTAAACACGCCATACACCCATCTCCAGGGAACTATTAACAAAAATCTCAACAAAAAAGAATAAGAAAAGTTCTGTAACCAATGTATAATTTTACTAATCTGAACCAAGTTCATGTCATTGGCAGACTAAAATCAGTGCTGCCAGTCCCATATAAAGAATGATATGATGATGATAATGATGTGTTGATATGGCATCTTACAGTTACTGCAACGCCGAATTGTGTCTTTGTAAAATAAATTCGGATTTAAGTTAGTTGGTTCAAACTGGCATTACTCTTTATATATATATATATATATATATATATATATATTGAGGGGTGTCTGAGTCCTTAGGACCTGACTAGAAGGGACAGGGCAAGGCCTCTTAGAGCACCGTATCTCGTTGCCAATCCCCTTGGGCACGTACAAGGCACATCCATCATATGCACCAAATAAATCGAATATAATTCCAGGTGGGTGGCCAGCGGATCAAAGATTCGAGATAACTGGGATAAATTGGGATATAATTATCAAGAGCAACTTGCCTCTTCATTGTCAAATGCAAGCATAGAGCTGGAATCAAACTGTACACGACTTCTATAATGTTTTGACTATATCAAGAAAAGCATTGTGTTTACTTTCATCTTTTGGCATTTTCCATATAAAAAATAAAGTTTTTTTTTGTGCTTTCCGTTCCTAATTTACCAACCTTTCTTCATTTCCAACCAGAGGAGTCCACTGATCATTAGTGCAATGAAAAGCTTCCATTGGTCAGTGAGTTCATTTCATACAAGAACCTATAATCTGGAAATGAAGAACAATATGAAAAAAAAAACAGACTCAAAATACACTTACTTTGCAATCTCTTGATGTTCGATACCAAATTTCTCTGCAGCAGATTTCAACATATTTTGAGCATAAGTGCCCTGGCCAGAACGATCACACACAATCTTCCCATCCTGCATCAAAATCACATTGCTCAAGTACCCATCCTCCTGCAACCGCTCCAAAAACGCAACCGCTTCCGGCGACATTTCCACCTCACTGCTCGAACCATCCTCCACCCTAACCACCTTTTCCCGTATTGAATCCGCGTTCCTCTTCCCCTTATATACCACTACAGGCTTATACCCACCAAACAAAGAAGCAAGCCCGCCAGCCACGCCTGCACCAATCCCATCCCTCTTCTCCGTCATCAACGGCTTCTTGAGAATCGCATTCTGCCTCAGCATCTTCACCTCCTCCTCCAGCTCCCTCATCTTCCTCTTCATCCCATCCAACTCCTCCGTCTTCCCATCCGTATCCTTCCCCGACAACGTAGGCTCACTTTTACCCGACACCAAACCCTTCTTACTCTTCTGCTTCCTCGTCCTACTTTCAGGCTTCTTGGACGATTTCGCCTCATTTCCACCCACCTTCTTAGACTCCACTGCTTCAGCTACCTCGCTCTTCTTCTTGGTCACAACGAGAAAACTAGATTGGGTTATTTCGTCGTTAGAAGAGGAATCAAGATTCGCTGAAGCTGTGGTGGAGTGGAGGTGATGAAAGAGTAGGGAAAGATGAGAAGGGCAGGGAGGAGGAGGCCGGGGACAGATATTCCTCGAAATGGGTAGGAAACGAAGTGGGTAAGAAGGGCTTTTCCGGAGAAGTAGGGTGGTCCGGAGGGAGGAGAGTCTCCCGGCCATGGAAGAGGGGAGGAGGGGCAGGCGGTGGCGGTGGCGGTGGCGGCGGCGACGGGGAGGGGCAGGCGGTTTTCGGCGAGGTTGGGGTTTTAGGGGTTTTAGGGATGGTAGTGTTAATGGAGAAGGAAATGACGTGATTGGCCTTCGGATGCACCTGTGAACGTTGGTCAGATATCGGGTTGGGTCTCCTGGATGCTCTTTACTATCAATACTACTCCCTTCATTCCAAAATACTATGTACATTTGGAAATATTAATTATTCTAAAATATAAATTTTGCCAAATCACGTGACTTCCTCTTTTTAAAATTAGAGAAGACTTAGAAGGATTGACTTGAACTTGGTTTGTTAACGAGCGTACGAGTTGAACGGGATATTAAGGAGGAGTTATGTGACTTCTTTGTGGCCTTCATGGTCTAATAGAAATGAGAAATTTCTAAAATGTACACAGTATTTTGGAATAGAGGAAGTATAATCTGGTCGAATCAAGCCGTCTTCTATAGTCCAAAAAAATTGCAGCATTTGTAAATGAATCCTAAATTTATTGGCATGTAGCGCAAATCCAGTAATTTAATTCCGAATATGTAATTTTTTAAATGCAATCAAGATTTTTTTCGATGGAGGGCGTATCTTGTCCAAAAAATCCTGACAACATTTGAAAATGAGTTACAATTATTGACCTTTTGTAACATCCCAAATTTTCATACATAACAAAAATATGTAATTATCTAAAAACTTGAGGCATCACTTACAAACCATCATTCATGCCATTATTCATCAAAACAAATCATGGAAAGGAATGTAATGATCAATAACAAGGGTCAGCTATTTGTAAATAAATACATAATGAAAATAATATAAATTGTTATGTGGGTCACTAAAGCCTTATTACATCAATTCTAAAAAAACAGAAATTAAGTAGTTAACGGCTACGAACATCTCTGTTACACTTTGAGCTAACCCGCTACCATCTACTTAAAATTTGCCACAAGATCTACATCAAAGGATACATGAGTATTTTCAAAAATACTCAGTAGGATAAAAACCACAACAATCATATCATGAAGTAAAAAAATCAAAATGATATACAATTGACATAAGAACCAATTGCAATAACACAATTTGTGAACAAGATATCAAATTATAGAAACATATCAACTATAGCGGCATGAGTTAATTGACTCTCAGGCTAAGACGAACAGACTCCTTCACATTAAACAAGTAAATCTAGCGTTAAGAGTGAACATCTGTTCAAAATAGTAGGTTGTTAGACGGACAGCAAATCCCAACCCATAGTAGGCTGTTAGAGTGAACATCGGCACTAGGATCCACCATGGATATAAGGACATGAGTATCACTGATGTTCATGGATACAATGGGCAAAGGCTGATGGGCCTTCCATGATGCCCAAAAACCAAGGTATGCGCACGGGGCGCCTTGAAAGGGCCGGGGATCAAAGCCCCATACTACGGAGACCACAAGGATCTAAGTGCGGGCATGGCTAAGTAGTGAGCATAGTTGCATCACTCATACGATATCCATTAGAAGAGAAAAGAAACCAAATAATCATAGAGCTCTTTAATGAAAGGTCTTGCCTTAAACGTTTTCCATGCTAGGACCAATACTATAGATTTTTCCAAGTTAAATAATGTAACAAGGAAATGAGATTAAATCTCATATAGAAAGAGAGAGATAATAATTTTTAACATGTCAATAATTATGTAGTGATCAGGAAACATATTTTATTAATGAGGAAGAGTGGCCGATTCTTGAAGGGTGTTTCAACACTTTTGTGGAGAGATTGAGGGTTGTAGGAAATCTGAACTTAAATGAGGAACTAATAATGATGTGGAGTAACATGGCATTGCATTAAAAAGTGGGAAAATAAATACTTGGTGAAGTGAGGAGGAGAAGGACATCAAGAAAGAAATATGGTGGTGGTGATGAAGTTCAAAGAGTCATCAAGGAAAATAAGTATGTTTTTTAAGGAGTGACAAAAATTTGAAAATCAAGATAATTGAGAAAGATATGTTAAGGTCAAGACATAAGCTAAAAAGATAGTGAATGAAGCTAGATTTAAGGCGTTTCATGACTTATATAGTAGTCTAAGGACAAAGCAGGGGGAGAGACATACATATATAAGATAGTTAAGTTAGAGATAAGAGAACTATGGACTTAGAGCAAATTAGGTGCATTAAAAGTGAAGATCATTGAGTTTTAGTAAAATATAAGAAAATTAAGGAGAGATATCATGAATATTTTGATTATTTATTGAATGAAAATTGTGGTAGTGGTATGGATATTAAGTATAGTTCCGTTAAAGAGAGAATTTATTTTAGAATATTCCCATTAAATACGAGGTAGGAGCTTGAAGAAATGCAAAACTTTAGGACTTGATGGAATTTCTATTAAAGTATAGAAGACATTAGGAGGTATTGGCTTAACTTAGTTGACTAATTTATTTAACAAGATCTGGAAGTCGAAGAGAATGCCAGAGGAGTGGTGGAGAAGTATCCTCATACCCTTTGCATAAAAATAAAGGGGGCATCCAAAGTTATATAAAATATAGTGCTATAAAACTTATGGGGTATACTATAAAATTATGGGAAACAGTAATAGAATGACGTTTGTAAAAAGTAACTAAAGTAATAGAGAATCAATTTGGCTTCATGCCAAAGAGGTCAACAACATAAGCTATATTTGTGTTATGACACTTAGTAGAGAGGTGTAAAAATAAAAAGCAAGACCTCCATATGACCTTCATAGATTTGGAAAAAGCCTACAACAATGAGCCGAGAGAGTTCATTTAGAGTGTTTTGAAAAGAAGGGAGTTATAAAAGGTTATACAGATATCATAAAGGATATATATGAGAGGGTTACGACAAGTGTAAGAACAATTGGGGGAAACCAAAGAGTTTTCGATTGCAATAGGTCTTCATCAAGAGTCAGCCTTAAATCCTAATATTTTCGTTTTAATTATAGATGAGCTAACTAGACAGTAGACATTTACAAGATAGTGTACCTCAGTGTATATTTTTTATAATGATGTAGTTTTAATTAATGAGAGTAAAATAGGTTTGAATGATAAACTAAAATTATGGAGGGAGGCACTACAATCAAAATGTTTCAAAATAAGTAGGACTAAGACAGAGTGCATGTAATTTAATTTTAAGGAAGGTAGAACTGTAGTTGAAATAGACAGGCAAGACGTATCAATTTGTGATCAATTCCGTTACTTATGATCCATTATCCATAAAAAAATGATATTGATAGTGATGGGATGGGATAAATGTGGGGTGGGTAAAATAGATGGCAGCCTTGAGAGTTTTGTGTGATCGGCATGCTCTTGAAAGGCTTAAAGGCAAGTTCTATAGAACAACCATTGAGCCTTCAATACTCTATGGAGCGGATTGTTGGGCACCAAAGAGAAGTAATATAGATAAGTTGAATGTAACCGAAATGAGAATGCTAAGGTGGATGGGTGGGATAAATAGGAGAGATATGATCAGAAATAAATGTATTAGTGAGAGTTTAGGGGTAGCTCATTTAGGGGAGAAGCTGAGGGAATATAGGTTATGTTAGTATGTGCATATGCAAAGAAGACCAGTAGATACCCCTGTAAGAAGATTAGAGGGGATGCATGTAAATGATGCCAAAAGAGGGAGAATGAGACCTAAGAGAACTTGGATGAAGTTAATAAAAAATGATATAACTTTACTATATCTTATAAAATAGTTAGCACACAATAGGCCTAAATGGAGGCGTAAGATCCATGTCATCGACCCCTAATAGTTGAAAAAAAGCGCTACTCGATTATGATTATGACTAGCCGATTCTTAATAAGAGTAAAATTACCAGAAGACTTGAATGTGGGACAAAAAAGAAACACATGCTATTAATAAGTAGACACCCAGATAAAGACTAAATGAGATACTGCATTGTAAGATTTAATCATAGTGTTGTAGAGTGTTGTGCACCCTAGATGGGCACACAATAGCCGGTGGCCGGATGCAAGAAGAAGTTGAGAGACGAGAAGAAGAGATGAGGAAAACTAGGGTCCTTTCTTATTCCAAAACAGGGCAAGACGCCCCCTTACAAAGTGTGGCGCTGAGTCTAGCGCTGATGGACCTGATGGGCCTATAATGCATAATCAAAGTAAACCAAATAAATGACCTATCACTAACAATGGCCCATATTAGCCTTATTGAATACTAATAAATCTAATTACTAAGGAGACGTAACATTCCACCATGCTCTGCTATAGAAATCATCCTCCAGCATCCAAGTCACATCGTCGAAAGGACGACTGTGCCAGACAACCAATACCTTGGAAACTAGGCGACCAAAATGACAAACCCGACGTCGATCCAAGATGGACGAAGGAACCTCAAGTGGCGCAACTGGAAATAGCAATGGTCCAGGTACATCATTGGAAAGGCGAGAAGAATCCCCCACATAACGCTGATGACAGGACACATGAAAGACGGGATGAACCTGGGAAGTAGGAGGAAGTTGCAGACGATAAGCAATAGGGCCAATGCGTTCCAACACCTTGTAGGGCCCATGGAACCGATGAACGAGTTTGTCCGATGCTGCTGGAACCAAAGTGTTGGTGATGGGGCAATAATTTAACATAAACCAGGTCACCAACAGAGAACTCACGGTCCACATGAGAACGATCATAAACCTGCTTCATCCGGTTTTGAGCAGTAGATAAGTTAGCCTTGAGCTGATGCAGGACATCATAACGAGCTTGAAGAGCATAGTCCACCTCACTAACAAAAGCACTGAAAGGCAGATAACGAAGAACAGTGGGCGGAGGACGACCATAGACAACCTCAAAAGGAGTAAAGCTCATAGAAGTGTGATACGCAGTATTGTATGACCACTCAGCCCAGGGAAGGAGATGGAGCCTGATCTACACTTGAATTATCTATATAATTATCTTCTAAACTTACATTTATGTTAGTATTTCATTAGAATTAGTGGTACTTTAATAAGTTTTTGATCTTTTGTAGGAAGAGAAGACATACACTCTTTTTTGCTTAAGAAGAGAGAGAAACCAGAAAAATTTCAGAAATGAACAATTGCCGATCGATCGCCAAACATGACGGGATCGATCGCCAGAGCCAGAAAACAGAACATGAATGAAGCAACTGATTGATTGGTGAACAGTGCGATCGATCGCATCTACTAGAATTTTGAGTCTACAGCAACCGATCGATTGGGCCACATTGCGATCGATCATATCTACTGAAGTTTGCGATTTTATAACAAACGATCGATTGATAGGCGAGATAAACCGAACGATCGGCACAACGGAGCAGAAATAAAGGAAGAAATGTGATCGATCGGCCATAAAAGTGATCGATCGCCGAATTCGGCAAAACTGAAATAAGACCTATTTTGACTCAGAATTTGAAGGGGATTTCGTATTTTCTCTTCACCCTATAGATATGCCTTAAGGGGGGGACGTTTTGAGCATTAAAAATTAGAGAATAAATCTTGGAGGCTAGAGAAGAGCAAAGAAGAATGAATCTTTTGGAGCCAAAGAAGAATAAATGATTAATGCCAATGGATCTACAAAATCAAGGTTTTCTTTTCTCTCTTTCTATGTCTAGCTAAATTTTTTGTCAAGGCTAGATGAAGCCCTAGATGTGTATTATACTCTTGGTAGTTTAATTTAATAAAGTTGATATGATTCATGCTTAATGCTATTTCATAAGTTTTCTTTTGAGTGCTTGACCATAGACTTAATTGATTATGAATAAAATTAGATCTTGTTAATCACTGTGTCTAACTAAGAACAGGTTTGTGATTGATTTTATGCCCGACCAAGGATAGAATTAATTACAAGATAGTGGAGAAACTTTAATGTCCGACCAAGAATGCGAGTGAATTCATTGGTAATTTGTGTGTTTGACCAAGAACACGAGTTATCATATCATGTTAATTTACGCGTAATAATAATTGATAGTAGTAATTGCATGTTTAGAGGTGGATTTGTTGCCTTTATATTTCTCGATGTTGGTTCAAATCAGTTAGAAGTAGTTAAAATTCATTGCTTTCTTAGATTAAATAAAAAACTGCAACTTTCTCTTGAGTTTGGTAAAGTATTTAACCATCCCTGAGGTTCGACAACCCTTTAATAATTGCTGTAGTACAATTGCCTTGTGCACTTGCAAGGGTTCTTATATTGAAATGATCAAGTTTTTGGCGCCATTGCCGGGGACAGAAGCCAATAGTTTACCAAATTCTTAGGATAGTTAGTAGAGTAGTTAGTTTGCAAGATGGCAGATTTACCTTGGGCCACTGAAAGAGCTTCAATAAAATCCATAGAAACATCCTCACACACATGCTCAGGAATAGGGAGGGGCTGCAAAAGGCCGGCATGAGTGGAAGTGGAAGCCTTGGTGCCCTGGCAAATGTCACATGCTGCAAGGTACGAATGAACGGCCTTTTTAATTCCTCACCACAGAAAATTCTGGCTAATACTTTTGTAAGTGCGAAAAGACCCTTCATGGACAGCAAGGGGAGTGTCATGAAAGAAGGAGATGATATTGCGCCTCAGAGAAGAACTCGGAGGAACCCATAAATGGTTCTTCCACATAATATAACCCCCCTGCAAAACAAAAGAAGGTAAACAAGTAGGATCAGCCTATAGTCGAGCCAATATGTCAGTGGCCTCAGGAACATCAATACAAGCTTGAAGCAAGTCGGCCATGAATGGAAAAGTCGGCATGGACATCCCAAGAAAGTCGTCTCCTCACTCCGCCTGGAGAGGGCATCAGCCACGGTATTGTCGGCCCCTCGTTTGTAAACTATGTCATAATCATAGCCCATGAGTTTGCTCACCCAACGTTGTTGGGCTGGAGTAGATATACGCTGATCATGGAAATACTTCAATGGTTGATGGTCCGTTCAGATGGTAAAGTGCCGCCCCAATAAATATGGATGCCATTTGGTGATGGCGTGAACAATGACAAGCATCTCCTGTTCATATGCTGACAAATGGAAACGTCCGGATAATGCCTTGCTAAAGAAGGCGATGGGGTGCTCAGCCTGAAGGAGAACTGCACCCAATCCAGTATCAGAAGCATCTGTTTCGACCACAAAGGGCTGGGAGAAATCCGGCAAAGCCAGCACCGGCGCTGTAGACATTGCCTGCTTTAGAGAGTCAAATGCCGTCTGTGCCACCACACTCCATTGAAAAGCCCCGGCCTTAAGCAGAGTGGTAAGTGGCAAGGCTAGGGTGCCATAATGTGCAATAAAGCGCCTGTAATATCCAGTTAGCCCCAAAAAAACTCCGTAAAGCCTTTGGTGACTTAGGAATCGGTCAATCAATCATAGCTTCCACTTTGGCCAGATCGGTAGAGACCCTTTTGACAGAAATAATATGATGTAGACTGTAATCTACATGAGAATCAATAGAGGAATACATCTATAACTATGAAAGTAAAACTCATAAAATAAACTAATTCTTCATTGATTCACGGGTAATCAATTAGGGAAGACCCCTTACATATTTATAGACCCTTAAACCATAATCCTATTTTACATAGGATAGACTCTAAACTATAGTCCTAATTGACTTAGGAGTATTAATCCTAATCCTACTCCTAATTAGAATAGGATCATGACATTCCACCAACGCTTCTACATCACCTCGTCCTCGAGGTGGTCTTGTCTCTTTGCATCGAAGGCGAGAATGCGAAAGACTCAACTTCTATGGCAGAATCACCAATGTTCTTGTAGACGAGTCGCTAAGAGTCTGCTTATGGAGAAAGCTCCAGATAAGGAAATAGGCCCACACAAATATATAGCCCTTTGATTTTTTTTTTTTTATTTTTTTTATATAGAACTAGAACCAAGTTCGAACCAGCAGGTTTGAACCAGCCCAAGGGAAGCTGTTGAACCCATTGTTAAACTAGCCCATGAGAAGTTGTTGAACCTGTTGTTAAACTAGCCCAAGAGAGGCTGTTTAACCACCCCGGTCCGGTCCACTTGTGGACCAACCCGACAAAAGACCAGTCGTGTTGTCGTCTTCCTCAAACAGAAACAGATGGGTGTTGAGCGAGTGTTTGTGAGGGAAGAGGCATGTACCGCGGCAGAGGTGGCTAGAAATATGGCGGTGGCGGCAAAAGGCGGAGGAGACGGTGTGATGGCGACGGGAACGATTGCGGCAGATGAGTGGAAGTTCCATATGGCGGTGGTGAAGGGAGATGAAGCGCAGTTGTTGGAGACGGCGGAGGCCGAGGCGGAGGCATCGGGTTCGCAAAAGGCGGCGGCAAGGCAAGTACCCTGGCTGCGTCAAAAGGCGGAGGCTTTGGTGGCGGTGGTGGCAGATCCGGCTGGACGGATGGTGGAGTCGAAAAAGCGCTACCTGGGTGATCTTGGCAACAGGGGTGATGCTGCGGCAGATCTGGCGGTGGTCGCAGCTCGAGGTGGTGCGGTAGCTTGATCGGAAGAAGAAAGCGCTCAACTTGCTGCAGCTTTGGCGGTGGATGCAACGTCAAAGGCCGCTGCTTTTGGAAAGGCTGTGGCAAAATTGCAGGCGGAGCTGAACAGGGCGGTGGTGGTGACGGGTGCTGCTATGAATACACAACGGCGATGTGCAGAGGAGGTTCCGAATCAGGCCCTGGGTGGTGATGCGAATCTCATTCCCGTTGATGGCTGTCTCGGGTCGCTGTTTCTCGATCCTCTGGTACCGGTCCATGGCTGCAATTTGCCGCGACTTTGGGGGCCAGGATGCGTGGGGCGCCGACAGAAGCTTGAGGGGGTTCGGCAGTGCGACTGGGAGCATAAAGTTCACAACTTGCTTCTCAGTGGGCGTGCTAGCCGGGGCTGAATCTGCCGCGAAGATTCCCGACGGCGCTATGCCCCGCCAAAGCGACATGCCGGACGACGGCAGTAGCATGCCGGCAGGCGAAGATGGAGGTGGAAACATGGTCGGATAGGCGCTGAATCTCGGAGGAGGAGCCGACACAGAAAGGTGATGCAAGAGCTCCTCAAAGCGGCGATTGGTCGTCCGCTGACGCTTCGCGATCGAATTCTTCAAATCGGTAAATTTCCTCTCAAATTTCACATCTAATTGGGTAATCTGGGAAATCTCATGTGGGAGTGGGACAACAGGGGTGGGAGCCGAGGGTAATCTACATGAGAATCCATAGAGGAATACATCTATAACTAAGAAAGTAAAACACCTAAAATAAACTAATTCTTGGGCAATCAATTAGGGAAGACCCATTGCATATTTATAGTCTTAAACCATAATCTTATTTTACATCGGTTAGGCTCTAAACTATAGTCCTAATTGACATAAGAGTATTAATCATAATCCTAATCCTAATTAGAATAGGATCATAACATAATATGACCCAAATAATCCACCTGATTGCGGCCAAAAGAACACTTCGATCGCTTTAACCAGAGGGAGTGAGCCGCCAAAATGCTAAACACTGTCCGAAGGTGGTTCAAATGATCCTCCCATGTGGAACTGTACACCAAAATATCGTTAAAGAAAACCAGTACAAAGTGACGTAAGAAGGGCCGAAAAATATCATTCATTAGACTCTAAAATGTGGCTGGCACATTGGTCAAGCCGAACGGCATGACAAGGAATTCAAAGTGACTATCATGTGTACGAAAGACTGTTTTGTGAATGTCGACTAGATGCATCCGTATCTGATGGTAACCAGAGCATAAATCAAGCTTAGAAAAATAGTGCGCACCTGATAACTCATCCAGAAGCTCCTCAATAATGGGAATGGGATATTTATCCTTTAGAGTGATGGCGTTTAAAGTGCGATAGTCCACGCAAAACTGCCATGTACCATCCTTTTTTTCGTACCAAGAATACCAGAGATGAATAAGAACTGCAACTGGGTCGAATGATACCTACATCAAGCGTCTTAGCCACAAGCCATTCGATCTCTGTCTTTTGCACATATGGGTAACGATAGGGACGGACATTAGTGGGGCTCGACCCTCGAAGAATAAGAATCTAATGGTTGTGCCCTCGCGGCGATGGCAACCCCGATGGTTCCCCAAAGAGAGTGATATGCTCATCAACGAGAGCTAGCAAATCAACAAGAAGAGCATCCTGAGGCGTGGGCGGTTCTACCATCATCTGAAGCATAAGCCCTTGAAAAGAGTACCGGAAAAGAGTCCCGATCACTTGTGCCGATTGGAGAGTACCGGGGTGGGAACCCTGAAGTCAGACCTGCTAGTCATCCATACCAAATGACATGACCAAATTCTTGAGGTTCCATGCTACATCCCCAAGCTCTTGAAGCCATTGAACCCCCGATACGATATCAACCCCCTTAGTCGGTAATAAGTGGAGGTAAACAATAAAATCATGCCCTTGAATATGAAGAGGGACACACAGACATAACCCCCTACTGCGCATGTGGGTGCCATCGCTAATAAGAACATCAAAGGCATATGCCTGTGCAATGTGACAACCCAACCTTTGCGCCACCTTATCATTAATGAAGTTGTGGGTACTCCCACTATCAATCAAAATAGCGATAGGTTTGCGTTTCAACTGACCTTGCACGCGCATGGTGTGGGGTGTTTATGCCCCTGAAAATGCATGGAATGAAATCTTCGCCATGGAATCCACATAATTAGCATCCCCTGGTGGATCAGTGGTATCGTCCCCTTCAGGACAAGACTCTTCCAAAATAAAGGTGGTGGGTGGCGTGCGACATCGGTGCCCAAGGGTATAGTGTTCATCACAATTAATGCAAAGCCCTTTTGCCCGTTTCTCCTCCATCTGATCCTGAGGGAGTCTTCAAAGAGGAGGAATATTGGAAGGCCTTGCTGGTGGTCCTGCCCAAGGAGGGACCAGCGCCAAGGCAGTAGTAGTAGGCCAGTTGAGTGGAAGCCCTACCGTGGGATGAGAGAAGGGGCGCACCCCACGCCGCTGGCAATTCAATTGTTCTTCCGCAACTCGAGCATGCCCTATAATGTCCCGCATAGATTTTGGCCGAAACTGACAGATCTCATCCGCAATATCTGCCCGAATGCCATTCATGAAGGTGCCCACTAATGCTGCTTTGTCCTAGTTGGGTAGCCGATTGGCAATGCGCATAAACTCCTGGTGATAAACGCGCACAGTGGATGTTTGGCGTAGGGCGGCCATCAATTTATGAGCTTGAGGGGGGTTATGCGGATAACAGATTGGCTAAAGCTACTAAATCTGGCAACTTAAACAAATCATCCACCTGTGATTGAGAGGATTAACAATCAAAACTCAATCACATTAATTTCTCCCTAATTCCGACAACTTGAACAAATCATCACCAGTGACTTACAAAAAGGAATATGTTACAAAAAGGAGTGTGCCATTTCATTTTTCATTTTCCAGGAAGAAAATGTTGATGGAGTTTGTGCACATTAGATATTTGTCAAATGTTTCTTCTATATGATTGCAATATCTTTATATGATGCATAGCGAAAGTATGGGTGTGGGGATTGTTGTCTAACTCTATTCGTTGATGTTGTTAATTACTTCCTGCCTTGCTATTGTTGAGATGCTAATAATGTCAAGATTGGGCATTGGATTAAAATTTTCATTGTGCCATTTGGCTAACAATTTTATTTGTTATAACATCCCTTCAACAGTTGCTAAAATTTGTGGTTTACTTCAAACTTGTCGCCTCCACTTTGCGTCAATAAATTCTGTGTATGAGTTTACCCCAGATGTATCAGTTTATTTCAAACTTGTCACATTTCTGCTCGCTTGGTAATTTTAGGAACAAGTAAAAAGTTTTGGCTGTTTAGTACTTTGGCAAAGGTGAATATGCTCTACTTTTGAATTAACAAAATCTGACTGGTTTATAATCCCTTATTAAGTATTATAAGAACCTTGCAAAGGAGAACTTGAGTTTAGTGAAGATGATTCCATCGCTCTCTCCTGACAATTAGAAGACAGTTGATGTACACACTTTTTCTTATATAATAAGATCAATACATGTATACTTTAAAATATCATGTTCTCACAATTTCAATCTTTTTGTGGATCTTTAGCTTAAATGGATTAAGCACTCAAGATTATGTGTAGTTAATCTTGAAAAAATGGTGATTCGAATTCACCAAGATCCAATTCCATTTCTTGGGCACCCATGTTCCTGAACAAACACTTGAACTGTGGGGGGAGGTTACCATTTGGAAGGGGGGTCATTTATAACTCTTGGGCTTCTAAATTGCTAATTTGCTTAGCAGAACATACGGTGGATTGTTTAAAAACTCTTCCAAGTAAATACACTCTGGTGTTACCTCTCTTCTCTCTAAGCCAAATTGAATTCCTAATTATATGTGAGAACTGATTGTATTGAAGCAATTGCTTCAAAATATGTTCCACAACAATACAAGAACAAACAACTTGCAAGACAGTTTCTTTTGAGTCATCACAGACCTCAAAAATTGAGATTCCAATTGTCCTTTTACATAAATCAATGAGGGGGTTTACTCTTACATCCTTAAGTATATATACTCCCTCTGTCTTGTTTTAGATGCTCTACTTGGAAAATAGGACAGTCACATTCTAGTGCTACATCTTGTCAATTCATGTAGTTTTTGAGCCTCTTTTTCACCCCATTTATTTGAATTTCTGAACACCCATGTTCCTCATCAGTCTCTCTTCAAAATACAAGAAACAACCATATAAAAACTACAATTTCATCACTAGCACATTCGAATCTGCTGATTCAGACATTCACTGAGACTCATTTATTAAAATGATAAATAAGCGGATATTATCAATCTGCCAGTTTATTCAAAAACATATTCATCCATCAATGAGACTCCTTACTGAAATGCCATACAAGTGAACTGAAATGATAAGCTATTCAATCTGCCAACTGAATAAAAAAAGGTTCCAATGACATTTTGGTTGATGTAACCACAAGAAGACAATGGAAGAAAACAATTGCATAGAAAAAAGAAGAAGAAGAAATCACAAGCTATAAAATAAAAAGTTTCAACTCTCACCACTTGTCCAACTAAGAAACTAACAAATCCAAACACTAGATGCACAATGAGCTGACTTCTTCTTTCCTGCATGCAAATACACTTCATTAATAGTAAAAATGCACATATTTGTATGAAAATAAGCAAATTATGCAATTTATTACCTTGATAAAATAACCACAAGACAATTTCGTGTGTCATTTCCTTGCCCACGAATATTACAACATTTACATAGCATTCACCTTTACCAGCAATTTCCATGGCCACCTTTTTTCCACTTTTAAGGTGCTTTCCTGAACCCTTGGTTTTGGAAATATTAGGGGGATAAACATTGATCTCTTTGGCCATTGTCTTAGAATTGGGTTGAGATTCTTTACTATTCTCTTCTAGGGCACTCTTTTTCAAATACTTGCCAATGTTCATAATCATATCCTCCACATTTTTAAGTCGCTCACCATTTGAAACACATGTCATGTCCATCCACTCATATACAAGAGATTGAAGCCTTCTTTTTGTACATCTTCTTAAGAGCAATTCATTAGGTAAACTATCAATACCATTGTTCCTTAGGACAAACACAATATGCCTACATGGAATGCCTTGTGTCTCAAACATCTTATAAGAACATAGTGCATGTAACATCCGAAAAATTAGTAAGTATCTTAAAACTGAAATTTGACCCTCTTAATGATTGATTTGACCATGTGGTGCTGTGTTTAAATTAAAGTTGGTGAGAAGAGCTTTCCAACGACACCAATTTTGTGTGATTTGGAGTTCGGAGTAAAAAGATATGGGAAATTGAGTAAACACGATCGATCGCGCTGAAAACGATCGATCGGCTTATGGAACACGATCGATCGGCTTCGATCGGATACGATCGGCGCCATCGCGCAGTTTGTAAACAGCGCAGGACGATCGATCGCCGTATTGCACGATCGATCGCCAGTTGCGGTTTGGCGAATTCTAACTAATTTTGAGGCGGATTTGTTTGGGAAAGATGTCATATCCTAACTAGACTTATCTTGCACGTTCCTAGGGTGATTTAGGGACTCTCCCATTGGTGGAAAGTGCCCAAGATATGGTAGAATTGATTGGGCAAAGATCTTCTAAAAACTCTATATAAACCCATAGAGTCTAGGCTTGTGCTTTTGAAAACTAAACCCTAGAACGTCCAGAGGCTTTCCCCTCTCCTTCCCACGTTCATCCCTCTCTTAGAAGACCTCTTCTAGTGGGAATTGCTCAAGAGCTTGGATCGGGAAGCTTTGAAGGAAGCGGAGGATCGAACATCGCGTAGAAAGGCGACGTCTTTTGGTGATAAAGAGTAGGATGGTTTTTCCCTCTCTTCTTATTCTTTTCTCACATTATATGATGAGTATTCTTACTGATTTCCTTGGAGTATTGCTTTGAATCTTGCGGGATTAATGATTTATGTCTTGTTTTCCATATGTATTGCGATACATGCATATATGCCTTCATGCTTCATGTCTAGATGGTAAATCAAATCAAAGTGGGATGCTTTATTAATTTTACAGAAGATAAAAGTTCTGATATTGCTTTGATTATGATGTCTAATGATTGAGTCTTATGTCTTAATGATCGTTTTGCTTAAATTGACTTAATTAAAAGATATTATGGTCTAAGATTGTGTTATATGGGGAGAAACATGATAAAAAGGGAATCTTTTGGTAATTCTAGTTAATTCCAGGATCTGTAATTGATCTAGGAGGGGAGTACTATCATCTATCATGAGTATATTATCATCTATAAGTGGTTCGGAATAAGAATATTAAAGTTTAGTCATGTGTTTCACTTTCGGCCAGAACTGTTTCTGCGCGGATAGTCGACAGTAAATAATTCATAACTAATTCATATGATATCAGAAAAATATAAAACCGGTGGGGTTAGAAACTAGACCCACAAGGGTACTCTCAGTAAAAATTTCAGAAACCTTTACTGTACAGTGTCTGGGAGTCGCCGGAAGGGGACTGTTGTGCATAAGACAGTGAGCAGAATCTAAGTGAAAATACTATGTACTTAAGTAAAACCACTTAATAAGATGTGAAGATGATATGGCGTGCTAGTAACTAATACTAGACTATATTCTTATGATTATCACAGTAAGGTTGGGTTATGGTTAATATGATAGATGGGTAATACCTATGTTAAGAAAACCGCAATCGTGTATTTGAAGATAAAGCGCTTGTGTCGGTTTGAGGTTCCATTTGGAATCCAAATCATCTAGGACTCATTAATACCTTGTCTCTGATTTATATTTCAATAAGACCTATATGAATTTCCATCTAGGGCTGAGCATGAATGCATGTATGGATTGTGTTATTCTCTTTGTGTGACATTCCCACTTATACTCTGTATGTGAGTCTGTTCCGGTGATTGATACCTTATGTGTTAGAGCGTTGCGGCCTCTATTTCTTTGAATTATTATTCATCATGATTACTTGATTGATTCCTCCACTAGAGGTCTTGCGGGACTTCTCCGGAAGTGGATTCATAGTATGCTCACATTATGCCATTGCTTGATCTTGCGGGGTCACTAATAATTGTGGTACTGCGGTTCCATACTGCCCAAAAAGAGGCAACATACGTACGTTAGATTGTTGACATTACGGAAGGTCTTCAATCTCCGCCCATCGTGTCCGTAAACACTGGTGGGGCCAGCATCCTAGACGCATGGCAGGGTTCCAAAAAGAGGACCCCTAGGGTGGTTCTGGTATAGTCACTTGCGGGTGATCGGTTCAGCGAGCAGAAATTGTACTCCTTTCACTTTTAATGTCTGGAGCTTTTAATATGATTATCATTCCCTCCTTACTCATATGTGTAGTAGGAGCCTTATTGTTGTTTTCCCTACTTGCGGGTTGGAATTATTATTGACTAACCTTTCAGGTGAATAAATCCTTGGTAGTCCAGATGTTGCGGCATCTTCATAAACCTTTGTTATTCTTATCCTATTCATATTGTTTGTCCTGATTCAGTGGGTTTTTACATCCTACTGAGTGTTTCTATGAAATACTCATGCATCCTCTGATGCAGGCGCAAATGGAATTTGAGATCAGGAAGTTGCAGTAGTGAAGCGGTCGCAGGAGCCGTGAAGACTTAGAGTTTATATTATTTGCTTTGCTTATTTGATGCTTATGACATTTAATGGCAATTGTGTGCCATAGATTTATAGGTTTATTTGATTTGACTTTCTTAAATGGATTATTATCAGTATTATTAAGTAAATTTCCATTCCATAGTGTTCATTAATGTTTGTATTTGTATTGCACTGATTATGGGCATGACAGATTACACATCCTTTTGAGATGATCGTAATTGGTGGTGAAATCGACTGTTCGGTCTCGCGCCCGAGATTCTCTACCTCCAAATGTATATCATTGATTGGCTTCCGCACTCCGATCGAGGTATGGGATTTCGGGGCGTGACAGTGCATATCATTGAGCCCTTAAAAACTCAACCCTCCTTGTGGAACTCACATCCCCAGGCCTTGTGACTTCATAAAAAATTAATGATCCATCATTATTTTTTAATATTGAAAGATAAAATGCACTCTCTTTCAATTCGGGCTGAAACCTTTTAGTAAATATATCATGACTATAGATATCACACATTTATCTCTCAATATTAAAATGAGTCATAAGAACTGGCTTTGTAGCTTGGGACTTAAAATCAGTAGTCAACTCATTATGCCTAAGTCTTTTCACACCCCTCTCAACCCGTTGAATGAATTTCATCAATGTATTTTTTTACTCATATATTTATCTATGAATGCATTAACACTTTCATTATGCTGAGTGGTCCTAATACCTGCCAAGAAAATACCTTTCAAGAAAGGAGGAACCCATTTTTTTCTAATATCATACAACGAGCAAAGCCAACCATTGTCTTCTAATTTATTCTCTAACATAATCTTAGCCCATTCGTCATCAAATTCATCTTTCATTTCAGAATTCCATACACAAGAATGAAATGGATCCTTAAATGAATTTCTATAGGCAATTTGCCCCTAGCTTATAAGTTTTCTTGTTTAAAATGTGCCACATGCAAAATGGTGCAGACACAGGGCCTATACGGGTTTACGCCCGCCGGAATAGGACCTGTGTCCATTAGATTAGTTTATTTTCTATTACAATCTGTTTAGATATTTAGAGAAATTTTGTTTTCAATATATGACTTAAACTAGGAATCCTACTATGATTAGGAACCATGATTTCCCATATCCAATTTGGGTAAGCACAAATTTGTTAGACAGTTTCTTAATTTAGGACTTTGTAAGCCTATTTAAAGGCCATTACTTCACTGAATAAAATCAGTTCGGTTTATACAAAGAAAAGTCGTCATGATACCTCTATTTATAGAGCTTCACGTCGATGTTGATTCCGACGCCCGGTGCCGACTCCGGAAGTCGCTAGTGTCGAAGTTGGTGGTGGTTTTGGTGCCAATTCCAAAACCAAGCCCTTGTTTCCATCTTGTTCCCTGGCACCCTCATCTCCACTGATCAACCATCTAACTACAGCGTCGGTGCTGATTCCACCATGTGAGCCATCGAGAACTTCTTCTTAGAGAACCGCCACCACCATTTTATTTGCTGCCAAAACTGTTTGCCTCCTTGGAATCGCCGACGGTCGACTTCTCCACTGTTGCATCCGTTGTTAGAAGTCATCGGCTAGACCAATCGCGGGTTCGTGCTTGAAGGATCTCCAACTGGTCGCTCCTGCACAGGTACCCGAAACACAAAAGGAAAAAATCAAACAATATTTATTAGTGTTATATGTAGTGTAAAAAACAACGACATTCACAAATGGATGATAATCATGCCTATAACGACCATCCGCTCAAAAACAACAAACTAACTAATTTATGATCTTCATCAACTTCATAAGCATAATAAAATGATCAATTCATCTCCTTCAACTCATCAAAAAGTGTCAAAATGTCATGGGACACATAATTTCAAATGTCTCTCTCTATAAAACCAACATTAGAAGGACCACCAGCTTCAATCTCAAACATACTCATGAACTGTAAAGTTGGTACCTCACTACAAGTTTGGAATAAAGCTTTCTGTGTTGTGGATATTTTTTGTTGTGATCTCAAATGATGAACTTTCCTAGGCGATGTACATAAATGACTATGCTCTTCTACAAACCTAGAGATTTATATTTTCCATCTTCTGCTTTACAGACCCTCAAGTAGGCAGAACATTGTTCTATCACAATCGAATGGTGTTTCCTATTCCTCTTTTCCTTAAAAAACAAACCCTCCTCATTTGACTGCTTCAAAATACTAATCCCTTGTTTATAACAACCATGGAATGTCGTATCGGATATCGGTAAAATATCGGTTGGCCAAAAAGACGAAATATCGTAGATATTTTGTAAAAAAATATCAGTCGTCGTAAACTAGTTTTTATCATATATTTTCACAATCTAACTTCTAAAATGAGTTATACTAATTTAGACAAAGCATAGATTTCAAAATATGCATATTAGGATGGGAAACAAACAGGAAAGTTTATTTTTTCCTTTTTTTCCAAATTTTTTTTAATTTTTAATTTTTGAATTTTTTTTATAAAAAAATACCGATATATCGGTTTCGGATGATATTTGGAAAAAATGTGAAAAACGATATTAGATGGTATCGGTGTATCGGGTGGGGCCCGATACCGATATATCTGTGATATATCGGTTTCCGGCATTCCATGATAACAACACCGCTTTCGTCCAACTGTTTCATGGGATCCATTTCTATCCAAGTGTGTACTACTCTTTGCAAATCTGTTATAAAATCTATGAACACCATCCAATAAATTGAAAGTCATTCAAATCATAGGTCTTAGTTAATTTTCAATTGGAGGGATATATATAATTTTTTCCTTTGTAGGAGACTTGCTTGTGGTGAGTGGGCATTTGATTTCTCCATTTTTATGTGGGCCTAGTAAAGACATACCCATTTCAGCCATATACCAAAGATGCACACTATTCTTGGCCATTAAATCCAAAGCACCCTCCACGCAGGAAGCTACTAAATTATCCTTACGGGTCGGTTTCAACTTTGACGAGACCTTTAGCCCCGTTGTGAAGTCTGCCACAATTAGACTGGTCCTCACCCTTGCAGTCACTTTCAATTGGCCACTTCGTCAACTTAACGTGAAAAATGTGTTTCTCCATGGTGACCTCATGGAAGAGGTTTATTTACAGCAGCCCTCGGGCTTCATTGACTTATCTTGCCCATCCCATGTGTGCCGACTTTATAAGGCCCTATATGGCCTCAAGCAAGCACCTCGTGCATGGTTCACGATATTTCTCCTTAGTCTCGACTTCGTGGGCTGGCCCTTTGATACATCTTTATTCACTTGGCAGCACCAGTCCCACACTATCACCTTACTCATTTATGTCGACGACATCATCTTGACGGGCACCTCCACGGATCTCCTTCATAGTCTTGTCACTCGTCTCTCCAAGGCATTTCACATGAAGGATCTGGGACCTCTTAACCTTTTTCTTGGCATGCAGGTATAACGACATGGACCCTCACTCACCCTATCTCAAGCCCAATATGCTCTACAACTTTTGGAGCGCTTTCATCTCACGGGCATCAAGCCTGCCAAGAGCCCTCTCGCCATTGGTATGCACTTGTCCACTCAGAGCTCTCCACCTACCACGGACCCCACCTTGTACCGACAGATGGTTGGAAGTCTCCAATAGATCACTCTTATCCGCCCGGACTTTGCTTATGTGGTCAATCATATATGCCAATTCATACATGCCCCATGTCAAGTTCATCTTGAGGCGGTCAAACAAATATTTCGGTATGTCAAGGGTACACTCTCTTATAGGCTTCACTTTCAACGATTCCCTCATCTTCATCTACGGGCCTTCTCAGATGTAGATTGGGCCGGCTATCCAGACAGCCATCACTCAACCACGGGCTATGCTATCTATCTAGGCCCCAACCTCATTTCTTAGGGTGCCAAGAAATAATCCAAAATGTCTAGATCAAGTTATGAAGCCGAATACCATGCCCTTGCTACTACCACCACTGAGGTCTTGCAGCTATCTCATCTTCTTCATCACCTACAAATTCTCGTCAAAGCTTCCCATTCAATTTTTTGTGACAACATGAGCGCTATATACATGGCTCGTAATCTTGTCTTCCACAGCCAGACTAAGCACATCGATATTGATGTTCATTTTATTCAGCAGCATGTTTTGAATGGGTCCATCCACGTTCGTCACAGTCTAGGTACTCACCAAGTGGCTGATATTTTCACCAAGTCCCCGCTTCACTACTCTTCGGTCCAAGCTCATGCCTTGCGAGCTTTCCCATGAACTTGAGGGGGGCTATGCGGATAACAAATTGGCTGAAGCTACTAAATCTGACAACTTGAACAATTCATCCACCACTGATTGAGACCTCTCCTAACTGTGATTGACAATCAAAATTCAATCACATTAATTTCTCCTTAATTCCGACAACTTGAACAAATAATCTACTAGTGATTGAGACCTCTCCTAACAGCTCAATCACACTAATTTCTATTCAATTCCTCAAATTGATTATTGTAAAAATTCTTTCCATTTAATTCAAATATTTACCTTGTAATACATGATTGTAATCCCTTTAACTAAGGGTACGTAACTCTATAAATAAGTGAAATGAAAAGAGAAAGGAATCACCTTCAATTCTATAGGCATGACTTGTTGACCACAAGTGCACTAACATGCATAAATGCCAACGTCTCTTCATTCCCAACTTCCATACAAATTGATTAAAACAGAGTTTAGTTCAAATCCGACCTTCATTTGGAAACTACAAACATCTTTTACATATTGATTTGGTCATCCCAAACGATATCTGCAAAAAGCTGGAAGAATTACACTTTCCTGTACTATGACTAAAATTAAAGAATTACATCCAACTACATGCAGAAGGCTTCTTTAGACCTCTGCTTTCCATCAAGTTTCTCACTCTAACGCCATCGACCCATCTGTTGGCTCTGGCATACACATTGTGAAGTGTCGCATAATTCCCAGGATTGTCTGGTTCTAAAGCAAACAACTTATATTCCGCAGTCTCTGCAAACTCCACATTTTGGTGAACTTGAGAAGAAGAAAGCAAAGATCCTCACATACCCGCATTGGGCTCAATTGGCAAATTACACAAGAAATGAAATGCATCTTCAAGCCGCCCATCATGCGCAAATATATCCACAATACAAGAGAAATGTTCAATAGGCGTGTGGATCCATAATCTACAGTCATGCTGTTAAAAATTTTGAGCCCCTCATCCACAAGACCTAAGTGGCTACAGGCTGAGAGTGCAACGTTTATTGTAACTGAGTTAGGTACACTGCCAAACTGCCTCATTTCTTGAAGAAGCACAAGTGCAACTTCACCGTATCCATTCCTTCCATACCCTCCAATCATTGCATTCCAGGTAATCACATCTCTCTTTTGCATCTTTTGAGAATATAGAATAAGCAGGTCCTACATACCCACAAATTAGTATACATAGAAATTAAAGCGTTACACACTGAAACAGACGCGTTTGAACAATTTTTTACAAAATGTGCTTGTATTTGTTCTCCAAATTTCAGATCACAATGCAGTAAAATGGTAGATATAGTTAGATGATCACATTTAGTTCCACTAAGCTACATGGTGATAAAATAGTTCACTGCGAAATTACGTAACCCCAGCTGGGAAAATCCCATAATGATAACATTCCATGCAACACTATTCCGCTCGTCCATAACTCCAAAAGTATTATTGGCGTCCTGAATTCTGTTGCATGCTAAGTACATAGTTATTAACGAACTCCTTACGGTATCATGAAACTCATATCCAATTTGCGTATGAATTTGATATCCATGAATTTCCTGCCCTTGCCTTGTAGACTCCAAGTGTCTGCAAGATGAGATAACACATGATATAATATTCGAATCAGGTAAAACATCTCCCTGATGTATCATTTCTCTGAAAAAGGACAATACATTCTCATGTTTCCCACTTCTCGAATAACCTAGGATCAGAATAGTCCATGTGATAACATTTGGCTTTTAAATCTGGCTAAATATTTTGAATGCCTCCTGTAAAAGCTCCATTTGACTATGGGCATCAATAATTGTATTCCAGGTAACGAGATCACGTTCGAAACCTTCTCCTTGCATCACACCAAAAAGCTCCACCGCCAAAACATACTGATCAATATGAACATACCCGGACATCAAGGAATTCCGTGACAACAAATTTCTTTCGTCCATCTTATTGAAAACATGTATTGCACCCTCAATATGGCCACATTTTGTATACATATCCACCAGTGAGTTGCAAACCTGCAAAACGGATTCTGTTTCAAACTTTATGACATCACTATGAATCTGAATTCCACACTTTAAAAACTTTAATTGAGCGCAAGACATCAGAACTAGGGGAAAGATTTACCCATCAGGTACCACCCTACGAGCTCTTGTTTCCTCGTAACTTTCAAAACAGTTACCATGCTCTCCATTTCTGGAATAGAAAGCAAGGCCACGCAAAAACATTTGGGTGAGGCAATTCATTGATTAGCTTGTAGGCAGGTGGTATGTCTTCACAATCAGAATAGTACTGAATCAACTGTGTAGTCAAATACGAAGTTGAGCTGAGACCGCTAACAATTATGCAATGATGGATCTGCTAGCCAGGACCTAGTGCTTTCAAATCTATACACTGTTGAAGGAGGGTGCTAGAAGGACGGGAAACATTTCTCCATCTGTTCTCACAGAAAAATGCAATTTGTTTGCAAACATCCGGTTCGTCCCATTCCATGACAAAGTCACCAGGAATCATAAGACTTCACAACTGTATTAATCAGCCTTCAAAGAGTAAATGAAGGGATAAACCAGCCTTTTACTTAATTTATTTCCACATCCACACAACTCTATGGAAAGAAAATAGTTATTGAAGAACCCTAGCTCCTCATTGCCTTCTACCTCATCCGTATCTATCAGAAACACAAAATTCTCAAGCAGGAAAGAAGCAAAAATGAACAACTAGATTAAAGCTCACAAAACATACCAACTTATGCTGACCTTAAAAATCATTATAATTCCAATATAAGTGGACAAATAGAACAAAAGAAAAAAAGAAAATGAGCTCTTCAACACTAGACTTTTAATAAAGCTATTATAGGCTTGTTCATAAGAAATGTGAATGTGATAATGTTGAATCTTAAAATGTATTTACAACCATTAAAGAAAGTTAAGGTTTGTATAGAAAAAATTACAAGGTTGTTTAAGGAATTAAATTCAAAGGTTAGTGAGAGACGAGAACTACTTAAAGAGTTCATAAAGACCAAAAATTACATGAGATAAACCAAATGGCTAGTTAGTGAAAATTGAAGTAGGTATTTGACTCATTAAATCATCACTACCACAAAAGAAAACTAAGTAGGATACTAACTCGCAAATTTTCCAAAAACCATAATATCAACTCCTGTAATTCTGTTCTACTTAGCATAGAATATATTAGTCTTTCTATCCTTTCAGACATCCCGAAATGGAACAAAAATCTTACCATGACCTTAGGCCTTTCTATTCCCCCCTCACAAAAAGAACACTTTTTGATATGCACAATCGTATAAACCCCTGATGCACTACTTATCTCAGAGGATTGAAAGAGGTTCTTCTAGATAAGTGGACCAAAGAATCAAGGCCCTTTTTGGATGTGTGAAATGAAATTCTGTGACTGGATGGTCCATTGTCCATCCTCCCCTGGTCCCAAACCTACAAGACCATTGTAGATATCAAAAGGTCTTCCCAATTCCACATATAACTGTTTAAACCACTTCTATTGCATATGTACCACAGCAAAGAAAAACTTTGGTGTTCTTTGGAAAAATAATCTCAAGTTCCATTAAGTAATTTTTGCCAAGAAAAAAAAACTTCAGATTATATTTTCCAAGAAAACTTGATGTTCTTGGCAAAAATAAAATTAAAATTTCCTAACCAAAAAAAATTATCCAAGGATTGTGAAACACGGTCAGCTTCCATACCTTTTCTCATCGATCTAAATTGTTTCTAATGTTTATAATTTGCGTGAATTCGGGATCAAGTAGATTTCAGACATACATTTAGGAACCAAGTAGCTTATCTAATCAGTAGATTTGTATTTTCTAAAATTTCTATGATAATGCAGAGTCGATTGTATGATAAGGTAGAATCATGAAGCTAATATTTCTTGTATCCTCTACCTAATTGCTATGATTTACACTCTGTCTCTCTCCGCCTGATCTCAACATTATTGCTATTATAAATTTGGCAAAGCATGATTCTGAAGTCATTATAGAACAGTAAACGCATCAGATTAAAACAAAAATGGGCATATTCCAAATCCGACTAAAATGTTCGGTTCCGGTCGAGCCGGCTTCTGGTGATGAGCATGAGCCTCACTCACATTCCGTTGTTCCAACAAAACCCACTATACTGATATACTCCCTCCGTCCTGTCATAGATGGCTCCATATGGAGCCCCAATTTATTGGGGTTTCCACCATCCAATAAAAATTGACACTTTTTTATATAGAACATCTGAAACAGGGCAGAGGGAGTATTGATTTGGTGTATGGATTCCGTGCATAACAGTATAAAAAAAACAAATGTCATCCCATAACTCACTCTGTTGCCCATCCATTAGCAAGATATCCCAATGGCCGCCTATGGCTTTTTTGCAGGGGCACCCATTTGGAAAGGAAAAAAGCGAGACATAAATGCTTATCCTGTGGGCACCCGTATAAGTATGCAGAACATGTTTTTTGCTGACATTGTGATTCGCCAAACATTTTAACGCCATACAGATGTGAGAATTACTATGGAGTTCTTTTGGTTGGAAGTTCTTTATTAGGAATAAGAAAGTATCAACTTTTGTGTCATATTCTCGTTATGGAGAAAACGGTATTTTGGTTCATGTGAGAATGGTGATTCTTTTAATTTGGTGCAAAACCATTTGAACTTTGCTGTAATTCTAAGGTAGGACTCTTTCTTCCATGCAGTCCTCCTTTTTCTCTTCAAAAAGATATTGGGATGTTTGGCTATCGAGGAGGTTTAACCCCTAAAAGATGTGATATTTTGATTTAAATAGTAAACCCTAAAGTAAAATAAAAAGGGAATAACCCCATACATCTTTGTAACATCACCTGCATCTTCCAAACTTGAGCAATTTTATCTTGTGCCAAAGTTGTGAGCCTTGGAAGGAAAATGAATAATTTTTTTGCATTTTTAGTTTTTATTTCTTATAATAATTTTTAGATTTCTATTTTAGGGAAATCTTATTTCAATCAATAATTAACCCACAGGAAAATTGCCTTCTTCTTCTCCTTTTCCTTCTTTATTTGTGGGGTGCTCTGGGTCCTCCTAGATTGTATAAAAAATTCTTTTATGTTGGGGCCTTGCAAAACAATCTTGGATATCATGGGTGCCCAAAACAAACCAGGTGTCAAGATTTGTGGTCTATCCCAATTCCCATGCAAATTATAGGTGGGCCTTGCATGTGTACAAGGATATTGGTGCCAACATACGATGCTCTAAGAGGCCAGTTGGTCTAGTTAGGTTCTAAGGACTCAAACACCATTGGTTATTAAAAAAATGTCATATAACAGTGGATAACCTTGTATCTTACGTATGATGGTTAAATACACAAATGGTGAATGTCCACATCTAAAAATACATATATGGTAGATATTCATATACCGTATAAAGTGTGGGCTGGCTAAAACGTGGGTTGATGAACTACTCATCCTAAAACAAAAATAAATCATCATCATCATTATCATTATATACCTTATCTAAGCTATTTGAAGTCGACGACATGGATTATATACCACGTTTGACTCTTATCGAAATTAAAATGGTACAAAATCTATACAAAGAAATATAGTGGCAAGTTCTTACGCCGGATACCCTTTATGAAGCAAACCTACGAAGATGGGATGATGATAAAAGGATTCAACATCATCATATTTATCATACACTTTTTTACAAATACGGGTAATTTGACTTCATTACATGACAGTTGCGCATAAAATATACATAGAGTTTCCAATCATTTATCACGAGACGTATATTCTAACCTAACCTATATTGCACCCACCAATCAAGAACTTTGGGCCTCATAAAAACTTGGCTTACCAACTATCGCACGCTAGCGCGCGCAGCCAAGAACAGAGCCTAGTCAACCAAAGTCTCAACCCCTCACGCGCCATCCCCCTCCTCCTCCTCTGTATCCATCCCCTCCATTCCATCACCTCCCAAAGACCTGTCAAAATCCTAATCCTAATTCTTCCTATTCCATTTTTAATCACCCAGAAGAAGATCTTCAAGATCTGGTCTGCCGGAAAGAATCTTGTTTTTCCATCAAAAGGACACCTACCATTGCCATCTATCTCCACGGTATGATTTGAATTTGCACCTGAAAGTGCCATTTGTCTGCTAATTTCGCAATTGGGTAGTCTTCATTTTCCTGTATTTTTTGAAAAGAAATCTCATGATAACCTGTTTTCCTATATTGGTTTTGCATGTTCTTGTTGTTTGGACTAGTTTTGACCACTTTTATGCGCCATAGGTTTTTGGGTTTCTTGATTTGATCAAGCTGATTGGAATCTATTTTACTTCTTTTATGCGGCGTAGCTTTTTGGGTTTGTTGATTTGACTAATTTGATTGTGAATTGTCTGGAATTGGGTACTGCGGATTTGTCTGGGATGGGATACAGGGAAATGTTTGGTTTTGTTGAGTAGTTTTGTTGAAGGAGGGCTGACAATTGGAAAGTATGTCTGATGTATGTGATTGAATTGACTGAAAAATGGGGGTTGATTGATTGATCTTTTTGTTAGGGAGGGAGATGGTTTTGTTCTCACAGGAATTGTGGTTTCGAAGTTTGAGGTTTTGGAATTTGCGTTAGGATGGATGGTTCTCATGGAGGTTCTAATTTGCCGCCACCTTTTCTCACGAAGACATATGATATGGTGGATGATCCCTCCACAAATTCGATAGTGTCATGGAGTCCCAGCAATAACAGCTTCATTGTGCGGAGTCCACCTGATTTTGCCAGGGATTTGTTACCCAAATACTTCAAACACAACAATTTTTCCAGCTTTGTGCGGCAACTCAATACATATGTGAGTTAAAAATAAAAACGGGTGAAATTCAAATACTTGCTAATTTTCTTGGTAGACTATGATCGATGATAATTGCTCAATTTCTTATCCTTTTTCCATGTTATTGGTAACATGTAGGGTTTTAGGAAAATTGATCCAGACCAGTGGGAATTTGCCAATGAAGAGTTTATTAGAGGTCAGAGGCACCTTTTGAAGAATATTCATAGAAGGAAGCCAATTCATAGCCATTCACAGCATCACCAGTCAGGGGTGCTGACAGAATCAGAGAAGCAGGAGCTAGAGGAGGAAATTGAGAGATTGAAACAAGACAAGGGCATGCTCATTATTGAATTGCAAAGGCGCACACAAGAACAACATGGAATGGATCAACGAATGCAATCTTTGGAGGACAGGTTGAGGGGCATGGAACACCGACAAAAACAGATGACAACCTTCTTGAGTCAGATCATTCAAAAGCCTGGATTTATTTCTAACTTAATTCATCAGTCAGAACTTCACAGAAAAAAAAGACGATTACCGAAGCCGGATTACCTTTATGATGGATCGGACAAAGAGGATGACGTATCCATGTCATTACAGTTGAGAGAAAAGTCAGACTCGAGGTCGACTCCGTTATTAAGCATGGAACCATTTGAAAAGATGGAGGTATCTATAAACACTTGGGAGAATTTTCTTTGTGGTGTCAGTCATGCATCTGGGGAAGAAATGGATGAAGGATCTATGGAGTTGCAGCCTTCAGCTGTATGGCAGGATGTAAGTTTACAACCTCAATCGCCTGTGTTAAATATATCTTCTCTTCAGAGAAAAGATCTTAATTCTTCCCCAGAAGTGGCAGAATCTACTAGTAATATAGAACGCTCAGATTCACCTGGTCAGCCTAAAGCTTCTGTGATAGATATGAATGCAAATCCTTCTGGAACAGAAGATCCATCTTCCAAAGATAGAGTAAATGTGTCTCCTGCTGCACAGGCTGGAGCTAATGATGTTTTCTGGGAACAGTTTTTGACTGAGACCCCTGGTTCAACAGATACACAAGAGGTCCAGTCAGAGAGGAGGGATAGTGAGGTAAAAAAAATTGAAACGAAACTCCCTGAAGTTAGCGCTTTTTGGTGGAACAAAAGGAATGTAGATCACATTACTGAACAAATGGGTAACCTTAGTCCATCTGAGAAGACAACCAATATAGGGTTAAATGTTCCTTAGAAACTCTACCTGAACTTGTATGTGCTTATAAAGATTGAGGTATGGTGGTTGGGATCACTATTTAATTTTGTGGATGTCGCATAGTTTTAGCTTTGTTTTGTTATAGAAGTTGTAGAGGTATTGTGTACATGAAACAGATTCTGAATGCTGCTATATCGCTTTACCATGTTCATAAAGACTTTTTATGCAATGATTTGAGCTTTTGCTTGGCGGAATATTTTTTATTCTAATACTTTCTTGTCATGCTTGTTGTTCTAAATATTGGTGTTTATTCCCTTTTCATACCATTGCAGGAAGTTTTTGTACCAATTAATTTGTTTCACTTTCTAATGATTGTATCTTCTTGTTTCTCGAACAGATTTTTTTCGGATCAACATTAAATATCACAGAACATTTGAAACTCAAACTGGTAGTTTATTTTCCTTTGTATGCAGCTATATGACATTATTAGAGTGGCACTTGTGATGCATTTTAACCGTTTCTTTTTTTTTTACAATCAAACTGTAGATGCCTACCAGCATTGAAAGTAGTGCTACTTTCTTCCTAGATTAAGCTCGGAACAGCTCATTTACCTCTGCAGTAGTATGAAATGCGACAATTGGTGCTTGTAGCAGTGTTGATTTTTCTTTTTGTGGCATTCATCTGGACAGATCTGACAGCTGATAAGTTAATAAGAGCAACTTTTATTGGAAGGCATTATCCTCAATTTTGTGCAGTAATCATTTCAAAATATTTACAACATGTGCTTCAGTCTGTCCTTGTCGTGCACCTTTCCTTCTTGAATTGTAAGATGCCTGTCTAATCTTTATATGTTGTGCTTCCTGATGCATTGTAGTATTCTTGGTGTAGCCTCTACTTAGCGACTTACATGATATATCTAGATAATTTTGTCTCCAAAAAGTTGATGATTTTATGCTGATGCACTTTTGAAACCGAACTTATCAAATTTCTGTACAACTGTAAGTCATTTCAATGTTTTACATAGGTAATGAGGGCTTACATGTTGCCCAATCCTACTTTTTCTTTTATGCACTTCTTTGTCTGGCATATTTTGGTAGGGTGCACTTCTTTGTCTGGCATATTTTGTTAGGGAATTGTATTGTTTAAGTCTTCCTTTTGCATCTGGCTTGCTCAGTGTGGTAATTTTAGTGATGGTGGAGGAAAATCTTTGGTTATTGATTGTGAGGAAGAAATTGACCGAAATTGAATTACCATGTAGTCATAAATTTCCTTCTGCACTCCTTTTGCGCAGAATGTTTAAACATTAACAGTTCCAGTCTTGTCTTTAGAATAGGAAACCAAATCAGGCTGAAAGAAGACTCTTGGTCAGCCTATGGGGAAAGCTTTTGGTGGTGATGACAAATCCTGTTATTTATGCTATTTTTTATTGCTGATTTTACACTAATTCTTATCATCGTCCCCTCTTCAGAGGGTTGCGTCAGGAAAGGCATCCGGCATAAAAACTTGCCACTATGTTTCTTTGTATGGATTTTGTATCATTTTGATTCCGATAAGAGTCAAATGCAGTATATAATCCATGCCGCCAACCCCAGATAGTTGGGATAAGGTGTATGATGATGATGATGATTTTACATAATTGTTATAGTTTTTTGGCAGTAATATACCTGCCTAGAACAAGGCACTGATGCTTGCATCTTTATTTTTTTCCTGTTATAATTTTTTTTATGGAATGCCTGAATGCTTTTGGATATGGAGCCGATCTTCGAATCCAGATCTGTTTTTAATGAAATACTAGTTCTATAAATTGGCCAATGCATCTGTGTCTATTAAATGGATGTACATTTGGTGGCACTTTCAGGATATTACTCTCATTAAGAAGCAAAGATTGTCTTTACATGTATGACAGTTGAAGGTAGGAACGACAAATTATTTTTCTTTAGCTGACCATGCCCTTCATGTCCATCACATGTCTGGAAATTGCTGTTGCATGCACTGTCTTTGTGTTGAAGAGAATAGAAAGGAAGAACTTAATAATACCAACTTTAGTTGTAGCCAACAAAAAAGTGCCTTTGGTTTTCCCTCTGATCGAGATCCAACAGCCTGCGGTATGCAGGTGAGTTAAACCTGCCTCCCCCTGTATTACCTGCATATCGAAATCTGGTAGCCTGCAATGTGCAAGAGGACAGGGATGCGTGTGAGCAGGGGCTGATATAAGTGAGATTCTTTAACAAAATTAAAGCGGACAATGCATTCACCGAGGCCTGAGCTCTCAATTTGGAACATTCCACTTGCATTGACTCCCATCCCATGCATGGCTTGACAACTGCCCCGACAAGGTTCAACTGGACCCGGGCTGCGTTTCGGGTGGGTTGTATTGGCAGTTGAACCGGGGTTCCGCCCGATTGAACTCTGAAAACTAGATTTGACCACCAATTAAGGTTGATGGCTGGGGACATTATCATTTTCCTTTGAAGACTGGTCACAGGGATTTTATACTACTAGACTTATGAAGAAACAAAACCATATTAACAAACATCCACTTTTCAGGTTGATCAAATGAATGTGTTTGTCATTTGTGAAATGTTCGGGATTTCATGCTTATGACGTGCTCAGGGGCGGACCTACGTGTAACGGATGGGTCAGATGACCCCCATTGGTTGTACCTTTTTAGTGAACCCCCATATGGAATTAAGCCATATATCGAATTTTAGTGAACCAGTTGGCTTAATTTCATTACCTGACCCCATCTCAAACTGACCTGACCCCATCCCTAAAAATCCTGGGTCTGCCACTGCACGTGCTGACCGCAGGTGTATGCTTAATGTAACTGGAGAAGCCAATTCTGAATTTTGTATTCCTCACTAAGCTGGCTGATGATCTGAAAGGGTCAAAACAGACTTATAGTCAAGATATATACAGGCTGTCATCCTGAACGTGAAGCGTTCTCGGCATAGAATTATAGGTGTTAGCAACCATCATCAGACAGTTCATGGTGGTCAGGTGTGGGCAATAGGCAATGTTATAAGGAAATACTTAATGCATGTCCGCCTCATCACGAGCCATCACATAGAAATCCAATGGCTATTCCACCACTCTTTAGGTGGATTTTTCTAAAATAATCCACGTGGATGGAGCTGATTTTTCACACCCCAAACGGCCCTTGTTAGTAATCTCCAAATTCAGGCTGAATTTACTGCCAAATTCATGAAAGAAATAGTCCCTGTAACTAAAACCAGTAACTAGGTGCAAATTCAATGTGTGCCTCTGCCCAAGCAAAGTCCGTGAAATGCCATGTATGGCATTTTCCGCAACAAAGAGAATTTACTCGGACATATTTCGAAACATTCAAACATCTCGCCAATTAACCAAATGCCAATCATGAATTGCATGTGCTAACTTGCAACCTAGTCAATCCTCCACTCCAATTAAACGGCCTTTATGCCTTCATTTAGGAGCCAAACACATGAGATTATGCCCCTCTAATCCCTTCATCTATCACATATATTCTCCCAAACTCATCTATAAGTATCGAACAGTCAAAAAGCCTTCCAAGCATGCACTGCCAGAGATGTGGTCTATGGCCACCACAAGCTATCTCTTGTTTCTCACATTTTTAGCTTCCTACTTTATATTAATTTTTTCTTCCATCTCAGCCCAAACCAATGCCAAATCTTCCAGCTCAAAATCGTCAGCAATGATGGCAGAGTTCTTAAGTTCACACAACAAAATCAGAGCACAGCATGGCCTCCCCCTTCTCAAATGGAGTGCAAGTCTGGCCAATTTTGCAAAGAATTCTGCTAACCAGAGGAGGAATGATTCTGATTGATCCACTCAGTCTGGGATTGGAGAAAACATCTATTGGGGTCATGGAAAGAGGCGGACACCATCGGAGGCAGTCGCACTTTGGGCAGCTGAGAAGGTGGACTATGACTACAAGAGCAATCGGTGCAACCAGAATAGGGAATGCTTACACTACACACAATTGGTGTGGAGATGCACAACCAGTGTGGGGTGTGCCAAGGTTATATGCAAAAGTGGTGATAGCTTCATCGCATGTGAATACTTTCTTCATGGCAACGCCATTGGTATTGATGTGAAGGAACACACGATTTTCTAGAGTTGGTTAAAGGATGCGACAAAGAGTTAAAAGGCTCAATCCACTGGCCTCTGCTCTCAAATTTGTGTCTACCTTTGAATGTAAATTTTCTAGCAGAAGATATGATTAATATCTAAACAATCAAATATTGTAACAAGACAAATACACGTGCAACGTTAGCTTTTGGTGCTGTTTGGATGCACTCAGAAAGACACTTTTAAAGGGCAAAAAGACCGTTTCTGCAAAAAAAATTGTTTGTTTGTATTTTTTTCCGATAGAAATTTTTTTTATAAAAAGATAGAAGAAATGATCCTTCTTCCCTTTAAAGGGTCTTTTTCCTCCTCAAGAGGAGGTTTCTTCTAAAAAAAGACTTTATATGCAAAAGCAAAATTAGGAAAAAAGACTTTCCTTTCTCTCCCAAAGTGGCATCGAAATAGGCCCTTCATGCGTGATAGGCTATTGACCCGTTTTGATGTTTTTTAATGAAAAAAGGAAAATTATTTCTCCCCTTTTTCTTTAGTAAAAAGGGAAGAAAGCTAGATCATGTTTGACACATCCTTTTCCTTTAGCAGAAAGGAAAATGAAGCTTACATTTTTTTGTCCTTTAGCAAAAAAAAAAAGAAAGTTGTTCCATAAAATTAAATTGTCTATTTTGCCCTTATCTTGGGTTCTACTGACTTGAAGACCTTATAACAAAAGAAAAATTATTCAGATACCCCTTCTCTTGGGTTCAACTCCAACCCCTGCTAATATATATATACACACACACACAATGTAATTAGATCAATCGCCACCCTTTTATTGAATTTAGAGTGCACCATTTTGGCCGCAACCTCTCAACACATCATTGTCATCATCCCCACCAACCCCAAACAACTGGAAAAAGTAAATGAAGCAATCAGGCCAATGAGTCGGGGAACCTTTCCATAATAGAACTCTTACACGGCTACTGTATATAGATCAAGTTATATTGCCAACAAAATGGAGTTTTCTTATCCATTATACGGCTAGCAACCTTTCCATAATAGCATTCTTACATAGCTACTGTATGTAGATCAAGTTAGTTATATATGATTGTTGCAAAAAAAAAGTAAATTAAACTAATGACACAAAATTTGTGTTGAAAGAAAAATAGATTTCATGTACTCGTTATTGGTCCGAACAGAAGCATACAAGCCTACCACAATAAAAAGGAAAGAAAAATCACTTACTGCAAATTCTGTCGGACTCACAAGACACGTCAAAATACATAGATAAAATTCTACTGAAGTGTGACAAAATTCTAGCTTAGATATAGAAAGAATATTTAACATCAGACTTCGAAGTAAACGTGCAAGATAAGCGAAAAAGTCAGCCAAAATAATTTGTAACAAAAGATCAGAGCGTTACACATGTTCAGTAATCTTCCAATTGGATATTTGTACCATTCACAATAAACGATCACAAAATTATGAAGCCAATCAATGGAAGGACAGTCACTAAGGTGATTTCGTGCATGAGACAATATAAGAACTGGGCAACAGTCACTTGTGTGATTTGATAGCATAAGTATAGAACTGACACATATTATAATTAAACAGATGCTCTGACAAGGAAAATCTAACAGGGATGCAGTTGAATCAATAGTAGTAGAAGTATTTTCGATAATGGATAAATTTTCAAGGATTGCTGATAAAGAAGGAGAAGAAGTCTCAGAGATTTCGGACACGACTCAAACATCCGGTGGCGATCCATAATAGTCCCCAATTCATAAGCAAAATTAAGTAACTCTTCATGGAAATCAGAGATAGATAGCACCTCATTGGGCAATTAAAAATTATGAGAGTGAATATTCAATTTCATCAACACCTACAAAACAAGTTTACTTTGAGCCAACTACGTCTCATCTATAATACTGGGAGAATCAACATGTTTCTTACATATAATTTTTTTTTCTTGAACTGAAAGTTTCATATTTAACATATATGAGCAATAGTGGCTGAATAAATAGTCATCATGTGAATATACATACAAACACAATGTAAATCAGGGATGCAACTTTGATCACAGTGCCACAAGTTAAAAGGTTATATACTAGATGGTAGCTCATTATATTGGATTTTCATTGTTTGACACTTGCCCAAAAAAATTACGCAAAGGAATAATGTAGAGTGAAGTCATAGACTAAATAGGGAATGCATCATCATCCACACCTTTTCACATTTGTATGGGGTTGGAAATACATATTTTACTCTGTCATTTGGCCCTATATTGTAACATCCAAGCCATTAATCATATAGTTTACAAATATATGTTTTAAATGACTAACACCTTCAGCCTCTGACTTGGTTTTAGATGTACCATACAAGGTCTCTAATTAGCAAAACATATGCAGACATTTATGTGACTATAAATATCTCAAGTAGAGAAAATTCCTATTAAAGTGCACTTAAGAACTCCACAATAATTCTCTTTTCTTCTCAGAATAAACAATCAGAAAAAGTGAGTATTCAATCAAGAAGCAATAATTGAGTACAGTGGTAAAAATAACCCATAATTTAATACCTCTTAACTTGATATGAGTTGCAAATTTTTCACAAAAAAATTCTAGTGCCATTTGTGATTTATAGAGCATGAGAAGGCTAGAATTTGGCAATATAACATACATAAGGCATAAAATTGTTTTAAAATCAATATTATATACGCTTAGGCTGTACTTAGATAGAAAATTACTTATATATGATCCATGACAGAGATTCTAATGAAGAAAAGGACTATGAAATGAAATGAAGCAAATAGCCATGGGTTAAAAATTTAGCTAATGGAGACAATTTGCAAACATCTAAGGCAGAAGCAGCATGAACATTACAACCAATGAACTAAGGCCATTAAAGCAATATACAGTAACAAGATAGAGCAACACCCACCAAAAACATCAATATTACAATCACCAATATGAGTCAACAATCTAACTTTTCTCGCCCTTTTCTCACAACTAACTTACAGAACAACCAAATCTGCTATAAACAAGTAGCACTCAATTTCCACCCACTAATAAACAATATCCTAAGCTTATGAAGTTCAAGTACTTCCCAGACAGAAAATCAACCCCAAAACACCCACAATTCATATCAAAAGCAATGCTACAAAACCGCGATCAAACACTACAGCAACTTGATTCAAGCAAGAACACATTGACCAATCAATCAAACAAACCCAACCCTTCAAGCCGCTAGGAGAATCATCAGCAAGCAAGTAGAGTACAGGTCGAAGAGAAATACCAAGTCGGGAGGTTTGGGAAGTAATTGGAGATCGGATAGCGAAGGGGCCGGTGGGCACCTCCGTAATGCCTCCCAGAGGATTTGGGAGCCGGCAGCGAGGCTGGTGGCCGTGAAGGAGAGGATGGGTCTCGGAGAGTACAGGATGTGAGGGGGGAGGGGGGGGGGGGGAGACAAGTTTTTAGTCAGGGTTGAAAAGGGTAAATTTATTATAAATAAAATTAATTCCCTTTGAAAACCACTTGAAAGGGACTTTCTGTCGAAAACCTCCTCATGAGGAGGTTTCTGGTAGAAAGGAAAATGGACACTTTCTCCCTTTTCTACTAATTTTTTTTCTAGTACCAAAGTGTCATCCAAATATTTTTTTAAGCAAAATATCCTTTCTCCCCTCTTAAAGCCCCTTTGTGCTAAAGAAAGGGAGCATCCAAACGGGCCCTATGTTATGCCATCACAACCATGTTTTAAAAAATAAGTCTTAGACAATGAGCGATTCTAGATGATGACATAGCTTCATCACCTATAAAAATGAACATCAGGGTAGCATGATTATTAATGTAACATTTTGTGGTTTCATGATATAATTTGTTATTTGATTAACCCGATTACTAGACACGATGCAACATGGAAATGAAGGGGGTATTTTTATCAACTTCAATCTATCTCACCTTCACATGATTTTTTCTCCATGATTCCTAGAATCATGATGTAGAACTCAACAATCAATTGTACATGAGTTAGTCAGAGGCAAATGCTACACATGCTAGGCAGCACCTGGGCTTGAGTCCGGCGGGTGAGCTTGTGACCAGCGCAGCCGTGTGTAGCATCTAGCAGGACTGTAGGAGAGAATTTTTTTCCACATGCATTCTTGGGAAGTAGATTTGATTCTTTGTGCCTTTTGACAGTTTCATATAATTAAAACTTAAGAGTTTCCCTACATTGCATATACTAAAAGAATCTTGTATGCACCCCGGTTCACATGCATTGGCATGAACTATAGGATCGTGCGCCTGCCGATTTTGTTCTGATGGTGTGTGTTAATACGCCGGAGGCGTGGGGGCAGATTGCAATGCCATGTTAAAATAGGATTGCCAATGGTAAACGGTTAACCGTTCTCCACAACGATTGTAACAGATAAATACTAAATGGATCAAATAATATTTTTTTATATACAAATGGACCAAATTAAATTGCCAAAATAGTTAAGAAGATAATTTTTTCCAACCGTGTACTAAATGGAGCATTACACATTACCCACTTGCTACAAGAGTCCGGATTGTATGAGACCGGTCTCATATAAGGGGCTTGAGACCAGCCAATTAGCATAAAAGTTTCCATCTAAATGAAAGCCCGTGAATCCTTGAGCTTGATGTCCCGTGTAAAGAAGATATTTAGTTCTTATTTCTTGTGTCCAATATAATAGTATTGAAGGGGTAATGATATTACTACTCTACTTGTCTACTCCATTTTCTTACTCCGCTTATGGGCCAGCAAATCACAACATGGACCCATGTAGTGAAGAGTGGGTTCATGGGTTGACGTGACAAGCAACTTGTGCTAGCACGAAGGAGTAGGAAAATGGAGCAAAGAAGTGGAGTAGTAATATCATTACCCGTATTGAAGTGATGAGTAAAGATTTATGTTTCAATTTGTTCTTTTCCTCCGAATGGATACAATTTTCTGTTTTAGATTGTTTGATAGAAAATTTTTAGTTGATATAATATCTAATGAATTGTTTACCTTGAGCCTTAATGTTATAAATAACAGAGATATTCGATTTTTGTTTCTTGTGTCTAATGTAATAGTATTGAAGAGAGGGGTAAAATTTTATGTCTTCTACAGTTCCATTAGATGCAGCTTTGAAGACATACAAGGTAGACAAGGAATATATGGAAAAAGGCTTTTCTTGATCCAGTGATGGAGCTTAGTGAAATTCTATTCAGTAGTTCAATCTGATTAGAATGCATAATGTCAAGTTACTAAACAAATATCTGATATTGTGATTGCTTCATAGTTTTTGCAACCTTTGTGTTAGTCCAAAATCTTTACTCTATAATCATATGTATTATATATGCATTTATTAAAAGTATTTAAACCATGGAATGTTGTATCAGTGATATATTGGTAAAATGATATTGTGTAATCTCAGTTTTGGTATTTTTTTTAAATATCTCCTATATATCGGTATCGGTCCAATATATCGGCATTTAAAAAAATATTTTTTTTTAAAAAGAAAAAAATCAACTTTCCCGTTTGTTTTCCATCTTATGCCAAATGGAAGGATACGGGTTTAAAACGCAAATACATATTTTGAATTATATAAGTATTTTTATGTATATTTTAAATTTATGCTTGTCTAAATTAGTATCATTCATTTTAGAAGTTATATTATGAAAATACATGGTAAAAAATAGTTTTAGACCACCGATATTTTTTACATAATATCTCCAACATTTTGTCTCTTTAGTTGACCGTTATTTTATCGATATCCGATACGACATTCCTTAATTTAAACAGTCCATTTTAAAGTGTTTTGGTGCCAATAAAAAGAATAGTGTTTTGGTATTTTTATCGCAAGGGTGTTTAAATTGTCTGTAAAAAAGGAGGGACGTCAAATACAAAGCTGAAGATGTTAATGATATGATTGCATCAATTAATGGGTAGGGAAAATAAAAATGGTTAATCAAATAGATAATGGATGACGGAATGGATATGGAATAGAGTATACAAATTGCTAAAAAAAGGGCCATGGATAATAATTTAGGAAACGGGACATCAATGTGGAAGAAGTGTTATACACTCCATTGCCTATTCATTGGCCGACATAGTTAACATGCCTGAGCACGGGCACATATTAACTTTTCCATATTGGAAAATGAATACGAAGTTTTGCAATTTCCTTCGCACCATTGCAAAGAATGCGAAGTGCTAGTGACTTGAAAAACCTGTGTGCTAGTAGTGTGATATGTATCATCACACACATTATATACGGCGATAAAGTGCAAACTTAGACCAAAGAGTATTGTTGCATCAATAGGACGGCTAGAGTGATTCAAGGCATTAACATCTTGTGACCTCTCAGTCATTGTTTAGTGCATCAATTAGACCCAGGAGTGCTCAAATTATTTTTTTCAATGGTTCAGGTTCTCCACATTGAATTTTGATTTGCTTTATTGTATAGTCCCTTGGTCCAACTTTAAGAGCAACATTTGCCCATACGAACCTAATTAACTACAATTAGTTCAGTTCATTTTGGAAAACAAAGTATTCATTTGAAGGGGGATGATACATGAATAGTATGCACTTAAGATGTGCAAACTTGTTTTTGCAAGTTTATTTAGCTTCAGCAAATTAAGTTTTCTACAATGATTTGCATTCCACTTGCTTATACTATACAATAATAAATTCCTACTTTTTTTTTATTAAAGAGAGGTATCCAAGTCCTTAGAACTTGACTATAAGGGACTGAGTATGAAACTAGCCTCATCGTATCCCGCCGCCAATCCCCTTAGGCACGTACAAAGCCCACCCATCACCAGTGAGCCGAGGCAATGCAAACCATTCTTTTTTATAGCATGGCTGATTCTGCTTGCCCCCTGATTTGACGCTGCCTTCAGATGAAATCCGATGGCGCACGTGAGGCTTGGCTCATACTAATCGGACTATGCTAAAAAAATGTCCCTCGTTTCATAAGCCATCAATTCGACATTGCGTCACTTACATTCTCCACATTTCAAACGAGAACTGAGTGAGACCAAATGACATCTACCTGCCTCCTTCCGATGCTTAAAAAAGAAGCACCATCCAAACCCTAACCCTATAAGCTGGCATGATAGATATAATAGCGAAGCTGCCCAATTAGGCACTTTCAGTGAGTCTGTTAAGGGGCCTCATTCAATGGCTGCAGCCAGCCAACTACTTCCTCCATGCCTGCCATGCACGTCGACAACGTGCAGCCTTTCACCCCATTTGTTTAGCCTTTCCTTTCCAATCAAGGATTTCGGTCTTTTCTGTGATCTTGTCATCCTCATTTTATATCATTCTGCAACCAACAAACAATCACAAAACAATGGATGGCCAATTTTCTGACCTAAACAAAAGTCATCTCTACATACCCATTTCACTGATCAGATCATGCAATGCTTCCATTGTTACTGGTTCTCAATTGAATTGATCCATTAAAGAAAGGCTATCAATTGAAACATTTAACACAACTTGTTAAACATGAATGGTAAAATGCAAACATTATCCTGGGCTTGATGGTGATTGCTCACAAAATGGAATCTCTATGTGGACGAGGCTAGCAAAGGTACAGTTGTTTTGGTAGGCTCTGGAGTTTTGAACCTCTGATAGTGGGACACTAGTGTATAGTGCAATAAATTACTTCAAGTCGGACATTATCACTAGGGTAAATTTAGTGAACCAAGCTGGTTCTATCACCTCATTGCTTCCTCATCTATATATACTCTTCCACTTGAGGATACTTCATTCTCACAAAACCACAAATGTGGCCAAAGAGGTGAGAACCAGACCTCCATGGCGGCTGCATCGCCTTCATCGGCCGTTGTCTTCAAAATTAGTGTCTTCTTCCTCCTCTTCCTCATGGTGATAAGTTGCAGTGGTGCAAAGATATCGGCTACCACAACGTCCCTGTCAATCCACAGAGGTGATTCAATAGTGCAAAGCGCGCCGATCCAGCCTATTTCCACGACTCCGATTACACATTCCTCAATGAAGCGCCGATACCCTCCATCGGCCCCCAGCCACAAGGGCCATGCCCTTCCCATATACAACAGACGTCTCTTGCATAGGTCTGCAAGGCGGCCAACTCCACCAAGTCCTCCTGTTGGCCAATGATTGTTCTCATTAGAATTTTTTGTATCAAATGTCATTCTTGTTTTGAACTGTTCTTAGACTGACTGCTTTTTCCCTTCTCTATAACAATTTCTTGTATTCTTCTTCCAAAATTGTTGTGCTTTTGTTATGGGTGGAAAAGAAGATCAACATTTTGTAATGTTTGTAAGCATGCTTACATAAATTATAGTATAAAATTACAAAATTTTCCTCTGAATGACATGAATTATTGTATCGTTGTTTGCAAGCTGCCCCCCCCCACCCCCCCCCCAGTTGCTCGTACACCACGACGAGCGGTCCCCTCATACATGTGCGACAATGAAACACTCCATTTTACAGAATAACAAGGCAACCAACTTACCTTGAATAGTAAAAGGTGGCACCTCTTGTTTTTTAACCGAACAATCTTTGTTGGAAATTGTACAGTCTCAGACTTCTAATGCTTGCTCCCTTCATCCATGAATTAAAGAGTTCTCAGAATCTCAATTCCTTATCATTAAATCAAACAATTCCAATAATAAGCAAATTAAACTGTATATTCTTTAGAAGAAAGCTCTAAAATTTTACCAAATGACAAAAATCTTACTACAATAAATTCCTCAAATGAATCTAGGATGGTTAGGGTACATTGTTATACAAAGCTAGTATAGTAAAAAAAAGGTTGCTAATGCCCAAACATTTTGGACCCCATCAAGATCTCGTTCAAGGCGACAAAACCAACCAAACTCAAACCATAAAAGGTAAAAGGGTGATAGAATGAATTCATGGATTGAACCCGGTTGGTGGCCAACTGAAGCGGTAAGGCAAAGAGGTAGGTGGCACGAGTGAGGGACTCTGGGTATAAGTGATCAATTTGCTGGTGGGTGCTGCTACCTACTTGTCTCTTTTTGTCAAAAAACAAGGGAATGAGTGCAACGAAGACACTGGGGTGAGCTGAGGGTTTTGGTCAGTAAAATTCAGTTCGATGGTGTACTTGTGTGGTATGATCTGCTATTTTACTCGCTGCAGATATCCTGTTCACAGGGTTGGTGCATTTAGTTTAAAGCAGGACCCTCATATGTGAGTGATGTGTTGCTCTGGTTGGTTAGATGAGCCAACTTTTCAGGATGTCAGATACTTCAGCACTTTCACACACCAATATTGCTAACAATTAGATAAATTTGTAGTTCTTGAGAATCTGAATTCAGGCCCAGGATTTGCAGTATATGGTTCTTTAATTATGATGTTCTTTTGCACTTAAACTTTGAGCACAAATGCACAATCATGTTAAATGATAAGGGTTGTTTGCGAATGCACAATCATATATTGTAAAACTTTGAGACTTTTAGATATGGACAATCATATCTAATGGCCATGTTGATGTTGCACGATGGTAGGGATTAACCTAATAGTGAACCTACCCATTTCCAATTTAGTGCAAATTTCCGACTCCGACGATGTATCAAGCATTCAATTGTACATGGGGACAAGTTTGGGGTACGGCCTCAGTTCAAGGTCATTTTGGTTATGTTCCGGATAATTGGGAGAAAATTCCAGAAAAAAACCCGCATACTAAATTGCATATTTATCATTATTACACCTGGGGGATGGGTGGTTACTTAGGTAAATGCGGTCCATTATCCGTTAATCACTCTGTCCGGAATTGCTATTAAGACTTGGTTTTTGAAAAGGAACTAATTTTAATATAGAAAAACCAAATGAAGGAATATATTTACATTTGCCAAGTTGAACAAAAAAATGCAAGTGGGGCCGGCTGTTGGTAGTTAAAAAGTTTTAATTTTGAAGAGAGCCCGTTATATAGTCCAATCCAAGGAAGCCACTTTAGAGGAGATGATCCAAAAGATCCAGCACAAGGAAGTCCGTGATAGGTTCACCGAGCCCATCAGAAAAAAATGTGAGATGTGGGGATTTGGAACGGAGGAAATTACAATTGATCGCAGGGTACACACTGCAACAATTTTTTTTCAAGGCACGATCAAGTATGCTTTCCTAAAAGTAATATTCGCCCCCACCACTTCTTGAATGTCGTGTTTAACCGGGATCTCCATGAATTTGTAGTCAAAATAATATGAAATTTTCTTCCTTAGTCCATGATTCACACCATCGAAGATAAGTCTACTTTCTAGCAATAAAGAACTATAATATGCCAAAACTGATCAAAAGATCTTCAAGAATTTAGAATAAAGAAAACGAAAGAAGAACTTAGCAAAAACCTTCTTAATCTTTCTAAACTTGTCCGGTTCATCCTCTAATGGAGAATATATGTAAAAAAGGGTTTAAGGGGTGAAAAAATCAATAAAAAAACGTGCTCTTTAGAGCCTACAACCAAACAACGATCACTATGGATGTCTGGCCCATTTGGAGGACATCCAGAGACATTACAGAGTCCCAAGACGATTTGTACCATAGTTTTCAAAACCGGACCGGACCAGCTGTGGAGAACCGGAATCGGCTGGTTGCCGAACTTGCGAACCGGACCGGACCGGGTGACAGTTTTTAGTTTTTTTTGAAAAAAAGTTTGCTTTCAGCAAGGTTTGAACCAGGGACATAGTTTGACATTAATGATGCATAAAATATATATTTATCATATATTTAAGGTATAACTTCCAAAATCGGGTCAATCCGGTTCGACCGCGATAACCAGATCGACCATCAATCTGGGTCGATGACCGGTCCGATTTTAAAAACCTTGATCTGTACCGAACGTCCCATGCTTTCTTTAGATGCCCGGACATGGCTATGTGGGGGTTATTGACTTCGTATCGGACAACCGGACAAACCAGGACGTCCCCTTTTGTTATGTTTTGAAAATCCCAACAAAAAAGACTAGTAACAAATAATGGGAGCTCTGAGACAAATTAGTCCCATAACAAGGAACTGACAATAGGCAATTAGGCATGCAAGAAAGCAAGCTGTAATTGCCTATTGATTCTGGTGTTCCCCAATGACAATTTTCCTTTGAGATAGGTCGTTTGGATTAGGTGGGTTTGCACGTTGGAGGGTGGTGTCTCCCTTGGCAATTGTTGGCTGGCTATGGAAATGTAATTTCTGAAAGTTCATCCTCAACATTTAAAAACTTTTGACGTGTTCTTTACTTTGTTAGAATAGTATTTATGGGATTCAAACATTTCTTTGCATCCTTGATAAAGAATGTGTCTTGTCTCCATGGTTCTTTCGGTTGGGGAGGCGTTGAAATAAGCATGCAATTGCAGGCTGTGTTCATTGTTCGGCAGGGCAGCAGCACACGTCTGGGTTCAAAATGGGGTACGTAGCATTTGAAGGGCCAACACTGCGTAGCTGATGTCACGTTGATAAACGGGTTTCTTTTTTTTTGGCAAAATCCAAAGGTTTCGTAAATCCATTCTGAAAAATCAAATACGACTATTGATGATAGACAAGGGAGTGCACGTTTTTGACCGGTCAAATAAGAGGAGAATGGGTTAGGAAAAAGTTAGTAAAAATGAAGGAATACCCTCCTAGCTCAACTTTTTCTACTCCTTCCGTCCAGATATAATCGATATTCACAAGGAGGCTTACATGCAATTACAGGATTTCTAAATAGGGGTTACTATGCAATTATGGGGTTCTTAAGCAGGGATTAGTTTTACATATTTAGGATAATTAGGAGGTTCCTGCAAATATTTCTGGTACCCCATTTCATTTTAATAGTAGTTTAGATTTATATTAGGTTAATGCTCTCTCTTTTTCAGCACATATAACATATTCAACAAACTTAAAATACTTGCCGATATATTGCCCATACTCCGAGTTTTTTCCATATTACCTGGCGCCAACTATGGTTTTCTCGTATTACCTAGTTTTTCCTGTCAAATCCCATATGGCTTGGAATCGGGTCTTGAAGTACTGGAACTGCCCTTCTTCTATCTTTTTCGTAGCATTACTATGCATTCAAGCGTGTTGTATATGACCCGAAACACACAAGGGTTTCGATGACTCCACCAGCGATTTCATGTCACCGGCGATTTTGTGTCACAGGCAAGTTCGAGAGGTGACTCCACCAGCGATTTCGAGCTGCCCCCTGCAGATTTCGATGCTCCTATTCACGTCCCCCTGCTGGATTTGACGACACGACTGACGGAGAGTGCGCAAAGGCAGCTATTTGAAGCGGATACCTCCAGGGATTTCGAAGCTTCAGGTTGCTGAGTTTCCCCCACAGCTCCTTGCGCATTCATGCAATCGGAGGAGTGACCGATTGAGTGTTTTGTGGAGCTGTTTCTGCTGTTTGCGGCGAGGAACACCGGGAAAGACTCCTGACAGGAAATACACACATCTACACCGCGGTAAGTTACAAAAATCCTTACTGATTTTAGTTTCAAAAGCTCCGATTTTTAGATTTTTAATTTTTACGAAGAAGTATAGTCGTGTCTCGAAGACACAACTGTATATTTAGTCATGTACTCGACGACACGACTTATATATTTTCATATTTTTTCAACACGACTTTTCTATTAACCACTCTACCTATCTCCTTGCAGATGGATACAAAAAGAGATAAATCTATGGAGGAAATACCAACGAAAGAGGAGGAAGATCAGGAATTCCTGTTTGCACCATGAGAGCGAAGACAGAGGAGCAGGAAGAGGAAGGCTCCGACGGGCTCATCAGTGAAGAGAACATACTATGCGTGACTAGTGCTCAAGACGTTTTGTCAACCGGGGGCGCTAAAAAAGTGTGCGAACCTCCTACAACGTCACCAAAGATGCGCTCAACTGATCAGAGAAGCTGGTTTCTCTGTCATTTTTTAAGGTGAGGAGGTCATTGTTTCTCGGAACCTCCTGGACCATTTGGTCAGGTATTGGGATGAGTCGGCCATGGTCTTCAATATCAAGGAGAGGTCGCTACATTCCACATAGCAAGAAGTTGCTCTTATCACTGGATTGTCCGCAAAGGGCGAAAAAGTTGAGCCCGTCCCCTCCTTGCCATGCTGACCGCAAGGTGAATTCTTCAGAAAGTAGTTCACCGTGAGGAGAGCGGATATTCCACACATTGAGGAAATCATTGAGAAGTTTAGCATTGGTGAAATGAAGATGACAAAGGAGGACATGGCAAGGATGATCATCTGCCTCATTTTCTGCAAAGTGTTGTTTCCACACAGCACTAGAGCGCTGCTGCCCTGTTTGTACCGTTACATTGAAGACCTCCCAAGATTGAGCTCATACAATTGAGCGGGGGCTATCCATAACATGTTAGTTTCTGGTATAACCCAAACCTGCAGACAAGTGGGTATGAGATCTGAAGGAGGCTCACAGGGTGGTGGAGTACTAAACGGCGCCTTATATGTCACTCAGGTATTTAGCATGCACACAAGAAGCACCGTATGATGGACTACTAGAAGGGATTGTTTGATAATCTCAATGTATGGGAAGAAGTCGTCAATGTAATAATCCCCATGGCGCAAGAGGCATCTCTCATTGCTTCGTCTCCCTCTGTGGCCCCTCCTCCGCTACGACAGAAAACGGAGAGGCAAGAAATGAAGAGGACTCCCATTCAACCTTCCCCCTCTTCTCGAGGACGGCTGCTCAGTCTACTGCAATGGGGCAATTGGAGGGTTCGCTTCAGGGCATACAATCACTAATTGAGATCGCACTGTCTTCGTATGAGAAGATGGGAAGGAGTGTCGGACCTCTGCGAGAGGTTCTTCACTCTATGAAGGTATCTACCACCACAACGTCAATGCTGTTAGACGGTGAGTACTTTGAGGATCCCAATCAAGAGAAGACTGAGGAGCAGAAGAAGAAGATGAAGAAGTCAACGGTGCATTAGAAGGAGGAGCCAAAGCAGAAAATCGATGACAAGGAGCAGATGAAGAAGACTCTGGTGGGTATGCAGAGAAAGGAGTTGGTGCACAAGTCAGCCAAAGATTCCTTCAAATGGGATAAAGGTAAGTTCTACATGATTATTTAATATTTCGTGTCATATTCTACACGACTATTGAATTTTTTGTCTTACATTCTACACGACTAGTTAATTTTTCGTGCTTCTACTGACACGACTCTGTAAAATGTCAATTTAGCTCCCATCAAGTGCGCGCATGAGGAAGAGAAGATTCAACGGGCTACAAAGAGATCCTCTACGAAGATGTTTCTAAAGAAGCTCCAACCAGACTTTGACGAATATATGGAGCATGCAGAAGTGGAAAAACCGTCAGACGTACAGACGGAACCTATTCCCCCGGGTGTAGTGGTAAGGAAGAGAAGGAGGGCTGTCTCCGAGAGGGAATTGCAGAGGATTCAGGAAGATGGGCATATACGGAGAATGGCAGAGGTGCAGGCAAGGAGGAATTGGCAAAAGAGCCGAATTCCGATTCCGATGAGACCGTATCCGATCGACAAACAACCTCTATTATCAATGAGGTGATCTCTTCCTTACAGCAATCGGATATTGGGGCGCCCGAGGAGGATGATTTGGCGAAGAATGAGGCGGAAAAGAAGGAGGAGGAGGAGGCGAAGGAGGAGGTGAAGGAGGATGAGCAGAAGGAGAAGGAGGACCGTAGGTTAACTACATCCCAGGCTGTTGACGTTGATGTCCTCCAAACCCCTCAAAAGACTAAGGCTACAATTGAACTCCCACAAAACTATGTGAATTTGGAGTTATGCTTTGACTTGGGAGTATGTTTAGAGCGGGATAGAGTGGCAATAGAGGGATGGATCGTCAATCTGATGAAGGCTTACCCAATCCCAACGCTATGTAATGACGACTACGTATCCCTCCTACAAACCACAGAAATAAACACTAATGTAGGTATACATTATGTTTTTATTTTCTTAATATGTTTTCCTCGAAGACATGACTATACGCAGAGTCGTATTTCCTTCGATTGTTCTGACTCTGGTGTTTTCTACAGGTTATAGATGAGTTTTTGAGTCTCTTGCAGCAGTGCAATGAGAGAGAAAAATGAAGTATCCGTTCTGTTATTTTGGATGCCACGCATTCAAAGAGATATTCGACAATGTAAGTGTTCCCTGCATCACTAGCGATAAGTTGACGTTCCCAGCATCAGTTTCTAACTCTCTTGCGGTTTTGTAGGCACACAAAGAAGGGGGCAATAATATAAAATTAATAAAAAAGCTCGGGAGGATGCTCAAGGGATTGAACAGGAACATATTTTACGCCTTTTTCCCAATCCTGTGTATGACGCTGTGTATGATGCTTCTACAACCCGTTCCTGGGAGAAATGATGGCTCCATTTCTGCATTGTCTTTGTACACTTCTCGAACTGTGTATGATGCTTCTACAACCCGCTCTCTGGCAAATCCCAGCTGTACCCACATCATAGGGTCGTAACATATAAATTCACGAAGTTTATAAACGTTGTGATGGCACACACGCTGGGGTGGATGGGTTGCATGGACTGGAAGTTGACTCAGAATGCCAAAGCGCCTTGGCAAGAGAACTCAAAAGACAGTGGCATCTTCATCATGATGTACGTGGCGCACTTGGCGTCCAATGTCAACCCACTCGACTTTGATCAGGCCAGAATTACATGTTTGTGGCGCCCAGTCATTGCTGCATCTATGATTTGCGGGGAGATTGACTGCTAGTTTGACGATGATTCAATTAAAAACAAAAATCAGGAAGTCACAGTTGCTGGTTTTTTGAGGTTGTCGGATGATGACTAAAATAAATTCATGCATTCTTTTGTACCCATGTTCAGGTTTTGTACAAAGATTATTTGATATACATACTTTATTCTTTCAATAAATTCAAATACAGTAGTTTCATGTATGTGAAGAAAGGATGAAAAAAGTCAAGTACTCCTGCAATACGACTTCATATCTAGTCGTGTACTATGAATGTTGACTATAATGGAGATTTACGTCTGTGTTGGCCGGGTATAGTCATGTCTTAGACGATGTGACTATAATGGAGATACACGTCTGCTGCATCACAATACTTTTTTATGTTTTTAGTGTCTTCGAAAGACACGACATGACGACACTCCTGCAACACGACTTCATATATAGTCGTGTACTAAAATACACGACTACGTATATAGTCGTGTTGCATAAGACACGATTGTATACTCAATCCTATACTATTATAGACGACTGTGATAGTCGTGTTGTTGTCGACGACACCACTATAACGAAGTCTTCTTTTTGTGTTTTACTGTCTTTGACAACACGTCTATAATGGAGATTCACTTTTGTGGTCGTGTTGTCATGTCTTAGATGACATGACTATAATGGAGATACACGTCTGCTGCATGAAGGATTTTTTTGCATTTATAATATTTTTCCTATACAGGTATACATTGCGGTAGAATCTAATCTTTGTTGTACAAGCATTTCAGTACGATCTAAGTAAAGAATGGTGGGGGCTGGTAAGTCGGAGTGGCATCTCTGCGATGTCTCATTAGTAGTTAGTTTGCCTTGTTGTGGGAGTCTTTGATTTTTGCGCTTCCTTTGTTCTTTCGCAACAGTTGGGTTAGTGCACCTTTTATGGTTGTGACTAACTTGTCGACAATTCCCACATTTCAACCTCGGCCTTTGTAGTGGCTCGGGCTGTGACTCAATTCTCCTTGTCTTTCTCCTCCCCTTCTTTGGAGCTTCAAGCATGGGCGGTTCACATTTAAATAAAACCCTATAATCCCCCCCACTGACTCCTGTATAAAGTAGGTAACACTACTTCTTCGTACGTGGTACGGCACATACTTGCGTTGTACCACTTCTCACAATATTCAACTGGGTCGAAACTCCTGTCATCAATACATGCAATGGCGTGCTTGCACGGAAGTCCCATGCTCTGGAAGAAGCCACATGTCCAGGTTCTCTTCGTAAGGTCAACAACATCCTGAGGAAAAAATATCACACCAGCAGAAAAGTGCTTCATCAGTAGTCGTGTATTCGGCAACACGACTGTATGAATAGTCGTGTTGTGAAATAGTCAATTATTTGAATAGTCGGCAACACGACTGTATTGGAAGACACGATTATATGAGTAGTCGTGTCTCCGACGACACGACTATTCCGTAAGGACAGTTTCATTTAGTTTTGCGGAATGAATTCTTACTACATGGTATAAAGATGTCACTTCAAACTGCCGTAATGATAGCAGTTGCACATTGACTGTTTTAGCACTCTTATTCCTCATTTCATTGATATGATTCTGTGCATACTTTATTAACGGTGTACTTAGCCCTTTTGCTTCCATGCGACGTCTCTCGAAATGGGAGGTTGTGGTCGCACAGGTTTGCTCGATCAATCGAGTTATTGGCCAAAACCTAGCCTTCAAAAGCATATTATTTACACTTTCAGATCTGCTTGATGTGAGAGTGCCATATCTTTTACCTGGATATTCCATATTAGCCCAATATCTTTTATTTATCTTCTAAACATATTTTCAGGCCTCCTCATTGTGTTCCTTCATCTTCTGCATGATTTCTTCGAATTCTGGTCTCCTGAAGCATTCAGCACCTCAGAATAGCAGTTCCTTCAGGTACTTATCATTCCAATGCCTCGGGCATATGCCTCAGGCAAAACCTATGGTGAGCCTTGGGAAAGACATCAGCAACCGCTCTCAGAATTCCCTTCTGTCTATTAGAGACAATTGTGTCCAGAGAGGCTGGGGGGTCCGTAAACAGGGTGGCTTTTAGTAGGCCAAGGAACTACTTCCTGCAAGTCACAAGTCAAAGTGAAAGCATATTAAAGAAAGAATGCATGAGATTGGTAGAAGGTCGTGTATAAAACAATATGACTGCATGAGTAGTCGTGTATAAGACAATATGACTGTATGAGTAGTTAATCTATACATGAAATATGCATTTTATTATCTCCTAAACTTATGTTTATGCTAGTGTTTGATTAGAATTAGTGCTATTTTAATATAGATTTTGGTTTTGTAGGAAAATGAGAGCAAGATGTAGAAATGCAGTGAAATGTGATTCCAATGGTTGAATCTTAATTACTTCAATTGCATATCTCTGATAGGACTGATTCAAGCTTCATATTAAAGTTCACGAAGTCATCTTTCCAACGCCACTGACCGTTCACAATTCAGAGTTCTGAGCAAAAAGTTATGATCATTGGAAATATAGTACGCGAAAGAGACATGACTAAAGAGAAGAACCATCAAGATGAGATTGGATGGATGAGATCGATACAACGGGTTTTCATCTAATAAAGAAAAAAAAGAATAGAACTGAACCGGTTCCATTCATGTTAGGTTCGGTTCAAGAAAAAGAAAAAAAAAGAAAGACCCGAGCCGAAGCTCGGGCCGTTCAGAAATAGAGGATTGGGTACTCTGTTCGGGCGCCGGTGGAGTGATTGACCAGCGGCTGAGACTCCGGGGGGGCTGAGCTCCATGGGGCAACGGCGACGGAGTCGGCGGTGGACAGTAGATGACGCCGGAGAAGATGGGTCTCGATGACGACAACGGTGGCTATCATGGCAGTGATGGCCGGCGGAGAGGAGAGGCTCGATGATTGGAAAAATAGCAAGTTATGCTGAATCGGGAAAACAGAGACCGACTCCTATTCAACTTAGAAATTCGATTTCATTTTCGATTGGGACGCGGATTTGGGCTCGATTCGATTCAATTATTACCTGGACTCTGAATCGCATATAAAAAACCGGGCTTTTGGCCGGAAAAACAAGGAAACATTTGGAGAGCTTTTGGGTGTGTTTCTCGTCAGAAAAACAGAGCCATCGGGGGAAGACTTCCGTCGGAATCCGGTGTTGTTTTCGCTGGAAGAGAGAGAGGCTTTCCGACGTATTTTTGCAGGAGAAGGAGGAGGAAAAGGAGCCAGATTTTGGACTGATTTGGAGGAATTTTGTGATATGCTACAGTGTCATTCCAAGTGCTACAGTACATGCGATTTGGGAGAGATGATGAATAGTACCTGCACATGAACAGTAGATTTGCTACAGTACCCATAAATAGTGTTTTTGGTGAATATTGAATGATGTCTCCGACAAATCAGCAGCATTCTCCACATCTGATGGTTGGCTAAATTCGCGTCCAAAGCGTAGATGAAACCCGAATAAATTGGTTGTATCGTTTTCTTTCTTTCATCTCAACTTTGATCTTAATTGGTGTATGGATCTTATTATAGAATTACTGTTAATTTATTGAGGTTTATTCTATGTGCTCGAAAGAGGCTAGAGTGAATTCTTGTTAATTTCAATCCGAGGAATACTTGCGTGTTCGAGAGGAACGTGAGTAGACTAATGTGTTATAAAAGAATAAAGTTTCATTGATTTATGCTTGAGAGAGATAAATCACAGTTCTATGTTTTAATTGCTTATGTGTTACATCCGAGAGGAGAGCACGACATCTTGAATTGACAAGTATATGTCTGAGAGGAATATGCTAGCCAATTAGGAATTTATTCAAAAGAGAGAGAGACAATAAGCTGGTTTATTATGCGGTGGATTCGAAGCCTTGGCACTTCTCCATATTCGTTTAATTAGTTAAAGTTTAATGCTTTCTTAGATTAAATTAAAAACTGCAATTTTCTTTCACTTGAATTTGGATCCATCCCTGAGGTTCGACAACCCTAATACTCATTGTAGTACAATTGCCTTGTGCACTTGCAAGGGTTTAATTTTAAACGATCAGTAGTCATATATAAAAACAACACGACTGTATGAATAGTCGTGTGCTCGAAGACACGACTATGCATAAATTCTTCTTTCCATACTTACCATGTATTTATGGTCTCTTTCTCAACAACTGCATATGCAAGGCACATTAATTGTTGGTTCCCATCAAGTGTTGTTGCAACAATAAAACTCCAGGGTACTTTCCTTTTAGGAATGTTCCATCAATAGTGAGCAGCGGCCTCAGTGATCTTCGGAATGTTCTTGCGACCGGGCCGAACATCCAAAAGACATGTCTGAAGTCGTATCCGGCATGTTCAATTTCAATTTCAAGTATATCACAAGATCTTTCTATCACCATATGTGTACCTAGATTATACCGCTCTAATTCCTTTCCGTAATGTGGCAAAATGCGATATGCGTCTTCTAGGTTGCCATCGATTAATCGAATCAATTCCTATTTCGCCCTCTATGCCCTTTTATAGTTGACTTTTATGCCCCAAAGTTTCTCAATGTACTATTGGATATTTACCGTTTTATGGAGTTTGAATCCTTGTGGAGGCCATGACACTTCCGTGCAATCCATAGGTGTGAGGCCAATGGATGGTCTTTGGAACTTATCAAAGTGTCACACATCTGCCTTCCCTCCTTCCTTGTCACGCTGACTCCGTCAAGTAGGTTTGAAGCCAATATGTACCACTCCCTATAATCTTGCAGCTTGCAGCAAATGTGTCTTTGTTCTCATCCACCACTTTGAACATAAATTTCCTCTTGATTGCCAAATCAGTAAGAACTATCTTGAACTGCTTCACGCTTTCGAATCTAGCCCCTAAGGCAAGTTGTGCCTCATAGGTGTCTGCTTGCAAACTGCCGGTCAACATCGTCTCCTCATAATTTTTTGAAGGACCAGCCTGCGGTGAATAAGTACCCCAATCCCAACCACCGTCACCATCAATATTATTGTACTCATCGTGGTGTCTTCCCCTGGGATCTAGCTGGCGAAAAACTGGTAGTGTAAGAGGCTCATCCCACCTCATATGCAGACCACGGTAATTCTTCATCCTCCAAGAATTCTTCTTCATCTACATCTTCATCTTTGTTTTCATCTCCATCTTCATCTTTACCTTCTTCACCATTGAGGCCATTGATTTAAAATTTGTTATCGACTTCGTTCGGATTCTGTGCATCCTTCATATTTTCATTACCATCACCCAATCTATGAGAACAAAATTGTAAGAATGGAATGCATATTTCACAACACGTCTAAACAACTTGACTCAAGTCGTGTAGTCGACAGCACGACTTGAAGTCCAGTCGTGACTTATACAATACGACTTGAAGTTCAGTCGTGTTTTATATAACACGACTTTAAGTCCTGTCCGGTCGTTAATTTGAAACCTTACCTCGCAGCTTGAAGAGAATAATCTTCATCTCTTCCTCCTTCAAGTGCTGATGTGGGTGTCTTATTGCCCGGGCTGGACGGCCTCTCCTGTGGTGTCTTACTGGCCGGGCTCCCTTCTGCCTCCGACATTGAATTCTCGTCGTCCTTATCCGCACTAGAATTTTTTTGCTTACTGCCACTAGAATTCTCCATGTTGTTATTTCCAGCAGAAGTCCACTCCATGTATAGGTCAAGTAGTCCATCTGTGCATTACCTCATCTTGTGAAGGAAGAATATTGTCTACACGTCTTTATTGTCTTCAAGGACGTATAGGGATCCGGGATGAACAAGATATGACAAACACAATGTACCCGATGCAGACTTCAGCAGTAATCTTTCTTCCACTTGCTGCAACAGTCCCAGGTACTTTACTTGTGTATCAATAGTCACGAGCTTCAGTTTCCTGCCCACATACCCATCAAATTTTGTAAACACTCCATCGTAGTGTAAGCACACATGTATCATTTTCATCAATACCTGACATTACAATAACGAAATAAGTAAAAAAAAATCGTAAGGTGTTCAACCGTGAGTGAAAATCATCGCCTATTAGTCGTGTTGCTTAAGACACGACTATTGTTACAGTCGTGTCGTCGAAGACATGATATTACAAAAAAGTTGAAAACTCTGGACGTTTTTAACTTTCATCTTTGGAACAAATTTTTATTATGTAAAACTGTGAATTTCAACTTGATGTACCGTTTTTAATGTACGATGCCACCGTTGCAGTTGTTTTTGCGTAAAGGCCGCTTTCCCCCTCGTTTTTCGACTTTTGGTGCCAAGACGACCTTTCCTGGTTTGGCCGGCAATGATAAGGGCGGAGATGCTGGACGGAACGTCTCCGGAGCGCCTTTTTATCCGGAACGCCTTCTTCTTTTTCTTTGGAACACCTTCTTCTCTAAAAAATGCAAATTTCTCAAACGCCATGCTTATACATGCTGAGGGGGGTATTTTTGGTACTTTCCAGGTCATATGGAAGGAAAGATGATATTCTAGGTAATATGAGAAAACCATAGTTGGCGTCAGGTAATATGAAAAAAGCTCCCATACTCCGGTATATGGCCCATAGATGGTAGCCAATATTTAGAAAAAATGCCATCTATAAGAGCCTAGTTTCTGGGCACTTTGGGGGTTAGACGAGATGAACTAGGCCATCAAATCAAAATCCCCCCTTTGGACGCTGTAAAATCTCAGTTTAATGGCTCAGATCATCTTGGCTTACACCGACATGCCTAAGCCCTGGACTAATATTAACTTTTATTAAACACAATATCCTATATAGGGATTAGTCCTAAACCCTTATACAAATAGGATGATATTGTTCAGCACCCTAAAATTTCTTAATAACACCCACTTTATAAGTAGCATTGGAATAAAGTCATTTTTAAAAGCATGCTCAATAACACCCCAATGTTACATTTTGACGGTGATGTCAACCAATATAAACTTCAGAGTACCATTCTACCGACAGAAATGATAGTTAATGTTGGCCATTTTATTAAGTTCAAATATTGACCATTTTATTGAGTTCAATTTGGTAGCTAGTGAGGATCACCATTATATATTTGACGAAAGAGTCTCACAGTCAGGATCCTCAATATCCAAGAGTGGGGTTCTAGTGACAAGATCGTGAATGATAACCGTATAGTGTGATACAACAACTGGCAAAAATCTACTTAGAAAAATTGTGGTGCTAAAAAGTCTCACCCTACAAATATATCTCCAATATGACTTTCAGTGATTCTCATCTCCAATAACAAAAACTTGGATTGTGCGAATATTTGTTCAAAATTCTTTTCTAATAATATCATTTTACATGATCCTACAAATCAATTATCTAATTCCAATATCTAATCAGACAATTTTAATCCAGGATTGCCTTAAAAAGTCAACCTGAGCCAGGTTTTAAGCCAGCTAGAGCGGGACCCACCTTGGCTTTGACATATCATAGGGTGGAAAACGAATTTAACCTCGGTTTACTGCATAGAAGACGGTTTTGCGTTTAATGAAGAAGAGCACGTCTATATTTAGCTTGACCAGGCCCCCTGTGACCAAATTCCTGTGACGTACATAAGGGGCTAAAATTGTAGATGGAGATGCATATGTTCTTCTTTAGCAAATTGCCCCGCCACTGTCATCCTCAAGGGTAAAAATTCATCTTAGGCAGGCTGGAGCCATGCCCTACCTTCCATATAAGGGACACGATGACATCGTTATTAATTTTCCGGTGACAAATTGACATTATGCCAAATTGGGTGATTAGGGTTGAATATAGTCAATCTGGACTAGGCAGGTTGAAATTTGGACCAACCTAAGTATGAGCTCAAGATCAAGCGCGTTGGCGTGAGACTAGACAATCTGAACCACCAGATTGAGACCTTGCGGGAGCGCAGGGCTGGAAGTGATTCAAACCTGCCGCCAGATCAAAATCCGACCGCTGTGATTGTCGCGGCTCACACAGATGTGCGTGAGCCCGGACGGGTATACTAAATGTAAATATTGCTACATTTGCATCATTAAAATCGCATGTTTGGACAAAGTGAAGAAAAAAAATACAAATAGGACCATAGAGAAGTGGATCCCACGTTGACCAAGGTTTTGCTCGGCAACCTGCTGAGAGGCACAGAAACTAGTGACTACTTGAAGAAATATGATTCTTCTCGGGCTTTATTTTCACTGCCACCTCGCGGGGTCCTACATTTTATTTCTTTTTACCACACTAGCACGTGAGGTTGGCCGTGATAAAAAAGCGGGAGGAATAGCTCAACTCCTACTCGAATCAGCAATCCCAAACGCCATTGTTGATGCCTTTCCTCACATGTCTTCATGGCCGACTATACTACACCGACGTAATTTCCTTTTTTCTTTCGGGAGCTTCATCGGCTTGTCTCAATACTTTAGAAAAAAAATGGAAAAAAAAAGAGTAGCTGCTAAGGAATAAAGAACAAAAAATACACGTGAAACATTCTCATGAACAACCTGTTTGAAACAAAGCTTTTTGACCATTATGATCAATCTCCACTTCTCCAACAAAACCTACCGAATTTAACAAATAAATTGAATGGATCTTAGCTATAACTGTATATTTGTACAATATCAATCTAGTCTACAATAGAAAAGATAAATATGAATCATAAAGAAGGAAAAGGGACTATTAAAGTTCCCATGTAGAAAGAAGAAAAAAGAAGCATCGGCTAATGGCCGACTCCGGGACTGGGGACCGACTTGAGTATCCGGTCGAGCTTGGCGAAGTGCATGGCGAGGAGCTTCCCGTCGACAACCATAGCATGTCCCTTCCTACTAGGTGCGGAAGGGGGCACTCTACCCTTCGGCAATGCTTCCAAAAGCAGACTGGCATCTAGGACCCTCTTCCCACCACCTTCCTCTAGCATCAGCTTCCTCCCCTCCAAACAAGGCGCAAAGCACACAAAGAAGAGCACAAGCAAAATGACCATACGCGAGGCCATAACAATCGAAAGTTAGAACAGAATTGAGAAGATTTGTTGATTTTCTTGGCAGAGAGAGATGTCGAATAACGGAGGAGATGAAGTGGGTATGAGAATGAGAATGGTTGGAGAGGAGGAAAGGTTGGGGTTTTAATGGAGAAGAGTGGACAGAGATGTGAGCGCGGAGAGAGGGAGAGTCGTGGAGGTCAAGTAGAGAGAAAATGGACATGGTCAGCAGCCAATTGGGGTGAGTTTGAATTTGGGAAAAAATGGGAAAAGGTGATTTCTTAGAAATTGCCGCGTGGAAGTCAAAGAGTAGGGGGTTGAGTCAGCTGCTAGCACACCGTGTCCTGTGCTCTTGTGGTCTTGCACTCCCCCACCGTCAAGTCTGCTTTACGGCTAGCTCACGTGTTCCTCATAGAAATGCTGCAGCCCCACTTTTTATTTCCTTTCACACACTAGCACGTGTGGGTGGCCATGATAAAAAAGGGAAAATAGCATTACTCTTATCAGAGCGCGCTGTTGACCTTTGAGATCGACGGCTCCCTGGTGCTCTGGAATATACTGGGAGTTGGACCAATAATTTCTACATTTGAGAAGGTGCTTGACAGCAGACACAAGGTTGAAGGGTTGCATGGGGCCATAGGAAGATGGTGGTTGCTTATAATTGTGATAGCTTTCACCACACTCTACGGTACCTAAAATTCCTCATTTATTTCATATTTGCTCGATACTTTCTCTTTCTGATGTTTTCGTTTTTGCATTCGTTTTTTTTTATATAAGGTGAGACTTTTCAGCACTGAGTTTTTCTCGTAACACCACATGCTTGGTAGAATTTTTTTTTTTTGCAGTTGTTGAATAACATTACACTTTTCCCATTCACGACACGTTCTTGTTAGTAAAACTTTACTGTCAAATACTGAGGATCCTAACAATCAAACATAATGATAAATATATAATATGGATCCCAATCCCTAATTGAACTTAATTAATGGTATTATCAAATAGTGAAATTTTTTTCGGTTGACATCTACCATGTAGTATTTGGGGTGCTATTGAGTATGCTAGAACCTACTTATGAAAGTGGGTATTACCGAGAAATTTTGGGATGCTAAAAAGTATTACTCTTTATGTATTTCCTCTATCCAATGTAGCTCATATGGATTTCAAAAAATATGGGTCCTACATTACATAGATGACTTTGTCCCTCAAGACCAAAAACAAGAAAAAACTTTGTTGGTTTTAAGGACCAAGAATCTCATAAATTTCACACATATCGCATGAACATAAGCTTCATTGGACGGAGTATGTTGTGGCCTACAACCATAATGGCTGTAGATTTAACTGCATTGCACCTCAAGCGTAGGCCGACTCATTTTAAACTACGCTAGAACTAACTTAGTGGTAGGCCCCTCCTCAAGCTCATTCTTATAATAACTTGTTAACTTTTCTTACAATCAACTGAAAACGATTTTAGAATGCATTGAAGCAAATCATGACCATTTTATGCAGCAAAATTATAGATGGTTCAACCCAACTTGACTAAAAAAAACACTTCAAAAAGGAAAAGAGGCTAAAAGTTTTATCCGAAACCAGCAGTAAAGGCAGAGTTCGACCGAATTCTTCATGGGATTGCAAATTCGAAGGGAAACCCAAATTGTAAGTTTAACTCGCCATAAATAATTGTTGCTCCTGGTTGAATCACGCTTATTTGGCTGGTTTGACTTGCATATTGGGCGCATCCGGGCTGAGTTTGATTGTCATTTGATCGCTATCACGAATCAATGGCTCGAGATGTGCCAGGAAATTTTGAAATATGCAACCTGGCTCATCTTAACATCTCCCTTTCTTTGATGAAAAGATAATAAATTGATGTTTATGGAAAAGGTTCTGTTAGACCACTTAACACCATAGGGGACATGTGTTGCAATATAAATCTCTTCCGAAATTATTCTGGCGACTACAGGGCTTTCCCTCCGGTCTCCTCCTTGCTTAGGGTTCTCTGGAGTGTCTAAAAGTGACTTCCTTTGGCTCTTGAAAACTATATAACGGTGTTTGGATGATAAAACGTAAAAGGCGACGATTCTCGTCAGCTCAAAAATTAATCAACTCGGTTGGAGAGTTGGTAAAAATAAATACTAAAAATTAGGTGAAGATTCTCGTCGTACTGATGCTCACTTCATTGAGCATTAGTGTTTCAGGCCTGAGAGTTGATAATTTGGGGTGAAAGGTGAAAATTTCTCGTCAGCCCCTGATTTGTCCAGTTTCACAAAACAAACACTTTTCATGCTGACGAAGGATTTTGAGCCTGGTAGTTGCCAACTATCATCCTTCCAAATGCACCGTATATATATATATATATATATGGGAAAAGTTTAAATGAGATCGCTCTCATATTGCTTATATGAGGCCACTTTGAATTGTAGCCGTTGGATCTTGATCTGACGGCTACAAATATCCATAATGATCTCACCCACTCCTTGATGTGACACACTCACCAACCCACTGATTTGATATCCACCCTCCAATTGGAATCTAACGGCAATAAAGATTGGCCTCATGCTCCTTATATATATATATATATATATATATAGAGAGAGAGAGAGAGAGAGAGAGAGAGAGATGAGTTTACATGAGATCGTTCTCATATAAGGAGCATGAGGTCAATCTTTATTACCTTTAGATTCTGATCGGAGGGTAGATATCAAATCAGTGGGTAAGTGAGTGTGTCACATCAAGGAATGGGTGAGATCATTATGGATATTTGTAACCGTCAGATCAAGATCCAATGGCTACGATTCAAAATGGCCCCATATAAGCAATATGAGAGCAATCTCATTTAAACTTTTCTTATATATATATATATATATATATATATATATACTAGGGTTATGATTGGACAGACCTTCCAAGTTAAACCCTCAACCGCACGCATCATTCATTGACAACGATGAGGCATTGTCGTTGGACCCAACTTCTTTAATTCAAAATTTCCATGCACAACTGATTCAAAACTCAACAGTACTATTGATAATTTTGGGTATTACATTGGGCTTGGCTGCCTACCCTGCCACCGACAAATTTACGGGGGACCCTAATTAGCAGGACCATATGGAATAAAAAAACAAGCATTTTAACTGCCCGGATGAGGTCTCCCAGTAGGGTACCCTTTTCCGTGATTTTCTCACCTGATTAAGATTATACATATTTGTATTTTCCAAATGAAAGGGCATTGTTCTGCTCCTCAAGACCGCTGTAAGGACAGAAGGTTTTAAAATAATAATTGGATTTTGTTCAGCTTCTGAAAAGTGGCGCAATTGGTTGGATTCTGGCTATGCTTGATACTAATGCCTCTTGCTGACGAAATCATCAGGTTTATATAGCTCCACTAAAGGCTTAAGTACAAGAGAACCTTTGGGAATCAGTTACTTGCAGCATTTGAAAGTCATCACCATTCAATTCCAAATTATTTTAGTTGTGTCTATTTAAAACAGGTTCATTTCCTGACTTCGACCAGCAATATAACTAGCCTATTATTATTGAATTAGACAGAAAGGAGAACATCTGTAGGGGTGTATTTGTAATCTTTTCTTTTGTTGCTAAATTTAATATGTCTGGTCAGCAGAGAAAATCTCTTCTTTTAATATTTAATACTGTGCTCTGAATTCTTTGAATAATATATTTAAATTAGCTCAAGTTGAGTACATTGCACCCGAGAAGAGAAGATTGAAAATGTATACACGAAGTGCAAGTTTGTTTCAGTGTTTCTTATATGGTAAGATTTTGTATTTTTAACTAGTTCATATCAGCTACTTGGTTTTTATGGGGACATCCTAATGCTAGTTTACTTACAGGTGACAGACTGAAGTCACTGAACTCCTCTGTTGTAGCAGTCGTCTCAGTTGATCTAGATGTCTTGAAAGCCTGGGCATTATCCGAAGGAATTAAGGTGGTTTTGTGGCTCTTCTTCACTTAATTTGATGAGCACGTTGTGACATTTGAGATGGCTGCATATACATAGTTATTAACCATTATTAACTTAGTGAGTTATTTTAAGAGCCAAAACTTTTTTCAAAAGCGGTAATGTCGCAAGAAACAAGTTCATTAAAAACAAAAATTATGTCCACATTGAATGCTAGATTAGAAGGGATACATGCAACCGATACTAAGAGAGGGAGAGGGAGACCTAAGAGAACTTGGATGGAGTTAATAAAACAAGATTTGACTTTACTATCTCTTACAAAAGAGGTAGCCCAAAACAAGCCAGAGGAGTAAGATCCGTGTCGCCGACCCCAAATAGTTGAGAAAAGGCGCTACTTGATTATGATTATGATTATGATTGAATGCTAGTGTCCTTGTTGCTAGAAGCAAATTTCAGCTTAGCCAATGGTGAGATGAAAGTTTTCCGTCCATACAAGACACGCTAAATTCTAATTGTTGTTTGAGTACCATTTGTCTATAGGCCTGTACTGTTTCAAAGTATTTGACAGTCTTGTCTGTTAAGGCTGCACTAAAAAATCGACCTGACCCAACCCAAATAAAACCGACCCGACATTGACCCGGGTTCTATCTTACTCGACTTGACCCGACCTGACCCGACATTGACCCGGTTCTATCTCGGGTTGGGTTGGGTTTGGCTTTAAAATACCCAAGAACCGACCCTACCCAAGATATACCATTTAAATCCCTTATTTTTAATATATATAAATTTTTTATTATTATAATTATATAAATTATTTTATTAAAGATTTTTATAATTACATTAATTATTTTATTAAAATCTTGGTTCCTATATCAGGTTCTCAGGTATTGCGGGTTTATCTCGGGTAGGGTCGGATTTAAGATTCTCGGGTCCTATCTTAGTTAGGGTCGGGTATAGCAGAACCCGAACCCGACCCAAGATGCAGCCCTATTGTCTGTTATTTAAGTTTGTGATTAGTCACAGGGAAATGCTTTTCAAGCACATGTCAATTTGAATATGCTAAATTAGCTGGTCAGCATTTTGTGTCCTCTGTGCGTGGATGCAGTATCAAAACTTGCAACAGTTAAGCAGTGATCCAAGAGCAAAGGCAGCTGTACTTGTTGAGATGGATACAATAGGAAAAGAAGCTCAGGTATGGATCTTCTTCAAAATTGACATTTTCAATATCAAATGTACTAAATTCTATGTTAAGTTTTCCTTAACCTTGATGTGCAGTTAAGAGGATATGCAAAACCAAGATTCATTTTTGAGTCCATGGATATGTACAGCAGTAGAATATTTTTTTATAATATAATTTCAATAACAATTTTCTCTATTTACTCATTCATTTTTCTGTTTTTACAGTGTTCAACTTCATTTATCAGCTTTGGTCCTATGTAATTGTTAGAGAATGGGTGAGGCATTTGTCAATGTGGTAAATGTGGATAAAGACTTTGAGCCACACAAATTAACAAATATGGAAATGCAAGGACTAATGCCAATGACCAAGGACAAGGGGACCAATGTACACCAACAAATGGGATGGCATTTCAAACAGTCAAGGAGGCTTATATCTTTTACAATCGACATGCTTAACGCACGGGATTTAGTGTACTAAAGCGATGGACCGGATTGAAAGATGAGAAGCCCTATGAATGCACTTTCACATACAACAAACAAGGCAAGGCAAAGAATTCTGCCGATCTTACATAAAAAAGGACCAAGATGTCAGGTAAAACCCAATGTCAAACAAAGATTACATTGAGGTTTCGTGATGATGGGCTTCTACACTTGGAGCATGTTATATTAGAACACAATCATCCATGCAGTCCAAGAAAGTCTTGATTTATGAGGTCTCATAAGAAGATGTCCTTGCATGTAAAACAACAACTTATTTACAATGATGAAGCAGGATTATTACCAAATAAATCATTTCATACTTTTGTTGCCCAAGGAGGAGGGTATGAAAATTTACCATTCATGGAGAAGGATTGTAGAAATTACTTTGAAAAGGTGAGGTGCCTGAAATTTGGAGAAGGAGATGGCCAAGCACTTCATGATTGGTTTATCTGCCAACAACAAGGGAATCCAATATTCTTCCATGTGATGGATCTTGATCATGATGGTCACCTAAGAAATGTATTTTGGGCAGACACAAGATCTAGGGCCTCTTATCGATACTTTAATAATGTCGTATCATTCGATACTACTTACCTTACTAATATGAACAACATGCCATTTGCCCTTTTGTAGGAATCAATCACCATGGAAGTTCAATATTGTTAGGTGCTGGGTTACTTGTTGATTAGAGTATTGAAACTTATTGTTGGTTGTTTAACACTTGGCTTAAATGCATGGATGGCATTGCTCCTAGGGCTATTATCACATCAATGAAAGTAGGTCGTAAGTGCTGTGGTTGAAGTTTTCCCACATTCTCGGCATCGTTTATATATATGGCACATCATGAAGAAAATCCCAGGAAAGTTAGGAAGTTACAACAAATATAAGAAAATCAACAGGAGATTGAAAGATGTAGTGTATGAAAATCTAAGAATTGAAGATTTTGAAGAGAGGTGGAATGAAATGATTGAGGAATTTGGTTTGAAAGTAACCCATAGTTAAAATCTCTTTACGAAGGAAGGTCCCATTGGATACCTACTTATGTTAAGGGCACATTTTGGGCAGAATGTCTAGTACCCAATGGTCTTTTTTGATGGGTCTGCTACTTCAAAGAGTTCATTAAGTCAATTTGTTGCATTAAAAGCCATGTATGAAAAAGAAAGTCTTGAAGATTTTTCTTCATGGGATAAAACTCAATCATTGATTTCACGATTAGTCTTAGAAGAACATCTATCAAAAATTTATACCATGAACTTGTTTAAAAAATTCCAAGGTGATCTTCAAAAGTGTATGAATTGCACCTTGAAGTTAGTCTCTATTGATGGACTTATCTCAACTTATGAAGTTGAAGAACAAGATGGGCAGAAGTTTTCACATATGAGGTTTATAATGAGGATGAAGTTGATGTAAGGTGCATTGTCATGTGTTGGAGTTTAGAGGCATTTTATGTCCACATGCTATACTTGTGCTAAAATATAAGAAGATCCAAGAAATTCCTGAAAAGTGTATAGTGGAGATATGGAGGACGGAGATTGGTGCTCTAACAAAAGATAGGTATGAATATGCATTGAGGCTTTTGATGGAAGCAAAGGAGAAACTTGTGAAGTATGACTTTAGATGTCAAGAAAAGAATATAACATCAGATGTGGATGACACTCATAACTCTTGTGTCATCGATGAAAGTGGAATAACAGTTCTTGATCCAATGAAAGTAAGAAGAAAAGGGAGACCCCCAAAGCGAAAAGAGTCAGCTAGTGAGAAAGCAGCAAGAAGAGCAAAAGCAAAGGTAATTCTTTACTTTATAAGATTTAATTACTTAGTTAACTTCACATAAATAATTCTAGTTATATTGTTTCAGAATGGTCAAGAAAGAAAGTCATGCAATGCAAGTGAATCTCTAGATCTCTCAACACAACTCTTCCTTTTCATATTGCTAAACCTATCACTCCACATCACATGCCAAACTATCCATTCATTATCTCTAATGGACCAAATACTCAAGATAGTTTTTTTTGGGGTAAGCACTGCATGTTCTAAGTAGATCAGTGCATTATTAGTCCCTTTGATAATGAGGTTATAAGTCATTTCATGGTTTGTTCAATTGATGTGCAGCCCCAAATCAACCAGCATCAACCTTTCAATCTACATCACATCCCACATCCCACATTCTCCATTCATGTCAAATGCACCAAACACCTAAAACGGTTCTTTTTGTGTAATTTTACTTTAATATAGTTAACTTTTGTTCATGTTTGAAGTAGATCCGTTGTTTTAATTCACATTGCATAATGAGATTACTAAATAGTACTTATATTTTTTGGTCAATTAATTGCAGTCCCAAGTTAGCCAACATCTACTTAATATGTTTGACCAACCTGATGGGAGATCATTATCTTATGTGCACTACAAAGAATGGGGATGATAAGACAATTTGACGGCCAGGGTATGGTGGAAAAACAGTAGAAGAACAGAACTTTTAGAGAACAGCTCCATCTCTCTTTCTTTTTGGGTTACTTATACATAGTTATTTGGGATTGGAGGATGCTATGCAATTTTTTTGTGGCAGGGATATACTGTACATGTTTTTTTTATTGGGGAGTATATAGACTATATACTTGTGTAGATTTGATTTTGGTTGGGATCTGAATTCTACCTGTGAAGTTTTTTGTAAATGGATTGGTGCATACCATGTTCAAATTTACTAAGAGAATATTCTGAGTGAAGCACAATGTGTTTTGGCTACCTGTCTTTATAATTTGTGGGGATGGTCTTTTGTAATTTGTGTGGTATGATTATGTATCAACATTACAATTGGAAGATTTTCCCACGAATAGTTTTCTAATGTGTCAGCTGAACTTGGTTCCTTCATGTTATAAGAACATCAATGTCAATGAAGACAGAAATGCTAGATTTATTGATTCTATGTTTTAGGGGGGTTTTCTTGCTCCATGATCACAGGTGGAGCTTATTGTAACACTGGGTTGTTGAACAATAAGCTTTATGTGGTTGGAGGGGTGAGTCAGGGAAGAGATGGTTTGTTTCCTTTGCAGTCTGCAGAAGTTTTTGATCCATCTACTGGGATATGGACAGGAGTGATACTACAGATTCGGAGTCACCAAATTTGCTTGCTGGATTTCATAGAAAACTTAATGTAGTTGCAAAAGATGGCAAGTCTGGTCTTGCAATATTGCAATCTGACTCGCAGCCCTTAACAAGGTACATGAGATCTTCTTTTTAAGTGATGCAGATTTCACACAGATGATAAATAGGATTATATTTTCTGAAGAAGCGTATCTTGAAGGATGAGAATAGGCATATGATCGTATAAATTGCTATTTCTTGTTGTAGTTTTTAATTTTTCACTGATTTGTTCTTTAATTTTTCAAATGTGCATGAAGGGATGGGTTGACGCATGACAAAAACCTCAGGTAATTAGCAGAGAATCCTTTTTTTCTCCGAAACTAGATGTTGTGTACGTCAGCACAACAACGGAGCATACCTAAATTAGGCAGGAGTGGTTTATTTTTATTATTAGGATTAATTTCTCTTTTTGAATAAATCAATAATTTGTAATCAGGCCTATTTGGAAACTAAATAATGTAACGCACTGTAATGGCATAGATCGTGGCCCATCAGTGGGCCATTAGCTGGCGCACTTCCCTAGGAAGACGCCCCCCTCTTGTTATAAGGAGACCTTCCTCCTTCTTTGAGGATTATGCAATTTGAAAGTTAATCTTCTCTTTTCTCATTTTCCCTTTCTTCTCTTTCGTCAAGCTGGTACCTTGTGATCCTTTTGGGTCACAACATTGATATCAGAGCCATCACGATCGACCATGCCTCCTCGCAAGCAGCCGGCCATGGCCACTGAGGTACAACCAGAGCCGGAGGCCGCAAGGAGGTCACCAACCCAAAGGCAATGGATGATTTAGCCAGCGCATATCTACGATCCATGCTGGCCGCAATCTACAAGCAGCTTCAACAGATCCAACTTGTGCAGGCCCAAACCCCAGTCACCCAGACAGCGGCCGTACTGACCACGCCGCCACCACCTTCAGCGGAGTTGGGTGAGCCTTCCCAACTAGTGGGCTCCCACGTGTTTGGTGGCCCAACGCTGTGGGCATCAACGGCCATCCCTCGTCCTTACAGAATATGATTTGGGTCCTTCAACTAGGCCGCAGAAAGGCATGCCAGGTGTTCGAGCAAATGCGAAAGGCCATGAGGCGAAAGGCATGCCAGGTGTTCGAGCAAATGCCTCAATAACAACACACCCCCGAAATGTGCAGCATGAGTTTGAGGACATCTGGGAGGAATATCAGGGGTTTCGCGGAGGTCCTAGGGGTGGGGCTGAGCCCAGATTGGCTCGTTTGCAATTTTCGAGATACAACGGCGATGAGGACCCGGTGGAATGGTTTTATAAGACCAAAAAGTTCTTCACCTATCAAGGTACGCACTCCGAGGCAGAGCGTCTCCGGATGGCAGCTTTCCATCTTGACTGCAACACCTCCATTTGGTTCCAAAGTTACGAGAAAGAGGATAGTTACCCAACCTGGGTTTTCTTCGCCGACGAGCTATGCGCCCAGTTCGGTCCCAACGAGTTCCAGGACTTCAATGAAATGCTCTCCAGCCTGCGACAGACCACTATAGTGTGAGCATATTATTCGGAGTTTATGAAGATAGCTAATCGTCTACCAGATTGGCCGATGGCGGCCTTGGTGGGTACTTCCAAGCGAGGGCTTAAGCCGGAGATTTCTGATGAGATGCGCCATTTTCCATGTCATTCAATGAGGGATGTCGTGTGCCATGCACGGATTGAAGAAGAGAAGCTTGCCCATCAGCGCCGTGGAGGCCGCATGGGCCCTATACTGCGCCCTCCTGTCAGTTCAACGCTGGCCCCAACCCCAACCGGACCACCCCTTCTGGCCCTGCTAGCCAGCTAGTGCATTGCCTGACACTAGCTCAGATGTACGAGCGTCGCGCTAAGGGCATCGTTGTGCCGTCCATGGGAGTTTGCTCGTCGAAGAGGCCGAGGCCGAGGACGAGGAAGTGGCCGCGTCGGAGGAGGCGCCAGACCCTTATGACAGCGTACAACCAGAGATATCCGTGCACGCCTTCTTAGGGACTTTCACTCCACAGACCATGCGCGTCCAAGGGCACCTCAAATGGCAACAGGTGGCCGTGCCTTATCGACAGTGGTTCCACCCACAATTTTATTAATGACAAAGTGGCACAGCGGTTCGGATGTTATATGTCAGACTCCAAACCATTCGACGTGTTGATAGGGGACGGCAAGCACCTTCGAAGTGTGGGCATGTGCGCACAGGCATCATTGACGATTCAGGGTCACACCTTCACCACCGATTTATTCCTATTACGCATGAAGGGGGTGAACGTGGTATGGAGCTTCCGAGACATGGTTATGGATTTTGAAGTGGAGGGACAATGAGTGCGCCTCCACGGGACATAGCCTGGCACATTGCATACCGCCCAGGAGGTTAGTTCTCTTTTCCATTTTGCACCTCACGGTTTCTTCCTTCAACATCGTTCCACCGTGGAGGTGAGTCGTACTGATATGCCAGATGATATGCTCGCTCTCCTGGCTGAGCACAAGAATGTCTTTTTAGAGCCCTCCGGCCTTCCACCAGCAAGGCGCCATGACCACCGAATTCCTATTATTCCAGGAGCGTCGCCTGCCAATATTCGGCCTTACCGATATCTGCACATCCAAAAGGTGGAAATCGAACGGTTAGTGGATGAGATGCTGCAATCAGGTATTATTCGGCCGAGCAATAGTTCATTTTTGTCTCTAGTATTACTAGTCAGAAAGAAGGATGGGACTTGGAGATTTTGTGTGGATTATCGTGCACTCAATGCCATCACTGTGAAAGATAAATATCCTATCCTGGAGATCGAAGAGTTGTTGGACGAGTTGGCAGGGGCAGCCATTTTCAGCAAGCTCGACTTGCGATCGAGCTATCACCAAATTTGAATGCAGCTCCATGATATTCACAAGACCGCTTTTCGTACACACGATGGACATTTTGAGTTTTTAGTTATGCCATTCGGACTGACCAACACACCGGCCACCTTTCAGAGTCTTATGAATGATTTGTTTCGGCCCTTCCTTCGCCCGGTTGTCTTGGTTTTCTTTGACGACATCTTAATCTACAGCACTTCTTGGGAGGACCATTTACAACACCTGAGGTCGGTTTTTTCTAAACTGAGAGCTAACTCTTTATTCTTGAAGCGTTCAAAATGCTCCTTTGGTAGTGCACAGGTGCAGTATCTGGGCCATATTATCTCTCGTGAAGGGGTGGCCATGGATCCCTCGAAGGTGGCGGCTATGTTATCGTGGCCGACTCCCACTTGTGTGAAGGCTCTCCGTGGGTTCCTGAGGCTCACAGGTTATTATCGACGTTTCATTGGTAAGTATGGAGTGATTGCTGGACCCCTCACGTCTCTTCTCAAAAAGGGCGCCTTCTTATGGTCGGCTGAGGCTCAAGACGCCTTCGACAGGTTGAAATAGGCTATGGCCACCACACCCGTATTAGTTCTTCCTTATTTTGGCCTTCCCTTTTTTATAGAGATGGATGCATCTAATGTTGGCCTAGGGGCTATTCTACTACAGAACGAATGGCCTATCGCATTTTTTAGTAAGGCACTCTTGGAGCGCTCTTTGACCTTGTCCGCGTATGAGAAAGAGATGCTCGCTATTATGCACGCCGTTACCAAGTGGCGGTCGTATCTACTAGGCCGCTGTTTTCTCATTCGGACTAACCATTAGCAGTTGAAATACTTCTTGGAACAGCGTGTCTCTACTCCGTCTCAGCAGCAATGGGTCAGTAAACTTTTGGGCTATGATTATGAGGTCATGTATAAAAAGGGGGCTGAAAACACAGTGGCAGATGCCCTTTCTCACAGGCCCAGGGAGGGGGTCTGTCTGGCACTATATGTTCCTTGTTGTCCATTCCTTCCGGATCTGAAACGGGCTTATATGGAGGACCCTTCCACCACGGAGTTGATCAACCGTCTACAGGCAGACCTGACGACTGACCCCTCTTTTGTCTGGAAGGAGGATCTCTTATTCTGGAAGGGGCGATTATGGGTACCCGATGTTTCAGACTTGCACCCCCACATTTTGTCCCACTTCCATGATACCCCATTTGCTGGTCACAAAGGTTCGTTTCGGACGTATAAACGGGTGAGTCATAGTTTTTTATGGCAGGGACTCTGGAAGGCAGTGTAGAACTATGTGGCGGCTTGTGATACCTGCCAGCGGGCAAAGTCCACGATCACTTCCCCAGCAGAACTCCTTCAGTCCCTTCCCATTCCTGACAAAATTTGGGAGGATGTATAGATGGATTTCGTGGAGGCCTTACCTGTGGTGTGGTCCAGGGTAAATCGGTTATTTTGGTGGTGGTGGACCGTTTGTCTAAGTATGCCCATTTTTATACCTTGAGCCACCCTTTTACCACCCGGACCGACTTTGAATTATATGTGAAGGAAATCGCCAAGCTCCATGGCATGCCCCGTACGATTGTTTCAGACCGGGATTGGGTTTTCCTCTCTTAGTTTTGGCGAGAGTAGGGTTATCACTGCCCTTAAAAAAATTACTTCTCATTGTGTGCAAAGTGCAACCCAGTTTGATTTTTGAACACAATGAGATTAATAATGCATACATTCTATAGCTGCAGTTATAAACTAAGCCACATTGTGATTATGAAAGTGCGTCGACTAAAAAGCCAGGCAGGGTTGCGCTAGAGTCAACCTAGCATATCAGCCGGCCATGCAGCAAGCCAAAAACATGTAGCATTCTTCCCCTGCACTCGGTTCTCTGTTACATTTTGACAAGTCTTCACGCTAATTTCTCAGAAGAATTTTGTAAAATGTGCAAAATGTGAGAACCCAAAGATGATGTTGTAAAATCAACAACAGATTGGCTTACAAAATGAGAACAAATTGTGTATCCAACCTGGCCCTAAATGTATAGGGATCTTCTCTAACTATGGGATTATGGCAACCCGATAAGGCAAGCTCGGCATCAAACACTTTGGGCAAGTTGCACAAAGCTGGGGCCTTACTATGTGAAAATAGTAAAAATCATGGAACAAATCAATCACAATATTAATTCATTGGCTCTTGGTGGATTTGAACCACCACCTTCTTGGGAGATTGATATTGTATCTGCCCAGCTGCTCTACCAATTTAAGCTAAAGAGCTTTCATAGTCTACAAAACTGAAAAATGGAATGCATTTATTCCCGTACAAAATAGAGCATCCTCTGGCTGGCCTGACCAAGAAAAATGGAATGCACTTATCAAAGAGCCTTCCTTACTCTAAAATTGAAACACTTATTATAGATCAACCCAGCAGTAGAAGCAGCAATCATGGAGTCAATTTTCAATGTAATGGATTTTATAAGAAGAAAAAGGGAAAATTGCCATGAACCAAAGGAAAATGATATGACGCATAGTTGTCAAAGGACTGGTAGACCATTTTCTCAACGAAATATTACGCATTGCTTCTTCATGGTGGACAAAGATTACATGGAGCTTTGGCATTTTTAAGAATGTGTTATGGACCCTATGTAGATGGCATTAGTGGTTTCATTAGGACTGCTTATTAGTTAGTTCTATATTGAGTAGGATTATAATACTTTCTTAATTTAGTTAATCCTAGTTGGAGTAGGATTAGTTATTATTTTTCTAGTTTGATTACTTTCCTATCCATAGTAAAATTAAGTAATTGTAAGGCCACATGCCTGATACTATAAATAGGGCTTTACCCCTACTGCTACCGTACTCCAGAGAAATAAACTTCAGTTTTCCTTTTATCTCTTCTTTCTACTCTTCATCTGATTGTTCTCCCCTTTCACTCTCTACTTCTCCCCTCTGATCCAGCCTTCTCTACTTAATCTATTGTAGATCCTTAAGCATATTAAGGAAATACAACATAATGTTAAAAAATGGAGCCAAGTTGAACTACGTGTCATGTTTGCAAAAATTTGACACTAGTGGTTGAAGTTGTCTGCTAAAAGTAGATTACTAATAATTGTCCAGCTTAAAATTACAACTGCCATTTCTTATTTGGCTTACTCTTGGAAAAATGACTTTGCACATTGTAGAGCATTGTTTTATCACTTGCATTAACATACACCTTTTGCATGCTCCCTCAAAAAAATATCAAACTGAAAACACATTTCAGTTACAATATGCTATGGCCTATGATGATGCATCTGAGCTAGAAATCTCCACATACATATCAGTTATTGCTTTGGAAAAGTACGCCTTTGATTGTGGCGTCTTAATCTAAAGAATAAAAACAAAAGTTAAAATTCTCAAAGTTTGCATGAAGGCTTCTTATTTTGTCACATATTTCCTAACATGTCAGAAAAGTTATTTATGGACATAGTAATCTGAACGAGTTATTAGACAGTCAATGATTAAAAGTGATTTTCCTGGCACAGAAGAAACGGTTCTGGCAAAACAAAAACCCTGCACTAATCTGATCTTCAAATCATAATCAATTAGCGCCTTTTCCCAACTATTTGGGGTCGGCGACACGGATCTTACTCCTCCATTCCAGCCTGTTTTGGGCTACCTCTTTTGTAAGAGATAGTAAAGTCAAATCCTTTCTTATTAACTCCATCCAAGTTCTCTTAGGTCTCCCTCTCCCTCTTTTAGCATCGTTTACCTGTAACCCTTCTAATCTTCTCACAGGGGCATCTAAAGATCTTCTTTGCATATGCCCATACCAACGCAACCTACATTCCCTCAGTTTCTCCCCCTAAAGGCGCTACTCCTAGGCTCTCACGAATATATTCATTTCTAATCTTATCTCTCCTAGTTATCCCACTCATCCACCTTAACATTCTCATTTCTGGCTACATTCAACTTATCTATATGACTCCTCTTTGGTGCCCAGCACTCCGCTCCATAGAGTATTGCAGGCCTAATGGCCGTCCTATAGAACTTGCCTTTAAGTCTTTTTGGAACCCGCTTATCACACAACACTCCCGAGGCTGCCCTCCACTTTACCCACCCCGCATTTATCCTATGCACCACATCACTATCAATATCCCCTTCTTATGGATAATGGATCCTAAGTAACGGAATTGATCCCCCCAATAGTCCGCACACTAGTCACAACCCCTTCATACATATCCTTTATGATGTCTATGTAACCTCTTTATGACCACCCTTCTTCTCCAAAACACTCCAAATAAGCTCTCTCGGCACTCTATCGTAGGCTTTTTCCAAATCTATGAAGGCCATATAAAGGTTTTGTTTTCTATCCCTGTACCTCTCAACTATCTGCCGTAGTAAAAAATATAACTTCCGTTGTTGACCTCTCCGCATGAAACCAAATTGATTCTCTGATACTTTAGTAACTTTTCGCAAACGCCCTTCTAAAACTCTCTCCCATAATTTCATAGTATGCCCCATAACTTTTATACCTCTATAGTTTGTACAACTTTGGATATCCCCTTTATTTTTATACAAGGGTATGAGGGTACTCCTCTGGCATCCTCTTAGATTTCCAAATCTTGTTGAACAAACTAGTCAACCAAGTTAAGCCCACACCTCCTGGTGCCTTCCACACTTTAACAGGAATTCCATCGGGCCCTAGAGCCCTTGCCTTCTTCATCTTCCTTAACGCAGCACCTACTTCCTCTATGGAGAATCTCCTAAAATAAGTCACCTCTTTAACCAAGACTAGACTCAAACTCTATCCCACTACTATAATTCTCATTCAATAAACGCTCAAAATACTCACGCCATCTCTCCCTAATTTCCTCATCTTTCACTAGACCCTTTGATCTTCACTTTTAATACACCTAACTTGCTCTAAGTCCCTACTCTTCCTATCCCTTAACTTGGTTAACTTATAAACATCCCTCTCCCCCTCCTTCGTCCCTAGCCTATTATATAAGTCATCAAACGCCTTAAATTTAGCTTCACTCACTATCTTTTTAGCCACTCTCTTTCCCTTAACATATCTCTCCCAATTCTCTTGATTTTTACACTTTGCCACTCCTTAAAGAAGCCCTTCTTTTCCTTTATGACTCTTTGGACTTCCTCACACCACCACCAAGTTTCTTTCTTAACGGTCCACTCTCCTCCTCACTTCACCAAGTACTTCTTTTCCCTCTTTTTTAATACACTTAGTCATGCTTCCCCCCACATCATTGTTGGCTCCTCAATTAAGTTCCAATCCCCTTCAAACCTCAACCTCTCCACAAAAGTGTTGAGCATCTCACCTTTCAAGTTCCACCACTTGATCCTAGGCTCCACTTTATCCGAACTTCGCTTCTTCCACCCCTTTATGAGAACCTCTAAAACAACTAATCTATGCTAAAGTGCTATAGGTTCACCAGGTATAACCTTACAATCCTTACACTTAGTTCTGTCTTCGCTTCTAACTAAGAAAAAATCTATTTGGCTCTTGAGCGGTCCACTCTTGAAAGTTACTAGATGCTCTTCCCTCTTCTTGAAAAAGGTATTTGCTATGCTCAGATCGTTTGCTATTGCAAAATCAAGAATAGTTTTCTCCCATTTCATTCCGCTCCCCAAAACCGTACCACCCATGCACCCTCTCAAAACCTATATTCTTTGCCCCTACGTGCCCATTTAAGTCGCCTCCTATAGTAACCTTTTCCCCGTTAGGTATCCCCTCGCAATACTAAATCCATTTCCTCCCAAAATTGCCTCTTAAGGTCCTCTCCTAGTCCTACTTGAGGTGCATAAGCACTAACAACATTAACTATGAAATCCCCTAACACTAGCTTCACTAATATAATTCTATCACTAAATCTCTTGACACCTACAAGACTTTGTCTCAAGTCCTTATCCACTACTATACCCACCCCATTCCTATTTGAAACTTTACCTACATAAACTAGTTTAAAGCCTTCCCCCAGCTCCCTAGCCTTCTCTCCTACAAACTTAGTCTCCTGCAAGCAAGCTATGTTAACCCTCCTTCTCTTGAGCGTTTCTACTAACTCCATACCCTTACCCTTTAAGGTCCCAATATTCCACGATGCCACTCTAATCCTACGCTCATGGACTAGCTTCTTTACTCGCGCCCGTCCAGACCAACGCGAGAACCCTTGCCCACTTTTCATTGCAACCGGGCGTTGTTGCAATGCGTCGCTTCTAGGGAACGCCCTAGCCAACCCTTGCTTACTTATCATTGCACCCGGGTTTTGGCACAACGCGTTGCTTCCAGGGAACGCCCTAGCTCTAGCTAGAATGTTTGGTGTAAGATCCATAGAGATTGACGGAGTTTTTACAGCCGGCTGTCAACCTGACGCTAACCCTCCTCCTTTTCCCCGGACTTGGGACCGAGCATTGTGAATGCCAGGACAGAGGCCCTGATTCCGGCGTTAGACAAGAAATTTATGATTGCCAATCCCAGACACATGTATCTAGAAAAAAGGGCCAGTGGCTGAAAATTCTGCAAGCTATGGCATGAACAATGTGTTTATTTTTCCTAATTTCTCTCACACTTCATGCATGGGTAATGTTTAGCACCTGAAGCATTCCACCTACGATTATTTAATTTGACCATTTGATGCATTATTCAGGTAATTCAATTTAACAGTAGATAAAAGCTCTTGACTTCTTTGCAATAGGATAACATGGAACACACAAGCATAATTTTGCATCATAGTAACCATCTTCAAATATCATTTTATAGTTGGGAGGCAATTACTTCGGCTGTTGCTTATTGTAAATCAAGGATATATGCCTACCTATCGATCATCTTCAAGCGTCCTCAAGGTAGCCACAAGCCAATATCTCCTGTATGTAGCCAACCATCATCATCAATAACTTCTCTACTGTTCAATATGGTTTACTTGGTCAGCAAAATCTCTCACACAACAGAAATAAGACTTATAAAGTCTCTGCTATAGAAGCAATAGATTGAAGACTCCCACTTTGACAAGTTTACATTTCCATTGACCTAGTGGAGTTGGACTCTAAGCCGTAATAAATCTTTAAATTGAAAATATTGAGGCAAAACAAAAATGAACTCTCAGATAGAAATTTATGCAATGCAGTATGATGAGTAGTAAATACGTCTGCACTTCATCCTTGTAGTATCCTTGAAATACTATAGATCCCCTAATGCAGATTTCGCCACGAGGATGGGGTTGTTCATCAGAAATATAATTCATTTCCGGAACATCAACAAGCTTTATATATGAAAATTTAAACACCCAACTATAAAATGAGGAATGATCAAGTTCACATAAATGACGTGGTAAACAAAATTAATACAGCATTGGTATTAAAAGTAGTAAAGAGAACCAATAGCTCACCACAAGAAGGATTAGGCGAGCCAGCATGCCAAGATGTAATGTCATCACCGTCAATGGTGCTTATAACACAAGAAGATTCAGTCATTCCATATCCTTCAGTAACTAGTCCCCCAAAACAACTGGAACAAATCAATAATGCCACTCAGTCAACATAAATATAGTGCAACAACAAAGGTAAACATCGCTTAACTATAATGAAAACAAAATCAAACGGACACGGAGATGTCTGGTCTAGATGGCCTCTGGCTTCTCGCCTGTTCCATCCTGGCCCTTGAGCCAAGCCCTCGCCCGGATCTGGTCGCTTCTCGATGGTGATTCCACGGAAAGCAGGTTAGAGAGGACGTGGATGTCGAGGTCGAGTTCTTGCTGGCCGAGCTTGGAGCGGCTGCCGAGGAGGTTGCAGGTAATTAGCGCGGCGGCCTTCCCGCCTCCGTCTTCTTCTTTGAAGTGGGAGAAGAAGCATCTTCCCATGTGAAAACTCAGGGGCTCTGCAGATGTGCTCGTTGTCAGGATAACGGCGGCTGACCTTTTCCTTGGAACACTAAATTGGGTGTTGGGAGCCCAAAGCAACTATGGGCTTACTCATAATCAGTTTTTGTAAAAAACTTTTTTGATATAGAGTTTTCTTAAAAAACTGGACACCAAGAATACTGATATCCTTACACCTAATTTGTACACCCAAATCTAGGTTCTGATTGGACAGAGAAAAGTCGGTTCATGTGTATGGTTTTGCTGTACAACATCATTGTACAAAAATCATTTTCTCTTTGTAAAACGCTAATAGCTAGAAAGCACGGATACGGCATACAAACATGGAAATCCGATATTTTTTCAAAAAATAGGATACAACATGGCTAATAAAAAATTATTTATATAATTTTTAAATATATTTTTTAGTATTGTAGCACGCTCCCAAACGTGTTGTGCTAAAGCGGCTTTTCCAGCCCAAAATCGGCCTCCCAAATGCGCCCTTACATTCCCTTCAACCCAACTAATTTCGCCCCATGATACTAGTTGAACACTCACACTATCACTCTTTTATCCATATGAACTCATGGGACCCTTCAAGAAAAGCCTATAAAACTTTTATTAAGAGAACCTAATCATATTTTTTATATAAATTAATTATACTTTGATTATAAACACACAATTTAGATAGCCTAGTCTGACTCTCTGACCAGGTCCGGCTGGCCTGCAATCCAATTCCGAGCCAGGCCCATTATCGTCCACTCCAAACCATGGAATGCTAGCTCGCCGCCGATATATCAGTATCGGTCCCCACCCGATACACCGAGACCGAACGGTCTCGACCGAGGCCTTTTTTCCAAATATCGCCGATATATCGGCGCTATATCATTTTTTGGCGATATATTGGTCTCTCTTTTTTTTAATCAGGGTTGTCGACTCGAAAATTCAGATTTCAGAGTCGACTGTCGACTTGAGGGCTGTCGACTGTCGAGCGAAAAGGGAGAGGGAGATCCGAGGGCCTCGGCGATGGGCTGAGCTACGGGTGACAGGCGACGGGCCTAGCGAAAAGGCCAGCCGGGTATTCCTCTCCAACTGTCCAGTGCCTCTTCTGCGGCCGCCAGGTACTCCGCTCTCTCTGATTTGTGAAAGGTTTATGTTTTTCTCTCCGAGGCCAATTAATTGGTGCGAGTTCTAAGCCAAATATTGTTCTTTTTCTTTGTTAATGAATGATCGCTTGTTTGTTAATTGAGTTTGTCTTCTTAATTGATTGATTATTTGGGATGCAATTGTATAGCTCGTGCATTTCCCTCTGGGTAATTTGATGCAGGGAAGGGAATCCGCGGCCGGATTGTTTCTTGGTGGCCGGAACTATCTTGACGCCTAACTATGTTAAAGAAGAAATGGTTATAACCTAAAATGCCACCACATTGTTTTAGTCGACCTGAATCCGGCTAAGGTTTTGTTTGATTTACTGGATCAGATCTGAAAAGCCACTGCAAAAGCCACTTATCCTAACTCATAAGTGTTGTTTGAGATAAATTGACAATTACGTAGTTGTATTGAGCTATGGATTCAAGATGAAAAAATGAATTCCAACACTATAATAGTATGTGAAGGCATAACTATGCAATTACGATAGTATCTGGTTCTATTTGTTGTTGAGATTGGCGTGACGTTTTTATTGTCTCATATTTGTTCAATTTTGATTTGTTTTTTATATAGACAATGGACAAAGGTTGGGAGCATGACACTCAAGTAGGCAGGCATGGCTCGCGATGTAATTATTGCTTAAAAGTCATGAAAACTGGCGGAGTTTCGAGGTTGAAGGATCATTTGGCCTGTAGCAGGAAGGATGTTGCAAAATGCAAAGAGTGTCCTCAACATGTTCGTAAAGAATTGTTAGAATTGAAAGAAACAAATAAAAAGAAGGTAGCTCACCTTAGAGAAGGGAAGAAAAGGGTTCTCGATGAGCTTAGACACTTTGGACATGAGGCAGATGTTGAAATTAGTGTGTCTGATGGTGATGAACATGAAGAAAGAAGGCACGATGAGCAAACACAACATCAAAGTGATGGAATTAGGCCTCAAAGAGGTATACGTGCTTTATTGAAATGAAGCCAGAGTAGTAAGGGACATGCAAGTTCCAGCAGTGTCCAGCAGCGTCTCCCAACTTCGTTCAATCCTGGCTTGCAAGAAAGGTTTAAAAAGGCAGTGTCAAAGTTTTTCACCTATAACCATGTCCCTGCACATGTGGCAAGTGATTATCACTTTCGTAACATGATAAAGGAAGCGCAAGACATTGAAAAAGGAGTCTTTCCTCCTAGCCCAAAAGATATACTCGGTATGTATTTGGATAAAGAGGTGGCTGATATGGAGAAAAGAATACAAGGGATGAAGCTAGAGTGGAAAGAATATGGTGTCTCTATCTTGTGTGATGGATGGATGGGGCCAACTAAAATATCTGTAATCAACTTTTTGGTCTACTGCAATGGAAGAGTATGCTTCATTGACTCGGTTGATGCATCACGCAAAGAGAAGAATATAAACTACATCAAAACCATAATTAAGGAGCATATCCATAAAGTTGGGAAGGACTATGTGATTCAAATTATTAAAGACAATGCCTCTAACTTCAAAAAAGTGGGCAAGTTATTAATGGAGGAATACAACTTGTACTGGATACCTTGTGGTGCGCATTGCCTTGACCTTATGTTTGAGGTTGTTGGCAAGCATGGGTTTGTGGGAACAACTATAGGACAAGCAAAAGAAGTGATCCGATTCATCTATAACCACGATAAACTTGTTTATGAAGTGAGGAATGCATGTGGTCGTGATTTACTTCGACCTGGTGCCACAAGATTTGCTACAAACTACCTAGCTTTGGAAAACTTGCAAAGAGAAAAAGGTAGATTATGAAATTTCTTCACAAGTGATACGTGGGAGGCTTGTGGTTTTAATAATCACCCAACTGGTAGACTTGTAGATGCAATTCTGTTAGACAACGACTTTTGGAATGGAGTTAAAGATACACTAGCCATCATGACATCAATACATGAAATTCTACTGGTCTTGGACAATGAAAAATTTCCTACATTAGGTGGAGTTTATCATGCAATACAAACAATGAAAAAGGCTATTCAAATAGCATCTCCTAGGTCTTACAAATGGGTTCACAAAATTATTGACCAAAGGTGGATGAAATCAATGGATGAACCTTTGTACAGGGCTGGTATGATTTTTAACTAATCTTTTTTCTTTATTATATACAATCGATTTGAATCTTATTTGTTTGTTCTTTTATGCAGCATATTACCTCAATCCTAAGTACCATAACGAAGAAAAGCTTGGATATAATATAGAATTGACTACAACAGTGCATGAGGTGTACAATAAATTATTCCCAATGTCACCCATGGCGGGCAACATCGGCAATGAGGTACGTTAGTGTAATCACATGGTGTCTTACTGCTCTGTAACTTGTATATTGGCCTCAAATTATTCATGAATAAACATTGGTTCACATATTACCCTTTTTTGAGAAGCACGTGGCCGATTTGGAGAGTTCTTTGTAGTGGAATCAAGGAAAAATATGTTACCCGGTAAGTGTTATGTCCATACTCCATACTTTAGATATGTCAAGTTCTAATTGAAAGTTTTTTTCTGATACAGGCAATTGGTGGTCTATGTATGGAACTATGTGCCCAAGTTTGAGATTGTTGGCAATTTGTATTCTTTCTCAGACAACATCGTCATCACCTTGTGAGCGAAATTGGAGCACATTCTCTCTCATCCACACAAAACCAAGGAATAGGTTATCATATGAAAAGTTAAAAAAATTAGTATATTGCCATTACAACATGAAGTTAATTATAAGGGCAATGGAGCATGATTATATAAGACATGGCGAATGTGAAGAAGATCCATTGGACAAATTTAACCTAATGTCACGAGTGGATGGAGATGACATAGGAAATTCCTATGCTGAGTGATTTGCTGAAAATACAATGGATGAGGATGATGGGTGACCTGATCCAGTGATTGCTTTGGCATCACAAGATGTTGGAATAGATGTTGGCAGGGCCACAGAGAACATTATGATGTTGGAAAGAAACGAGGAGACATCAACCCGCCACATGCATGTAGATTACCCACCCTCTGATGATGATGACAACCCAAATACAATAGACAGTGGTGGAGATGATGGTGATGGAGGCTATGGAGGTGGCGATGGTGGAGGTTATCATGATGGACGGGGAGGTCAAAGTGGTGCCTATTACTTGAGTCCATTCACCGGTGCGGATGAATATATACATGCTACACAGGATTATGACCACGGTTCAAGGCAGGCTCCCTCATCTAGCTGGAACCGAGTCGTTCATACATGGGGGGGGGGGGGGTAGGACGGCGAGTGAGAGGCAAATGAACCGAAGGAGGCAAAGAATGCACTGTGAGATGGAAGATAGTATTTCACAGCAGTTCTCATCAATGGAAATCTCCTCTAGTGATGGTTGGGGAGGAATACCTAATTCTGCAAGTTCATCGTCATATGGTTACAGTGGTTCAGAGGTGGGTGAATTTTCTCATATTATGCACAACTCGTCATTCCCACCGCTTGGAATCCTACAGAGCATGCCTTATGAGCAAGTATGACTTGGGAGCAATATCGTGCCTATTTAGATTCCGTTTATGCGAGTTCATATCAGGTTCAAGAAGACTTTCAGCTTCCATGCCATTCGAACTACTATTAGTTAGTGAGTATGCTTGGTAAGATTACTCCTTTTGTTCCATGTATAAGATTTTGTTGGTTTATGATTTAAAATAATATTTTATTTCTTATGCCTTATGTTGTAATGCTTATAATGTCTTTTTCTTATTTTAAGAAGTGACAAAACTTGGATTGTGGTGATTGTATCATTGCTGATTATGTCATTGTTGATTATTATAGATGATTGAACTTTTACACGGAATGCACTTTGCACATATGATTGAAAATACAAGGGAGATTCTGTCAAAATTTTCATAGAAATATATTTATATTGGAATGCTTATTTTGCTTTTAAAAGATTAGTGTCACTCCTTTGAACAGTCACATTGTGAATATATATGGTAACATTTTATTTTAGACCACCGATAAATTTTTACATGATATCTCCGATATTTTGTCTCTCTCGCCGACCGATATTTTACCGATATCCGATACGACATTCCGGCCCCAATGCCCAAACCTCTGGCCGATGTCACGGCGGCCGCCATGATGTTGTCGCTGGTGGTCTCGCTCAACTGCCTCGGGGACTGCTCACTTGAGCAGAAGAGTCTTGCTGGGCTCACTATCGTTGAGCATGTCAGCCTCAGCTGCCTCGTTGATGGCCGAATTGAGTCTGCCTATGCAGTGATCATCCACTCGCTCTCCTTCCTCCCTCGCGCCATCCAGCGCTGGCTACATCCCTAACAATTCATGCTCCACCTCGGCTCGGCACACGCCGTGGATTCTGTGCTTGCCATCGATCTGGGGCTCCGACTAGTTCATGCCGACTCCCGTCGCCCTCCTCTCTCTCCCCCCAATTTTTTTTTCAATTCCGGATACAGAAGGATGTGTAGGCTGTTGTATCGAGATCCGATATGTATCAAATACAATTGTGCTTCCTAGGCTAATAACATTCAATACAAAGGGCCCATCTCGTCAAGACAAATCAAATGAAATTATTATGACACGAAGAAAAGAAGATTGAAAAGATGGGGCATTACATCAAACTCAAAAGATACCACTGAATTCCTTCATCTAACTTTAGCTATGAGTCACTTAATGTTTCAACAAATGCAAAATTACGATTTAGGGTTATAAATTAAATATAAATACACTTGAAGACCTGACCCTAAAGTGTAAATAATTTTGTGCGAGGAAAAAAATGTGATCTTCCATTAATGTCCTCACCCAGTTTCCACCATTTTTACCTGCCAAAAACCACATAATCCAACCCCTCTTTTGTCTTATTATTTTCCTTTCTTCCACCTCTCTTCCCCCTCCCCTCTTGGCCGCTAATGCAAATTTTGTCTTATTCTTCTTAAACATGTTCCCTTTCTTCCTCCTCTCTTCCCCTCCTCTCTTGGCTGCTAATGCAACCATGCGCTCGATGTCCGCGGAGAAGACCCAGTCAGTGCCATAGTCAAAGGAGAGTTGCCACTTGCAACCGCCGTATCTTGAGCTTCCATCTTCCCTTCAGCCATTACAAATAGCAATGCGTCGGCATAGAATACCCAATCGGTGTCATACTCGAAGGAGAACTACCACTTGTGGAAACAATGCAAGTAAGTATAGAAAACTTGGATTTTTTTCATTATAGTTGTGTTTGGTAGGATATAAAACTCCCTTATGATTTAGGACCCGATGCAATAGGTATTTTTGTTCCTCCCTTAGATGTGTGTGTTGTCTCATATACATATTGTGTTGCATGATGTATTGCCTCATATTTTTAGTCATTACATTTAAATTGCGACGCATTTTTAGTCAGTTATGTTATATTTGCGGCAATTATTACAGTTGTAGTACCTTTATTATTAAGTTGTGATGGCATGATGCGTTGTCTCATATGCATGTTGTTGTGCTGCACGACTCTGTGACCATGGTTATAGTGAAGTAGTGATAGATCTAATATTTGTTGTGAGGGATCATATATAAGTGTTGATGAATGAAATACTTGTTGTGATGCCTAGTAGATATGCTCGAATGTGTTGTATCTTCATTAGTTGCGATGCATTTTGTATTCATATGTGATGCTTGGTGGAATGCCAAATTAGTTAAATCACGATGTTTCTTAGGATGGGTTAGGGGTTAATGAAAATTAGAAATGGAAAACTATTTTATATGAAAATAGTTTTTCACTAGGTTAGGGGTTAAAGAAAAACGAAGTCCTGAAAATTTGCTTTTCCGGAGGGCCTGAAAATGGCCATGAAAAAAGGCCCGAAAATACCTCAAAATTTTCAGACCTCACAAGGTACGAAAGTCATTTTTCCGAGTGAAAAAAATGTCGGGGGCTTGGGCTCCTCTTCCCTCCCTGCCCTATCGCTCCTCTGAGCCTCGCCATCTGCTCCATGTTCGTCACCGTTATGCCGTCGTGCGGTCCTCCCTCCCTGCCCTAGCCGCTCCTCTACTCCTGTGAGCCTCGCCATCTGCTCCACGTTCTTCGCCGTTACGCCGTCATGTGGAGGGGCGGAGGTCTTGAAGATCTCGCCTCACGGCCACTGTGCGCCTTCACTTGAACCAATTCTCCCCCGCCGGTAAAGCTACAACCTCCTCCTCTCTTGCTATGTTTCTGTTTCCAAAGATCTCAAGGAAAACTGCTAACTTTTCAAATAGGAGAGATTGTAACTACTGTAATTTGAATCCAACAGTTTAGTACCATTCATCATAAAGTTCTGTTTTGATTTTTCTATGTTGGTAGCATTAATATCAGTTGGTGTTTATACCATCTCCAGTTCAATATTCTAGCTCATTTTGGGTTATGGGTATTATTGGATTTGGAACAGATATCAAACCTGAATTGATTAATTAATTATGCTATATTTGTTTGTAGTGGGTCTACATTAGTTTCTAATTTTCTATCCGTCTAAATTTTTTGACATATGCATTAGAATTAGGTATACAATCTTCAGTTCAATATTTTAGCTCATTTGGGTTTGGGTTTTCTTGCAACAGATATCAAATTATGAATTGGTTAGTTAATTCAGCTGTATTCTTTTGCAGTGGTTGTGCATTAGTTTTCAAATTGTCTTTTTTATGTGAAACTTTCATTTTATTGTGATTTGAAGACCTATGCCCTTTAAAGGAAAAAGAAGTGATTGGAAAACATGTACTGCATACACATTTATTTTTTTGTTATAGTCATTGTTTCACGTATGTGTTTGGGGTCAGAAGTTTTGTTAATAAGGTGTTTGATCTTTTGCTTCAGGGTCTATACGTTTTAACGAAAGGAATTATCTAATGTGTCTGTTTTTGGAGTTTTTCTAATACTAATAGTTCGCCTGGTGAATGTTAAAAGTTGGATATTTGGATGTAGATTCTATATAGTTATGCCCATAAATATTATCTAATAAATTGAACTATCTGAAAGTCAATTTGTCAATTCACTTAATGAATAGAATCTGTTGCGTAACTATTTTACGTAGAGTTTGACAATCTCCCTCAGTTGCTTTTTAATCTTATTTGATCTGAATTCTTAGAGGACAATATATTGGAAAGTCCTGTGCGCTTTTTGAAGATGACATCTGAGGAGAATAGATAGAAAACTAATGAAATAAGTTTGTTAGAGTCATCTAACAAAGTTATAATCATACGATCTTTCCTTACTTTGTCTAACCTTATAAGATTTGAAATGTATGGCTTCTCCTCTCTCCCTCTTTCCCCATTGTAGATCCAACAAGAAGCTAAAGCTGAAAATCGAAGAACAACAAAAGCTGAAAGCCGAAGCACCATCATGACTGCCCATGCCACCACCACAAGCAGATCTGCCTCAGCCCTTGCCCTTCTTCGGAGAACATATTTTCATTTGCAGTTTCTTCATATTTTATGTTTGGGTTTAGAATCAGAGCTTTTGAGTTTCCTTGTTCTTTGTGGATGGTCGTTGATGTTCTGTTTGCTCTTAGTAGGTGGGAGCTCCGCGATGAAAAATGAGTTAACATTGTTATATGATTGGTTCTGCTTCTCTGCTCCTGAATGCATCCTAGCCCTTTGTTTCCATGGGCATTGTTACGTTATCTATGAGCTGATAAGGTATTCTTGGTAAAGACAGATGTAGTAATGGGGAAGGTGCAAGTGGAGGTTGTGCTGCCAAATTTACTTGTCTAAGTTAAAGATCAGAATTTTGGGGTCCAGAATCATGTACCTCATACTTGGAGATGAAGTTAGTGAAACTATGTAACAGCATAACTGAGTGCAGGTGATTCTGATCAATTGGTTAGGTTAAAGTTAATCTAGAGATAGAAACTTCTGAGTGCAAGAATTTCAAAACTGGTGTACTTCTGTCTCTGAAAGACAGTGAATCACATTGGCAGTAGGAAAAAAGAGAAGTGGAATTTAAGTTGCAAAAGATGTGGGAAAAGTTCTCAACAAACTTAATTTTTTATTCCAAGAGTCAATGACTATCTTCTTATATTGTTGATTATTATGTACAAAAAATGAGCCTAGTGGTTCCATGTTCAAATCCTTACCATTTACAATCCATGCTTTCATGATTTATTACTCTCCTGTTGTTATTTTCAGGCTTCAAAGGTTTCAATACCAAATTTTCTACCCGCTCATATTTGCACTATGCAGTGTGGTGAAACTGTAGCTTTTTGTATATACACAAGAGCACTGGTTCTCTTGTTCCATGGTTGATATATATGCAGGTAATGATCTTAAGCTTATGAATAAAGTTACTTTTAATAATATGGATTTATAGAAAGATTGAAAGCTTCAATTTGATAAGTAACTGTAAGAGTTCTTGAAAATTTGTTCAGGAAAGAATTTTGTTTTACGCTATGTTTGCTCGACTTCTAGTGGCTTATAGGATTGCTCTACATAATCGTAAAATGATCCTAGCTGAGATTTCCTGCTTGTCTCTTAGTGGTCCTAGTTTTTTCCATGCAACTTACAGTTTCCTGTGTTTGTTACTCTTTTAATTTTGGTCTTTTTAGAACATAACGACCCTTTTAATTTCATGTTAGTTCTAATGGATTAGTAGCATATTTTTTAGGACATTTTCGTTTTTATATTTTTTGGAACCCCTAACTAGGTCGAAAAATTGATTTTCAGTGAAATTTTCATGAGCACTTTCTGTAACCCCTAACAGCTTTTTACGGGAAAATTCATTTTTCCATGAAAGTTCATTTTTCTGGGGAAAAGTATTTTCATGGAAAATTTTATTTTCCAGAACCCCTAACCCACCCTTAATGTTAGATTTTATATATTACAATCAAGTTGCGACCTATTTTTAGTCAGTTACATGATGTTTGCAATGCCTAATTGTTGCAATTGTGATACCAACATTAATCATACCCCTGATAGCAATGTGACAGTAGTTGGAGGCATATGTCACACTCACACCATTTCCTTAAGCGATACTTTCAGTTCATTTGTTAAAGCGTTGGCTGAAGATTTCAACATTGCAGAAGACGAACTATGTTTCGCATATATATACCTCAACATCGAAGATCTGACGTTTGTGTCAAATGATCATGGATTGACCGAGTTGAGGAACTGCTTTATGCAATGTGGCTTTTGCAAGGTGTTGTTGTGTGATGAAGTGGAGCATCCAATTGTAGGGAGTTCTCCAAACAATACACTTGAAAGC